>CARXXK010000001.1:88082009-88581877 GCA_949089665.1 Macrosiphum euphorbiae | reverse complement strand
AATTTATCTATCTATAAAATCTATAGAATTTGTTTATTATTTAGGTACTAATTTTTTTTAAATATAATATTTATTATTTTCTTTTAATATTAAATAATAATTAAAATTTTAATTACAAATATTAAATATTAAAATCTTTTTAAAATACTTACATTTTAAATGATTTCAGAGCTTGTATTAAGTAAAAAGTAATACTATGTAGAATGTACACAATACATATATTTCTCAAGTCAATATCTTAATATTTTCGAGTTAATTTGATTTAATTGTATTTTTTAATCAGATTAGAAACTAGTAGATATTTTTATTGCAATACTGTATTATATTAAATTGAAATGTTTGGAATAGTTGATTTTGCTCCTAATTTGTTTACTTTCATTAATTTAGATAAAATAATGATAACTTAATTTCTTTAATCAAATTTAGTATATATCTATTTAGCAGAATCTAACTTCTTATTGCCAAAAATAAAATGTATTAAAATTTAAAAGTATTTGAATACAGTCCATGATAATGCATGTATACAATTTAAAACTTAAAAATCGGACCCAACTAATCTGTATTTTAATTTTAGTTTATTTCTTCTTAAAATATTTTTATATAATATTTATATTATATTTCATATTTTATTAAGTATTAAAATGTAGGTTATTAATAATATTTGATGTGATACTGAATAGTATGTTTTTGTTTAAATTTAATATAAATTAAAATAGATAATGACATGTTGATTATAAATGTTCTAATGTTAAATTCGTATAAACTATTTTAATTATTTAATATATACTTGATATTTTAGTATCAACAGAAATCTACTATTGTATATACTTAGATGTATAATGTTTCAACAAGTCCTAGCCGGCTAATTATTTGATTTGTCTTTTTATCGTGCCTAAATTTTATTATAAAATAAAGATAGAATATTTAGAGAAATTTATACTGTGTACAATTTTATGCAAGTTTTTAACATCAGGCGTAATATTGATTCAAATAAATTTATATGCAAAGTTGAATAGTTGATTATATACAAAATCAAATGGCAAAGGTGTTGATTCACATAGAAAAAATTGTTAAAACATGTTAAATAACTAGCTTTTTATAGGTAAGCATTAATCTATCTTACACTTTTTATTTTTGTTCTTTTGAAGAATTTTAAATTTGATCTTAGTAGGTAATTTTAGATTCTGAGTGAAACGATGAATGTATTGATTTTACAATGATGTGTGTTTTTTTTTATTTTTTTTATTTTTTTTGTGTCTGTGTACACGATAAGTAGTCGAAATAATGCATCGATTTTCGACTTCAGTATCTTGTTCGATTGGAAAGTGAATAATCAAAATATCGTTGGTGCATTGGGGAGGTCAAAATTAAAAATTCCCAGTACTTTTCAAAAGCGCCAAGAAAAACAAAAGAAAAATTAAGGAAAAACGGGAATTTTTACGCAAAATCGATTTTTCAGAAAATTGAATTTGGTTTTTGGTGTAACTTTAAAACAAATGACCGTAGATACATGAAATTTTCACTGGTTGTTTATATTTGCATTTTCTATACACAATAACATTTTCAAAATATTTTGAACTGTTTAGGGACATTTTCATTTTCCATTTGTTTTTTTTAGTTTTTTTTTCTAAAAAATGTTATTTGTTGGTTAAAAGCACTTTAAAATTTAATAGAAGGCTCCTAGTATATTGTTTCAAAGGCAGATGAAAAATATTAAAAATCCTTAGTCACAATTTTTTTTTTATAAGGATTTAAAGTTCAAAAATTGACAAAATATGGAAAAATCACGAAAATTAGCAAATTATTTTGAATTAAGAATTTGTAAAAATTTTTCTATTTAAATCTAAGATTTAAAATGTAATACAAGATTCCTTATAAGATTATCTACCTTTATCAAAAAAAAAAATTTCCATAAGAAAGTCAAATTAAATTTTTATAAGCGTTTGAAATTCAAATTTTTACAACATTGGATATTCACTCGATTTCTCATGTAGCGATTTCTTTATTTTGTTGTAATTCAAAAACGAATAACTGTAGATACATGAAAATTCCACTGAATGTTTATATTAACATTTCCTATACACCATACAATTTTGAAAATATTTTGACTTTTTTTGAGCTGTTTATGGATATTTTCATTTTTCAATTTTTTTAGTTTTTTTTTCTATGAATATCAATAAAGTTTTATCTGTTGGGCCAAAAAGTGTAAAAATTTAATACAAGGCTCCTGATATATTGTTACAATATCAGTTTAAAAATATTAAAAGTACATAGGCACAATTTTTTTTTATAAGCATTTAAACATCGAATTTTGACAGAATTTTTCAAAATCTCGAAAATGATTAATCATCGTAATTAATAAATTATAAAATGTTCAGTTTTTATAGCTAAGGATTGAAAATTTAAAACAAGATTCCACGTAAGTAGTTAATTCTCTTACCGAAAAATCTAAAAAATATACAATCACAGTTTATTTTTATAGTCATTTTATGTTCAAATTTGGACGAAATTACATATTAAAAAACCTAGTTATTTTGTTGTGATTATATAATATTATTCGTGGGTACCTACTTGAAACTTCTAAAGTGTACTATTATATATCTCTGATAGTATCAGGGTTTGTTATTGATGTTGATGGATAACGTGTTATAAGTACCTAATGGACATTGTGATAATGTGATATGATTAATTTGGAATTTATTATAGGTCAATTTTTTTTTTTAATACCATAGATATGTATATAATTTGTCTTAAACGTAGACTGACATACCGTCGTTGCTCAGAATCGTTTTTCTTATACAATGTCACAATGATATTGTATCATTGAATTCAAATTTAAAAGCATCCATTATGCAATGACCCACTTGTAACCTACTGTACAGCAGAGCGACATCCACTTACCCACCTTTTTTTATTTAAAATTAACAAAAAAAGCGAGGAAGTCGTTCGACTATAAGCAATGGTTATAATTAGTGCTATGATAGTATTTATTATCAATAATAGGTCTTGAGTGTAACCATGTAGGGTGCATGGTTGCACCGCATCATTAAGTAGGTCGCCAAATACATCGCATAGGTATATTATTTAATAATTTATTATTATGAATTGTATGATATTATATCATAAATTATTGTTATTAATTAAGTGAATACATAAGTAAACATTTTTTTAACCAGGAAATAAATATTTATCTGTATAAATCAAAATAACAACAAAAAAGTCGAGAATTTACAACGCCTATTAACTGATGACAGACGCAAAAAAAAACACACAGGTAGGTAGTGTAGAACCAATTACCAATGCATTCATTTCTCCGCTCAGAATCTAAAAAACGATCTAAAACAGTTCAAACACGATCGCAATGATATGCACATTAACTGTCTCTCTGATATATAATTAATATATTATAACTTTATATGCCGAAACTAGCAGTAAAATCCGTTTTGCAATACAGCGGGGCGTAATCCTATATCCCTATGGTTTTTATTTATGTAGGTAGTAGGTATCTCGTACCTACCTACTACAACAGTTGTGTAAATAATCACGATATGGTTTTTAATATTGCATTTGTGCAAGTGTAACTCGTGAACATAAAATACCCCTCTATGGATATAGGTAACAGTATATGTTTTAAGATTCTAGGGAATAGGTTCAATAAGTACCTAATGTAAATTATCAACTCTGTCCCAAAGTTATAAGTGTTGTGTATAAACTAGGTAGGTACCTACCTTGGTATTGGCTTAGTAAAAGGACTTATTTAATTACTTTTATAATTAGGATAAAAATATTCACGATTTGTACAGCTGTTTAATTTTAAATAATACTTTTGTGGATTGAAGTAATTATATTACCTAACTATTATAAGTATAAGATCATAATTATTTTTTAATTTGTCGAAGTAAATACCTCTATACCTAATATGTTATTAGAGGTCTAGACTAGTCGAGGTCGAGCTCATAGGCGTGCCCAGACAATTTTGACAGGCCATTATTATCAAAAAAACACAATTTTAAATACATTTACTTTAGTATGAAATGCTTACTACCTAATTGGTTTTTAAATTAGTTAAATTAATAAAAAGTTTTGACAAGCCCAAATGGGTAACTTATAAAATACCTACTTGCATACAAACTTTCAGGCACTTGCACACATGAGTCTAAATACAAAATATACCTCCTCCATTAGTAATTAGTAATTACCAATTTATCATTGTGACTACCTATATAATAATTATTTCTTAGTAGGTACTTACAATATATTATAATATTTTCCTATAAATATTTAATGTAGGCATATTTTAATATTAATAATGAATAATCTAAAACCACCGGGCACCTGTCCGTTTTTTTCAGACAGGCTCAAATGCCTACATTGCCTACTCACCCCTAAATTATGCCATTGCTGTAGCCTGTAACCTACCTACTGAAAGTAGCCATTTTCAGATTTTCTATTTGGATACAATATAGTAAATATTAAAATATTATGTAGGAATAATATTGTAATATTTTATGTTACCAGAAACTTGTATAATATAGGTACCTAGTGAGAAAATACTATAGAATCTAATATCTTAAGTAGTATTAATTGTAAAGGTAATTGTTAGGTACTGTACAATATTAGATATATGGAGCAAAATGTCGAAAACGCCCAATGTGTGTTGATAAAAAACAAGATATGTGGGTGGTATTATTATTTTTCCTCTATGTGGCTCTATTTTATTTGTACAAATCAATGTAGATACCTAGGTACAATGGTCAATGGTATAAACTATATACAATAGTATATGATCTAAGATAATATATCAGCTATTGTGACGGATTGGTAACAGGACCACGGGGGTTTTGACGTTTTGGCCGCAATAATGGAGAAGCGTAGGTATATTGTTGCACCTACAATAAAGTATACACTCAGAAAAACAGATAAAACGATTTTTTTATTATCAATAAACAATAATATTACACTTCGTGGTACGGTGGTGTTGTATGTACAAGATTCACGACGGCGTCTGGACGTACGGGACGGTGTCGGCAAACGCCTGGAAACAAAAAAAAAAAACAGTAAGTAATGAAATTAATAATTTTTCGCAATCACCTCCGCGGTTTTCGACCAATTGCAAACGCCGTCTGGAAACAAAATATTAAAACGATAAAAAAGAAATCATTCATCAGTCATTGGCCGTCTCATCTGGCGCGTTAATTCGGTCTGCCGTTTATGTTGCAGTCTATTTATTATTATTATACCCACCCATCTATTGTATATAGGTACCTATTTTTTAGATAATATTTATACACTTATATTATAAAATTATATTAATACTTTTGTTGTTTAACAATGCACGTTTTTCACTTTTTCGTGTACCTAAGTTCGGTCGTTGAACTGTATTACGACGACGACGCTTTCGGTGCAGGTATTTTCTTTGGGAAAAACACGCAAATTTCGCCAACCCTGGTCGGTCGCCGTCGACTGCGTGTCTGCGTGCATCGACAAATTCGTCGAGAATATGTAAGTGAGTAACCAATAGCGAGACAGTGTCATTTGTGTCAATACAATGTAATGTAATATGAGCAGTTAGGTACCTACCTACCTATATACCTAAATACCTAATGTATATAGTGTATAAGTCTATATATACTGCAGGGTGTATCAGGAAGACATGACAGATGAAATACATTTTATTCTAATTAATTTTTTTTGTGCATATAATTTATACTTTATAGTCATTTGCGCTAAGTGCATAATATAAAAAAATATTTTTATTTTTTAATACTGAAAAATACTGGTTTGATTTAAATTTTATTGGAAAAATTCAAAATAGCCAATTCGTAAATATTATTATAAGAACAATTTTGATGGTAAAAACATTTATCTAAGTCAAGTTTATTTTTTAGAATTTTTTTTAAATATCAATATTTTTTTGAGTAAATTATTTTAGAAATTTAGAACGTAGGTAACGACTTTTTTAAAAATATTATTTTTGGAAATTTCCTGACATAATGAGTATATTAAACTATATTTCTTAAATTATTAATTCTTAATCATATAATGTACATATAAATTATTGTCATACGTTTAACTAGGCAGCATCATTTCTTTTTTCTTTCGTCAGCGGTCTTCGGCCATTACACCCCTTACATATAGGTGTCGTGCATGTATGATGGACAATTATAACGAAGACGTTAATGATAAGTAGGTACTAAACAGTAATATTGTAGTAAGTATATAATAATATGTAAGTAGGTGAAATTTTTTTCTCTCGCAATATACGTTCCACGAGGGGGGTTCGCACCATAGCTATACCTACATAATAATATAATATTATGGCGGGCGGGCAAACGAAGAAGACGGCGACATCGTCGTCATTCAGACCAGCCGTCGTCCGTCAGTTGTGACGTAATCCGCCGACGCGCGACGCACTTACCTATAGATAGGTATATATAGGTAGTAGTAACTAGTAGGTAAGTAGTAAGTACCTACCTACCTACCAACGTACGGTATTGTAGGACGTAGGTCGTATGTCTACGGGAGGTATAAATTGCTATTTACGACGGTAAAAACAAAATAATATTACAATAGGTAGTATATTATTATTGTTATGCGTCGTGAAAAAAATTGAAAACCGTTCTTTCATAATATACTGCTTCTTCTTCTTCTTCTTCTTTAGTTACGGCCCTTAAGACCATCCTGAAAACGTTAAACTTTGTCACCTATATCCCTGTCCTCTGCTACTTCTCTCCATTTGACACCAGACTCTATCTTTTCCACTTCTCTCTTCACATTATCTTCCCATCTTAACTTAGGTCTACCTAGTGGTCTTTTACCATTAGGCTCTTCTTCGATCACCCATTTTACTAAAGTACCCTGTTTGCGCCAAGCATGTCCTGCCCAACTTAGTTTCCGCTTGACGATCTCTCTAACTAATTATTTGCGTACATTTCGCTCTCGCACGATTTGTGCCACGGGCGTCTGTCAGCTATAGCTATCCGTTTTCGGTTCGGATGAAAAAGGAGGAAAATTAATGAATTAAAAGAAAAATATAGAATATTAAATATGCGTACATAAAACCTATTACACACAGGCCGAAAAAGTGGGTCGAGTATATTATATTGTAGTGACGGTATGTCGGTAGGTATATATATATTACAAGACGACCGACGGTGGACAGGGGTTCTGAGATTCCCGCTCGAGCAATCCACCTATACGATGACCTTATGCGCAAGTGTATTATACATCCCTGTTAAAATATTCATAAAGCTCATCAACCACGTCATTTTTTGGTATTAATAGGGTGGTAGATATAGTTATAATATACATGATATTTTATATATATAGGTATATGCATCACGTGATCAATTACCGACACATGTAGTAGACACATATTATACATAAAGGTATTAGGTGTACCTTTATACAGTGTTTTGGTGCGTATTATGTTATATAATAATATACATTGGACGCGGACGATGTACGAGTGGCTTGCGACATTTTTTTCTCCACGTCACCGACGACCGTATACTCCATTATATACCACAGTACCACTTCTCTCGACTTTTTTAAATTTCCTTTGCCCGCTATACGGGTTTGACTTCTATACTAAGTCTTTTTAAACGGTCTGTGTATGATATTATGTAAGCATAAATATATATTGTGTTGTCAGACATTTTATCTATTCCGTCCGCACAGACGGCCGTGTAATCAGAGGCTGTGCAATAATAATGATAATAATAATATACTATAATCGTCGAGTAGGCGTAAATTCTATACTCGGAGACGGTCAACGGTCGTCTGGGAAGCGAACTTATAAATACGACTACCCCTTTTTCGCCGTGTGTATAGATCACGTCGTAATAATCACCGTGTTTGTATATTACACATGCACGCATATATTATACATGACGTGTCATGTGAGTTAATAAAATATGAAGTCGGTTACTCTATTATGATTTTCACATTCAAAATGAAAGTAGACATTTTTTTGTTGAGAAAATTGTCTCTGTAGAGTTTATATTTTATACTCTATTGACTATTGGGGACTACGTTTTTAAACTAATTTTACGTATACCTTATAGTATCTCTCATTAGGGCCACTGTTTGAAGGGTTATGTCTTAGGTACATTTTTACTATAACTATAATATGTAACATGCATACAAACATATTACACATATATAAGTTAAACGGATCATTTAAACGGTCGCTATTTATATTTTATAGTAGGCTTGTAGTAGTAGTAGGCATTTCATGTTTATAACTTATAAGGAACGTGAACTCATTGAATATATAAGATACTTTTGGATTTTTGATCAAGACATTTAGGGGGAGAAGGGGCAGCCTCCCCCCTCCAAAAAAAAATATTGAGAGGGAAAACTCATCGTTTTAAATGGGTCTGTAAATTGTGATTAATTTTTGTCCCCCCCTCTCACCAAGCGAATGGTCAAAGTTGCCGGAATTAGATAAAAAAATTACTATTTAATGCAGAGGTTCCCAACCTTTTTGAATCGCGGCACCCTTATTTCTAAAAATCCGGAGGCACCCTAAGCTCTATAGCCGGGGTCTTCAACCTTTTTATGCAGCGGGCCACGTATTATTTTTTAATAATAATAATTTTTCTTGAAAAACGCGACTTTCATCCGAGATTTTACGTTTTTTACTGACTGACATATTTCACACGAGTATTATGCTCATTCCACAATCGATTATGAACTAACAAGCAACAGCCAACCTTTATCTCTAGGTAGGTTAGGTCATTTACCTATAGGTAGGTAGGTGGTATATAGTACGTATAATTAATTTATCTATCGCATATTTCCGATAGCGATGGCTTTAGCCGCATAGGCGCAATTTCAACATAAAACTGAGGGTGCTTAAGCTCTGCATTCCTGGGTATTTAAATAAATATACCTATGAGGCACTTATGACTTTTCTGAGAAAAATGGTTTTATGACAATTTAAAATGAATAGTTATAGTGCATTAGGTACATTTTTATAAAAATAATACAATAGTAATTTTAATTATTAAAAATTAAAACCAAATTACTTTATATTTTATTCAAAAAATATGGACAAAAAATATTTAGTGTACAAGGGGTGTAACAGACAGACTTGACAAAAAAAAAAAATGAGCTACTAAATGCTGTGACAAAAATTGTTACAATTATAAAAACACATTATAAATATTGATTAGAACAAAAGTTATTCCAAAAGTCAGTTATATCTGTACCTACTATATTATATAATTCGGCATACACAATCACACAGACTGTCGGAAACTTGGAACTCCAGTGAACACCAACTGTGGCAACTGACAAGTAATTCGTATATCGTAATTATGTTTTTGTCCGAATTAGATGTGGGCACGGGAATGTTTCTATTAGTAAATACTCGCGATACTATAAATTGTCGTAGAGCTGAGTCGCTGCTGAACGTGATAACACTGATAATAATATAACCGACCACAACGACCGGGCTTAGTAGAAACATTGGAAAATAATGATTTATGTTCTAAATAGATTTGAATTCGATAAAATTACAATTGTCAAGTTCATTGTTTCATTCATTATACTCTGATACCCTCATGTCTGATGATAAACTGTTTTTGGTTTTTTTTTTTGTTGTAAAGAGAAGTTTTGATACATAAACACATATTTATTAGATGGTGCTAATTTTAAAACTGGGGGTGCTAATACCCCCTAAGCCCCCCCCTATTTGCGCCTATGCTTAGCCGTTATAATTTTATCGAAATAGAAAATATACATGCTTAATTTCAAATGTGATCGCGGGCCGCATATTATGACAGGGCGGGCCGCGGGTTGAAGACCCCTGCTCTATAGTCTATACTATAGAGTACTTCGGTTCTATTTATTAGTGCATAAGTATAATCAAAAGTAGTAAGGTATAGGTGCATAATATATACATATTACATTTTATAAACAAATTATTACATTATATTTATTTTTAATGAAATTGTTTTTTCTAAAAAAATATTTCAAATAATTTCGCGGCACCCTGGTTGGGAATCTCTGATTTAATGTAATGGACGAGAACAATATATCCGTTGTGCTCTCGCCCCTTGGTTTTCGTAGTCCATAATTCGAAACTAAAATACAGAAGATAGTTGAATGAACTTCAAAGTCATTTGACATTGAATGTAGACGCTATGATCGTCCATGATGACCTATGAGAGTATCAGTAATCACTAACCAGTTTTACCCTTCTATAATTTATAATATTATATAAGTATATCATATTTTTAAATTATGCTTTTGTTCACTCACTTATCTATTATTTTACAATTTTCAGCTTAGGGTACCTAAACGATCGTGTCTGGTGTGTGGCTGGCCGTGGCGTGAAGCGTTTTGCGACAGAAAACTATTAATAAAATATTGCGCGTTTTTATAGCGATGTAAAGTCAATATTTGAATGGTTCAAACTTCAAACTTCAAAATCCGGTAAGATACGTACCTATATAATATTATATTCGTATAGGATCGTGTGCGGGCGATGGTCTCATTAAAAATAAATTTCAAGGGGTTTTGCGTACCTAATGGCTGTAAATTATATACTGTAGAGCTGATACTAACAGGTCACAAATAATAGATTTTAGATGTATTTCCTGTATTAAAATTGTATGTAAGGACTGGTTGAGAAATATTCCCTATTTATTATTTATTTCCCTATACGCGCTGTATAGCGTTTTAATCGTGTGCAACGCAAAAGTGTGTGAGAAGGTCGACTCGCCGAATTATGCGATCATAAGTGTTTTAAAATAGAAGACCGTCGTGGCATACACTCACGCACGCGTTGTTTTATCAAACATAATAATAATTATAATTATAATGATAATATAATATTGGCTTTAAAATGTTGCATGACGCATGAGCAGGACACGACGAAAACGAAAACGAAAAATATATAATATGCTTAATATATTTATCCAGTTGCGTATAGTACAAGGTTGATGTGTAACTGGGTTGTTAAAAGAAGTATCGAATGTAAAAATACCTATACGTTTATAATAGTATTCAATACGGGCGAAATGGTTTTTATCGAGCTGTTTATAATAATATGGTATTGGTATATCTATAATACAACCGCGTCATTTCGTGGCTACGACCCAATAAAAAGTTTCGACTAGAATCTATTTGTAATCCTACAATTGTTATTATTTTTTTTTGCTATAGAAGGGTCGTTTTGGCGTCGCAAACAAGTTCGGGAGTCGGGTTAAGCAGTATCTTGTTTCAAAAAAAAAAAAATAAAAAAAAGATTTAACACTTTTTGTGCACATTTGATCAAACTTAAATATGTGGGGCCACGGGGCGAAGTTAAAAAGGTTTTTTTTTTTATAAATGTACGAATTAATTTGGCTATATAGTTTTATAATATTCGTACAATCGTAAGTACTACACATTTGCATTACTGTACTTGCATACAGTGCATATATACATGCATCTATATATGATTTACTTTATTGCACCTACGAGTATCGCGTGTCTACACAAATATTAAAGTTGTGCATCACTGATGTCTGTGCTATATGCTACACCTGTCTGTATGTTGATGGCGGGTAGTGATGGCGTCACAGAGCGTAGACGAGCCTATATATCAACGTCATTATATTATAATGATGCGACTACTATATACAACTATATTTGGCGGCGGTACAGTTTTATATATTTTATTGTTTGTATAGTGTAATTTTTTTTATATACATATCGTAGTCAGCTGCTATCCTTATCTTCCGACGGTTGCGGAAAATTATATTTCACCAAATACATTGGTGGTGATTTGCTTACCTAGTTAATTTAGATATTGGATAGAGAGGTTATTAATAAGTATTAACTATTAAGTAATGAATATTGAAACTAATAACGTATCGGTCAGTGGTCACTTCGTCAAAAGGCAATACCTACTACATAAATACATCAAATAAATACGTTGTTCTTGCCGATGTCACCAATGTTTATGTGTTTTCACTTTTTTTTCATCCAAAATTAAAATCCATACTATATAAGTTTGTAATTACTGCGTTTGTTCAGTTGTGAATTTATTGGAACCACTCATCCCCTTTTTAAGGAAAGTTAATAATTCGATTGTATATTGGCGTCTGGTGGTTATATTCGTAGTAATATATTAGGTATTTGGCTTGCATCTTGAATAGTGGGATCTATTCACATTAATGCCGGTTTTTGGCCGTCATAATAAGGTGGTCAAGTATACAATAAAAAGTTTATTACAACGTTAACTTAACTGTGCTCAAGTACTGTACAAACTACAAGGTTCTTTGGTCTTTTTTGGCAAACGTGACTATAAAAAAAATCGTGTGTCTTTTGAGAGCTCGGTAAACAATTACTTCAAAGTCTGGCCAAATCGTTTAATAAGTCTATAGTCTATATATGTTATATTCATAATAGTTCGACGTGAAAGGATGACAAAGATAAACGCTACTATTGCTATATGATTCTATATTATGGTCTACGAAACATGAAACACATGCCACGACAACAATAATAATGGCGCAAATCATATGTAGTAATGGTTATAGAAGTGCCCAGAATATTTTTTGACGCAGAGCTCGAAAGCTAACTATATATTCTGTATAGGCCATAGGGGTACAAAGTCATGCCAAAATATTTGAATCATGTAAAATACATCTCGACGATAGTGAACGGACAAATATTATATATAGACGTATGTCTCTATGAAACGTATTGAAAATTTTATTGTCCGAATAGAATGTTTATATTTTATACTTTTAGCTTTGACAAGTGAATTAGTTGTCACTTGATTTAAAATGATACAGGGTAAAAACATATTTTACTTTACACCCAATGACAATATTGTTTTATAAAAAATGTGACAGGTACTGAGGTACAGCTTTACAGGGATGATTCTTTTCGAGATAATGAGTGTTTAGTGTTTTCTAATTAATATTGAAAGAATCAACCAGTAAGCATATTGTATACATAGTATAATATACTATACTTACTATATATAGTAACTGATATTAATTTAATTTTAATTCAATGGTATACTCTTCAGTTTACTGTCACAATTTTCACCAGTGTAAATATAAACACTTATATAGACTTATATAATTTTTAATATATATACTTAATGGATAGATCCGTAATTTTTTTATTATACAAATTTTGGGGAATAGAAAATAGAAATGTGTTTGAAATCGTGCAGTCTGAAAATATTTTTACATGTTTTGACTCCCCAAATTTACAATATTACGTTATACATTAATGTATATGTGTCATTAGTCATTATTAGGTATTGTATCCAAATGCATCTGTGGGCCAAACTGCCGTTGAGTGTTTAAGTAGTAGGAATATTACAGAATATTTCAGTTATTTCAGCTACCTATTACATTTTTATTAATCTGACATTGTTAATATTCTAAGACAACTTTTATGTTATAATAATATCATATAGAGGTAAACCGTATACGCATTATATCCGGAAGACGTAACCTAACAGGCAACATCAGCTGCTTATCACACAACCACCCCCCGGGGTGAGTGTAGTCCACGAGTTTTATTTTCGGTATGCGTACTACAGCCTTTTGATTGCTTCGAACTGTAAGTAACACGGCCAATATACCTAAAGGGTGTGGTCGTTTTCGTGTCCATTACACGAAATTACGCTTATTGATTGTTTTATTTATAAACATATATTCGGTTAATATTTTGGCCTCGTGTCCTTACATTGTAATTTGTAAATGATATATACGTCACTGCGGTGTACATTTGCTCATCATTCGTGGCCTATTAACACCTATAATACATAATATTACATTGCCAACAAACACCCTGTACCCGGATACCTATATAATGTTGATAATGACGACGACAACCGTTAAACTATATATAATACGCGTTGCCCATCGGCCATCCCTAGGGATTATAATATCAATAGTAATATAGAGTGTTGCCGTACTTCAGTACATGCCGCCGTCGTCATAACGGGCAATGACCGCTCGCTGACGGTCGCTTTTCGCCACAAGTCTCCCCGCGCTTAAGGGTTGTTTCAGTTTACTAAGTAGTTAGAGAGGTTTTTACGGATATTTTCGCCACTCATTTTACCTTTTATAAACCATATAAAACATAAAAACATATATAATGTTTTCTTCATTATTTATCTAGTTACCTCCCTTACACTATCTATAGTACTCTGATAGTCTGGTAGTATGTTATGTCATATTTTCTACGTGGCTAAAATTTGTGGTTGCCAATAATTTTTTTTTTTTTAGTTGAATAACAAGCTCATTATGTTGTAGGTATAAATGTAAAAATCAACGAAAACAAGTAAATATTTGAGTTTATTTTAAATGTTTAATAATATTATTTTTATCTATTGACAACCCACAAATCAATATCAATTAAACAATAAAGAGTATTTTTTTTAATTTTAAAATTTGAAGCATTTAGTGGATACATATTGCCTTCCGATACCAGTATTCCTCCGAACCTCTATTATTGTTGCTTGACTTCAGATAGGGGTTCACCCGAAAAATTAAGCAACATGGCACGTCAATGTCATACACCACATAATTATTAAGTTTATAAATAATAATTGTTAGGATAAAAAAGATTAAATCTAACATTTTTTAGAAGTTGCTGGTACCTGTATACAAAAAAAAGGTGCTCTGCTGTACAGTAGGTTACAAGTGGGTCACTGTATAATGGATGGTATTAAATTTGAATTCAATGATATAATATCATTGTATAAGAAAAACGATTCTGAGCGGAGACGGTATGTCAGTCCAAGATATAAGACATATTATATACTTATATATGGTATTGAAAAAAAAATTACCTATAATAGGTACTGCCTATAATAAATTCCAAATTAATCATATCACAATATAAATTAGGTACTTATAACGCGTGATGTATAATCAACAACAAACCCTGATACTATCATAGATATATAATAGTGTACTTTAGATGTTTCAAATACCCACGAATAATATTATACAATCACAACAAAATAACTAAAATAGTTATTCTAGGTGTTTTATTATGTAATTTCGTTCAAATTTGAAATTAAAATGACTATAAAAATAAACTGTCCTTCTGTATTTTTTAGATTTTTCGGTAACAGAATTAACTACTTACGTGGAATCTTGTTTTAAATTTTCAATCCTTAGATATAAAAGTTGAACATTTTATAAATTTTTAACTACAAAATAATTATTCAATTTTAAATTTGAAAAATTTTGTCAAAATTCGATCTTTAAATGCTTATAAAAAAATTGTGCCAATGTATTTTTAATATTTTTCAACTGATATTGTAAAAATATATCAGGAGCCTTGTATTAAATTTTTACACTTTTTGGCCCAATAGATAAAACTTTATTAATACCCATTTATAGAAAAAAAAACTAAAAAAAAATGAAAACTGAAAATCTCCGTAAACAGCTCAAAAAAAGTCAAAATATTTTCAAAATTGTATGGTGTATAGGAAATGTTAATATAAACATTCAGTGGAATTTTCATGTATCTACAGTTATTCGTTTTTGAATTACAACAAAATAAAGAAATCGCTACATGAGAAATCGAGTGAATATCCAATGTTGTAAAAATTTGAATTTCAAACGCTTATAAAAATTTAATTTGACTTTCTTATGGAAATTTTTTTTTTTGATAAAGGTAGATAATCTTATAAAGAATCTTGTATTACATTTTAAATCTTAGATTTAAATAGAAAAATTTTTACAAATTCTTAATTCAAAATAATTTGCTAATTTTCGTGATTTTTCCATATTTTGTCAATTTTTGAACTTTAAATCCTTATAAAAAAAAATTGTGACTAAGGATTTTTAATATTTTTCATCTGCCTTTGAAACAATATACTAGGAGCCTTCTATTAAATTTTAAAGTGCTTTTAACCAACAAATAACATTTTTTAGAAAAAAAAACTAAAAAAAACAAATGGAAAATGAAAATGTCCCTAAACAGTTCAAAATATTTTGAAAATGTTATCGTGTATAGAAAATGCAAATATAAACAACCAGTGAAAATTTCACGTATCTACGGTCATTTGTTTTAAAGTTACACCAAAAACCAAATTCAATTTTGTGAAAAATCGATTCCCGTTTTTCCTTAATTTTTCTTGGCGCTTTTGAAAATTACTGCGTATTTTAAATTTTGACCTCCCCAATGCGAACAAGATACGAAAGTTAAAAATCGAAGCATAATTTCGACTACTTATCGTGTATACAGACACAAAAAAAAAAAAATAAATAAAATAAAAAAACACACATCATTGTAAAATCAATACATTCATCGTTTCACTCAGAATCTAAAAATAAGTTTTACGAGGTACCTAGACACCTAGTCTTAATAAATAAAAGAAAATAACTTAAGTATCTAAAACTATTTAGTAAAAATTAAGAAATAGAACTTTCTATCAAGAACCAAGTTTCTAAATCATTTTGTATTATATAGTATATAGATTATAGAATAGATATAATATAGATTACAGACTATACAGGGAATTAAAAATAGGTCAATTAGTTTTCGAAGCATATTTGTAATTGAGTAACCAAAAAAGGAATTTATTTAATCACAGTTATTTATGTAAGCGAAAACTCTAAAAGTTATTAATTACATTGATTTAAATTTTCTAAGATCTGAAATAATTTTTGCGTACATAATATTAATGTGAATATTTACTGAACTTAACTTGACTTTCAGTGACTTAAATTATACAGTATATAATACATTATATTATTATCTACCTCAACATTTTTTACTTTAAAAAAAGAAAACTATTTTAAGTAATTTTATTATAGTTATGTTACACAATTAGCATAAAAATATTTGTAAATATATTTGAATAGGAAGTAGAACATTGAGTCAACAGACTAGAGTACAGAGTATTTATAATTCATAATTATTAGTATAGTTTATAAAAATATGTGTCGTGTAATATTATGTAAGGTTATAAACTTGTATCTTATAATAAGTGCAATGGTTACTGAATTTATTGAATATAATTTAATGTTGGGTATATATATTTTTATTTACTAATAACTAATAAGTAATAAGTAAAAAGTTATCGTATACCTATTTATGATCTGCACCAAACAATGACTAAATTTGTTTATGATAAGATGTCAA
Source organism: Macrosiphum euphorbiae (assembly GCA_949089665.1). NCBI lineage: Eukaryota > Metazoa > Arthropoda > Insecta > Hemiptera > Aphididae > Macrosiphum > Macrosiphum euphorbiae. Next base: position 88,564,753 of record CARXXK010000001.1, on the reverse strand, counting down.
TATGTTAAAGAAATAATAATTAAATTAATTTCAATATCAAGGACATAAGATGATTAAAATTACAAAATAGTTTTAATCATCAATATTTTTATTACTAATATTTTCATACCTAATTAATTATGTACGCCAAAAAATAACGTGATGATTGCTCGAAAAACGTCATTATAATTACATCTATATAGTATCTACCATTTTCAAAACGATAAATTACCGGATGTTTGACATTTTTATGTCATTTTAATTTAGGTCAGGTATTTTATTTATCAACTCATATCTACAATAAGCACAATGCCCATAATATTCTAATTAAGAACCCATTTAGGGTCTAAGGTAATCATTATTGAAATAATAATTTTTTATTTCTTATTTATAACTATAAAAAACAAGTTTTAAAATTTGATTAAAATACTCTACATAGGCTATATTAATTATTTATGTTGTATTTAAAATAATTAAAAAATAGTCCATAGTTAGATATATTATGACTTATTTAAATATTAAAACAACAAAATCAATATTTAAATTGTCTTAAATTTAAAAAAAAAATGTTTAATCTTTATAACCTAAAATTTATCTGAAAGATTAACATTCATTTTTAATAATACTTTTCATTTTATATAATTTATTAAAATCAATGCCTAATTGAATTTTAGATTAATTTAATAGATTCATATATTAGATTCTGAATAGATATAGATAGTTATTATAGTTTGACAAATTATGTGTTTACTCAAACATCGTTAAGCATTAAGGAGTGTGAAATTATACATTGGAACTTACTGTTAAGTTTAACAAAAATGTGAGGAATTTATTTTGATAAATTAAAAATTGATTGTAAGCTAAATACTAAAATGTAATGAATTTTAAATTGTTATATAATGTTAACTATAGGCTATAAAACTATCCCTAATAAACATAATTTTTTTGGTACAATTTTTCCCTTGAGAATCATCAACAACTATTATTCAAATTACAGATAATAATATTATCGACTATCGTTCAAATTCGTTCTCATTCTTTACATCATTCCTTTATGGCTTTATAAGAATAAACATTACTTGGACATTTTATATTTATAAAACCAATATAGGATCAACGATAAAAGTTCTAAAATTTAAGTATTTTACATTGAGTGTGTATAATATGTATAAAGTGTATCATAGACTTTAATCCTGTAATCGCTTAAAGAGAAATTAGCTTGAAAGTTTTTAAGAAATAAATCGTAATATCTATTGATTTTTTTTATTTTCCATAGAAACATGAAACGACCAAACGGACTAATAGGTAACATAAGCCAGCATGTCTCCACCACACTTCCAAACATACAAATGTTTTAGCTTGTATTTTCCGAATGTTTTCAATTTTAATACAATAAAAATGACAACGTACAATAACAACATATAGTATGGTTGAATCTGAATATTTTTGTTTTTACTATTTAAGTTCAATTTTTGAATATATTCGTGTGCACATGATTTAACCTAAAACGGATTTGCCACTTTTGGTGGATGTGTGTTCAATACTTTGCAATGTGTTTTCCTTGCATGTTAAATGTGCATAAAATGCCTACCTTTCAGCGTGCCACTCGCAAAATTATTATAACCCTCTGGGGAAACTGGTAAGCGATATAGAAGGGATGAATAGGGAAAAGGGTGAATGACTAATATTTTTTATACATAGTAGCAAACTTTTATACTTTGTTCTAATATTTTATTGTATATTTGTTAGCGTTTAAATCAGAAATGAAATGGTTCGCGTACATATGTATATTATATTTATTGAATTTATGTTTTCTGCGCATAGCATTATAGTAAATCGATGTAGACGATGTATTTACATGTAGGATATACATTTAGTAACCTGATATTATTTAATATTATAGGTGTATAAAAAAAAACTATATAAGTTGAAAGTTCAATGTCCAAACAAGATTTTAAAACAAATATGTTATAGATACATAGCTAGTAGGTATAGGTACTTACTAATACTTGAATAAATATGTATCAAAAATATCGTTGAACGTGATATTTTTATGTACCTATATGAAATAAATGATAAGTTTTACCAACCTGCATTTTCATATTGATAACTATAAAATATAATGGGATATCATTCTTATCATACTATTTTTTGTAACAAATAGGTGTATTATTTTTGTTATAATCTATCTAGACGATTCAAACAATAATTGTAAGTGTAGGGACACTTTTCATTTTAACCTTATACTTGGAAAGAATGTGTAGGTATTATTGTGATTTTACACTCACTCGTATTTTTCGGAGTAGGCATTTTTGAATAGTGTAGTTTTTGATGGAAAAAAAAATGCTTAAATATTAATTAGAAATAATGTTAGCACGTTAATATATTTTACAGGTGTAAAGCATAAAGCAACACAGTGATTACTAAAAAAATCTTCACCAGTTGTAAATTAAATGATGAATTAGCTCCACCAGTCACCATTTAAACAAATTTTTCAAATGCGATACTTGTTACTTAAAAAATAATAATATAGGTACCACCATTATGTGTTGATATAGTATAAGTGAAGCGAAACAAGTGCAAGATCAATAACGGACTTGACAACTTTATTGTGCTATGTTTTTTTTAATTGTTTTTGATAATAATGTTTTAAATTTCAGATACAACTTTATTAATGAAGAATATGGTTGATATGCGAACCAAAATAATTTATTTAATTTATAAATAATACTTTTGAATTTCAATCTAAGGTTTTCACTTTTTATTTAATATTTACATAGCTCTCATTCTGTGTATGAATGTTAAATTGATTTGATTTGTTCGTTCAGTAGAAATACTTAATTGACCGTGGCCGTATAAAAAATAAATCCAATTTAATTTTTCTTTCAAAATTCAATTAATGTGATATAATCTTAGAAGTGTTAAAACCATTTTTATAAAAACCACACAATTTATTGAGAATATGTTTTGGAGATATCATAAATAATTCGAATTTTACAGTCGGAGACTAGAGTATTTTAAATTATTAGGAGTGGAGGATGGACAAAAAAAATGTCATTTGATTATTTAAATAACATATTATATGACTTCTGGACTTCGTATAAAGAAATGTTATTATAGAATTGATTAATAATAATCATTTCAATTATATACTTTTTAATAACAGTCAACAAATTGAAATTAATAATACAAATTTAATTTTTTTTACTTGACCTTCGAATGTTACTTTTTTAGAATAGTCTACGAACATTTTCTATCCTTTTTGATTACCTATTTTTAAGTCTTCTTTTTTTTAGACTCTTTCACTGTCCATTTCCAAAAATTGGTTTCACTATGTTATATAGCTGTGTATAATTCGTTATTATTTTATAGGTTTCAACTATTTGATACACAAACTACATATATTATCCTTCATCCATCTTGTCTACGGATATTAAAATACCAATAAAAGCCATTTAATAACTATACGCTTCTTTTAACATTCCCGTATCTTGTGAGATCGTGATGCAATACATAGTTATTATTGCACAATACTGTATTACTAATTATTCGATCTATTTGCCTACCTATATAAACCAAATAATAATGATACTATAGCTATAATATATTTTGTTAGAGATTATAGAATAGTTTATCACTGAATCGTCTGAATGTCTTCATGTATAATTATGTGAACCGATTGCTGGGGGCTATCAAAATAATATGTTCTCTGTCTCTGTGTTTATATTTGCTCAAGTACTGTAGCACCTATATAGTACTTCTTTCCCCAATAACTCCTTCAAACATTAATTTTTCATAGTTTGTCGAATACAATCGTAAATTCACATCGGCACCGTTACGTGGTTAAGGACGGGTTTTGTAGTTACAATAATAATAAAAATAATAAAATACTAATACATAATATACTGACCGTCGTTAGCTGTGTCCATCGGGCACGCCTAGTATTTCGATGTCCTGCAGCCCTGACATACGGATGGCTGTCACCAGCTGTGTAGCTCGCTCGCTGTGCTTGACGGATCGCATAACGGGTGGCGTGATGTCCCTCCAGCCGTGCACTTCCGGATTGTACGGCTCTTGCGAGTTCACGTAGTTCCGCAGCTGCAGTTCCACCGCGTCTGCCGTATTTGAGTGCGTTATCTCCGTGTAGCTCACGGCTGTATAGTCGATACCGGAAACAGACAGACGGATACAAACACGTTGGTGCGTCCAATATAACATCAACCGCAGTGCGTATATACATGATATAGATACACAATACATGTCATATTGTATATTTGTATATAATATGTATCGCTGTGCAATATCATAGTACTATAATGATAACAATAATAGTACCTATAATATATTTGTAATCACTAGTCGACAATATGTCGGATACGGTGTGGAGGAAAACAATGTCGATGTCAGAATAATAGGGTTGTCTATCACTTATCAGGCAAAACAATATAATAACAGTTTGAAAGGAGAAGGGAGAATTCATCGTTGACTGCCAGTGCCAGAGAATTGTGGGCTGCACGCTCGGGGTTGACCATCCACATTGATAGAAATAAAGAATAAACAAACCATTTTTCTAGAATCTATAGAGTAAATAGACAAAACAAAACTCCATGATACAGATTTTATTCTGTCTACACTTCTATAATATACTTTTTAGATTCTGAGCGGAGTGAGGAAGCTAGTGGTTTTACAATGGTGTTTATTTTTTCCTTTTTTCTTTTTATATCCTGTATACAACATTTCTACCAGAAGGAGTGCTTCGATTTCAACATATAGTACCTTATCTTTTAGAAAATTGGATTAATATGGTACTTTGAGAGGTCATTTTATCAACAGTTATTTAATGCCAAGGAAAAAACACCACCGAAAATTTACGAAAAACCGCTTAAAATGGGATTTCAATTTCTAACACTTTGTTTATCACCATAGAAACGAATAAAAATAAAAAATATTATAATATTAATTCAACTTACATGCGATATTATAATAAATAATAACAATATAAAATATCCAGACTGACAAACAGTCTCCTCTCAGAATCGTTTTTCTTATACAATGATATTATATCATTGAATTCAAGTTTAATACAATCCATTATACAATGACCTACATGTAACCTACTGTACAGAAGAGCGACATCCACTTTACTTACCCACTTTTTTTAAAAATTAATTGAAGTGAGTGAGATTGCGTTTTTACATTAATTGTATTACATAATATTATGTAATATATTATATGAAAAATGCATATTATGTTTACCTATCCATATTGTTTTAAATGACACTATGACAAGATGCACCTTAAAATATAGTTATTTATTACGTATACCTACTCACACACATTTATTAATTTAAGAAAATGAACACAGATTCTTATATCTATGCTTGTATTAGGTAACTATTAATATATTTAATATTACCTATACTCTATATAGTATATTATACGTATTGGCATCCTTTTTAATTCGTTTTCATCACTTGGAGTGATATATTATTATTATTATTATTATTATTATTTAAAATTTGACTTATTGATTTAGATTTGATAGTTCCTCTTCAAGATCAAGATTCTACCAATTATAGAAGATTAATTAAAAATGATTTTTTTATGTATAATATACAATCACTAAAGTCAGAAAAGGTTTGATATTTTGTACAACTCCAAAGTTCAAAAATTATATACGAAACAAAGCATAAGTACCTACATTATTGTTTAACCAGTATTATTTCCTCCTTGATATTTTGTCTTAATTTAAACTATTTGATTTTCTTATGAATACTTTTCAAAATAATGCGGAGTTTGCTTAATTGAAATATGCAGTAGGTACGCCATATTCTACTGCTAATTAATGTTTATACGTTGTAACCCACTTTATAAAATAACAACATTTTAAATAATTACATGCAGTTATATAGTCTTTAAAAAAACTATACATAATGTATAATGTTTATATAGGTATGTATGCTAATATAGAAACATAAGTAATTGATTATTGTCATTTGTCATTCCATACATTTGTAATAAGTAATAACTAATTAGTTTACTGGTATGATCTCGTTATTGAAAACGTAACGACTTGGATTTCGACTAGTATAAGGTATTATGAACTATTATGACTTCTAAGTTACCTATTATGTTCTCAAATAATTGATAAATTCAATTATGAAATAGTGATAAATTGATCTATATCTATCTCGATCCTTTATTGGAAAACTTATGCGTGCGCATTGATTTTTATTTTTACGAATAACGGTCATTCAACGTTTAATCATTACGATTGTTGGATGTGCGTATTGTTGTTGTATAGTATGTCCTCGATTATTTGTTTTTCATTATTTATAAGTTTACAACCATTTTATACGTTACGGTACTGGAGGTAAACAAGGTCAATGACATTTATACCCTTGTTGGACAAGAAGAAAAATGGTCATGTGTGCATAACCCTAAAAAATAGTCGTATATTGATTAAGACGATGTACATTCACACACACACGCGCGCGCGCTGTTTTGTCGCCTTCATAATTTGGTTCGTGGCAGTTTTATGGTTTCTCCCTGTTTTCCTTTCAATGTAACAGACAAATTCCCAGGTTTTACTCTTAACATAACAATATAACATTTCTACAAAATATGTTCATAACCTAAGTATATGATGTATCCGAAAATTGTGAGTAGGATGAAAAAATGTATTTAATTACTTAGAATAAAATTGTAAAAGTAATTTGTTTAATTTTTTCATGGTTATTGATACCTAGTTTATGTTCGATTCTTATTCAATTATTCAAAAAGGTGGTCGATCACATGTTTGTCGGGTTAAGTTGAATAAATCGTAAAGTGAAAAATATAGTGACCTTCAAAGAGGGGAGACAGCGGGTGACCTTGGGAATGGACACACCACCAATCGATCGTTCAACTCGCCAAACACATGCGAAATATTAAATAACCACTATGATCGCATGGCATTTAGGAATGTGGGTCAAATCTATGTTTGAAATTATGTTTAAAAGCGTATATTATTTCACGGTCATTAAGAGTCTTTGCCTAATATCCTTAGAATGTGTTGCCGCGACAGGTCTTACCCAAGTTTTCGGGAAGTTCGTTCTGTTGTTTCCAGCAGCAGAATATTTCTGAAATAATCCATCTGAAGAAACTTTTGCTCGAGTTATTCATCACACGGTACCTGACGGATACCGAACAGTATAGAATATTCGCTTCCGTCATAGTCCATCATCTCGACTGCAAAAACATAATATCATCAGTAATCAGTATTCAGTATATTAATATTATAACTATAGTAAGGGAACAAAAGTAAATTTCGTTTAAAATGCATACTGATGACGTAGTTGAAAGAAAAACTTCAGTTTGTAACCTATAAAGACCCAATTCCTAATACACATATTTACGTCTGCATGCAGGATCGCTCATAGTGCGTTCCAAGCTATCACTGACTTTTAGAATGTGTATCGTATACATTTATTCACACATATATTTATATTATATTATATATCTGTTCATTAAAATTTCTTGATATAATAATTAGAAAACCTACACAGCATATAGAAACTTTCCTAAGAGCCTTGTAGTTTCATATCCGGCAACCTTGATTGTTCAACTGCATTATTGATATATATATGTTTAACATGGTGAGCTTCGGAAAAAGTTTTGAAACTTTTTTGCAAAACATTTAACCACTCAACGCGTTTGAACTTGAAAGTTATAAATGCATTTTTAAAACTGAAATATTAAAAATATAACATCACGATTCACGATGTAGGTATAAACATGGGAATTGATTGTTGTCTGAACTCTAAATAATTTTAAAATATAAGTTTTAAATCTTTATATGGAATTGTTTATAATTTACTTTGCCGTGACTTAGAAATTATCGTTAGAAATGATTTGCTCAATACATTCTATAACGTGCACGTTATCTAGGGTGTATAATTTTCAGGGGTAGGGAGGTACCTACTATTTTTGGAGATTGGTTATTTTTAGGTTGTGTTCCACAATCGAAATAGCTCGATATTCACTATTTGATGACATTTTAATTTTTTTTTATCTCTGTAGTGTTTGATGGATACAAATAAACTTAAAACTAGTATTAAACATCACTACATCAGTATGGGCATTAAAAAAACTATTTCACTTTAACGGGTTAGAATTAAATTTCAAAAAAAATTTTTTTTTTTTAAACACAAATGATAATTTTAAATAAGTTTTTAGATAACGTTATGAGAAATTTGATTTGAATGGTTGCCACGTGAATCTAGAGTCGACAGCGTGAATGATATTATCTTTGCCAAGAAAAAGAAATAATATTTTTAGACGTGGTTTAAAGTGCGTTTATAATTACGTGTCTCTTAAAATGTCCTCCCAATCGTAAACACTTCGCTATCGATGGTCCCGATGGAAGAACAACCGTCTATGGCCTTCTCCTTTATCATCTTCCATTGTTGGCGATTCGGACGCAATTTCTAAAATGACGGCCAGACATTGAGGTGTTGGATGAAATTACCAAAAAAAAATTTGTAATTAAATTAAAATAGGTAAATAACAAACGTTTACGGTTTAACAGTGCATGGCTATTTTAATTAAAACTCGTACATAACGTAACAATAAAAATTAATGAAAATCAAAAATAATATCTAACGAAAAATGAAACACTGTTTTACAGATGCATGTAACTATTATTATACATGCACGGGTGACGGCGTTGTCGACGATGTCGTGTCGAACTTTTGACTGACCCAACAAAGGGCGAACCGCGAACACCGAGACCTTAAAACGATAGAGCGCTACCTTTAACAACAATAAATAATCGTAAAAAATACTGGCGCGACAGAGAAGAGTGAGAGAGAAAACGAAAAATGATTACTTTTTACCTTTACGTGACGTGTCCTCCTTTCGTTTCGTCTCAAGCCGTCATAATAAATAATATATATTTTTAAATTAATTTAATTATATTTTACCAATCAGACTATAAGGTATCTTTAAAGTTTAAATCAAAACATTGACATTCGTCACATGCTTATAGTGTAACGGAATCTCAAATGTCGAAGAATAGGAATTTGAATATGACTGAACGTTTGTTTCAATTCGACACAATATCCCCTCTCTTCACAAATGTACATGCCAGTATGTATCCGAAATCAAAACGTTTGTACCTTATAAATTATAATAATACAATTCTAACAGTCTAACTATTTTGTGATAATATTATGTATAATATGTGTCTGTCAAATGATTTTTTTATTTAACAAAAATAATAAAAATTATAATTGACGTTTATTTACTCAAATACTCATAGCTGATATTTATCGAATATATATAGATTATAATTTATAATACATTTATAAATTTAATTTAAATATTATTGTACAAAGCTATACAATAGTTTTAATAAAAGTTGTATTTTATATTTTTAATACCTAGGTAGGTCAATAATATAAAAATTAAAGTATAGTAAATAATTTTGAAGAAGTTGTATACAATATACAATATTGTATTTAAAGATGGGGATAAGTTGATGGAATCTCGAGATAAGTAGGTACTCTATACACGTTAACGGTATAACTGATTTAGTGATGTCCAATGGTAAAATAAATACGGTATCGGCGAATATTAATCATAAAGAAAAACCATATCACATAGGACATATCAGTTATCACTTATTATAGCAGGTACCTAGGTATGTAAAATGATTTGAAAACACATAGTAATGTATAGTAGTGTCAAACGATCGAGAGGATTGTCAGTAGGTACTCAGTATGTGTATGTCACAGGTCGGTTTACAATGAGAAACAAAACATTAGCCTCCTCAAATAGATACTTTGTAAAATCTCTGATTTTGTAATAACAGAAGTCATTGTGTGTGTGCTAAAAATGTGGTTAAAATAATATTATTTAACTCTACAATTATTTATAATTTAATAAGCAAATTACAAAATATTATGATATAGTAAAATTTGATAATAATTGGACAGGTATTTAAATATTTTTAAGTTTGCAAATTTTCAAATAAACTTTTCAGGGAAAAAATTCAGTAAATTAAACCGTGTTTAAATAACATTTCTAATTTGAACTTATGATTAAAAAAGATATTATAATTTATAATTAATGACGTATAACGCACATTAAGAATATTGAATATGATTAAATATGAATAATGCTGTAAATATGTACATTGTACATAGGTTTGTATAATAAGGACTATAATCGTATTCGGTATTAGTCATAAAATTAATGTATATTTATTTTATAAATAATGCTGTTAATATGTACACGGGGGTGTATAATAAGGACTTTAATCGTATTCGGTAATCAGTCATAAAAGTAATGTATGTTTATTTTTAATTTTACTATAATCAGTTATCTATTATATTATAGTTATTACCCATAAAGCCATAACCACGGACTAAGATATTATATTAGTCAGTGCCCAAAACATATTATAATAAGATTTTAATAGGTATTATATTAAATATTGGAGTATTGTAAGTGCAGGTAACATATCAGTATGATGTTTAATATTAATGTTTTATTCAGTTCATAGTTATACCTACATTCTTGTTTTCTTATGTAACACTTATGTCTTATGTTATACTATTAATTATGGAACTAAATATACTAATATACTATTACCTATTACTCCTAAGCGCTTACCCTGATGGTCATTTAGTAGCCCTAGGCTTCCCAAATTCTTTTCTCCTCCCATCACTCTGATATTTTGCTGCATTTCTTCAGTTACGTATACGTTACCAGTTACCATCTATACTGGAGATCTTACTCTATATACTAATAGGCGGATATATGATTGAATTTTAGGGGGGGGGGTAAATATTTTTTGCAAAATAAGTAGTGGGGACTTTGGAAATTTTTCAATAAATTTGTGGGGTTAAATAAGCCAAAATATCCGCTTATGTCTATACTACATCTCGTCATCGACTTCTTGGACGTCCCCTTTTATAGGTTCCTTTTATTCTTGCACACATTATACGATTGGACAGTTTTTCCTCTCCATTCTCCCGTCGGGACCCATCCATCTGATTCTGTATAATATTCTGTATGAATAGTAGGTATCTCACAATATTTTAATTTTCTGAGATCTTAACTATTTCAATGTGGTTTCGGGTCTTCCGTAGTTCTTCTTCGTTCACTGATTTGTACATTTTTCTTACCACTTTCCTTTCAAATATATTAAATCTGTTAGCATATGATTTTGTTAATGTCCGTGTTTCTATACTTAAACTTCTATACCAAACTATATTTGTCTAATAAGGGCTTTGTACAACTTCACCTTAGTAGCTCTTAAGAATAGCTTTGAATTCAGAAGTGTAATTTTAGCAAAGTATGGTGCACGATAGACGATTGCCAGCTATGATTCCGTAGGTACAAAGTTATTCTCGATTTGACCAGTGCTACGCGTTTGTACTGAGAATAGGTTCATTTTTATGTATTCTTTAATTTGGTTTTCCCTTAGATTATTCTCCATCACATCGTTTTTGAGTTCATCCCTTATTTTCAATACTAGAGTAGTCTGTATCATGGCAGGCACGTTTAAATATTAATGTATATTATATAGTTCGTATATTATCTAATAAAGTTCTTTAAATTAATTATTCTGTTTAATGTTTATGGTCATAAAATGTTATATTATATTAATCTTCAACTTTCATGTATATTCACTACAGTTTTATCGCACTAGATTTAGATGAATAATAGTTTTAAATATACTTATAGAATTTTTAAGCACCTTAAAACCTTTAAATACCTTTATACTTTATGAATACGAAAATAACTATCTACAAACTATACTTAATACCAGAATAAATTGTGAGTATAATATTTTAAATAAAACAAATTATAATATTTATCGTCAAGTTAGTTTCAATTCCCAATATCGGCATTATCAAACATGAGCCAACATAGAAAACTGTAAACATATCGGGATAGTATTAACAACTGTCCGATAAATATTGTTTATATTACTTGGAATAATTTAAATTAATTTTATTTCATGTCAATTATTCTTTATATGAATTAGTATTTTATACATAATCAATCAAGCCTTTAATAGATTCTAGTTAAAGGATGATAGTAGTAATAGATATGTTTGTGATAAACTTTTATTAATGGTAATTTTAAATTAATTTTATTAATAATAGTTTCAGTCATCAGTTATTTCATGTAATTTAAATACAGATGTTTAATTTAGTAGTCAATAATAACCTTGGTAATTGGCTAAGAAAGTAGTATAAAATCACCACTGCATTCTTTTTATATGAATAGTCAAATTTGAAAGAAATGTTGATATTTAAAACATGTATGAAATATTAATACCCATCATAAAAAAAACATAAGAGCAAAAATTACAAACGTGAATATATACCAAGTCTCTATGATGTTTCATTAAAAACAAAACGTGAACCTTATACCTTTAGAGTGAAGTGGATTCGTGTAAAGATTTTAATGTTTAGTTTTGTATAATACAAAAAAAACATTTAACCATAAAAAAAAACGATGTATAAATTTGTAATGATATTTTACTGTAAATGTATATTTAGATATTTGTATATTAGTTACCATAGTATTATAATAGATACTCTACAATAACATCTTGTCTATAACCTTGTGTGATATTGATGTTTGAAATATTTTGGTTAGGTACTTGTTACAATAGTCTATAACTAGCTATTAATATATATTATTTTATTCTAGAGCCGCTGTTAGATGATTTTATTAAAAAAAATCCATTAAAGTTCATTTTTTTCGCTGTGATCGAAGTCTGAAATATAATTATTTAACATAGATTTGTTTTATCAATGGTCATTTATAGGTAAGAATGAACTTTTTTTTAATTTACTATAGGTTATCTACATCTATGGATATACACAAATAATATAAATTTGACTATTTGAATGGATTTAATGTTATATAAATCAATAGTATAGCTGTTTGCTAAACCTAAGTTGCTTGAAATACATAGTATATGATTTTATATTATACATAATTTAATATTTAAGATTTCCAAAATATATTGAATATGTAGGTATACTAAAAATAAATCTTGAAACCATCATGTGAGAGACGGCGAGGGGAGTATTTAATTGGTGGGGGTGAGGAGGTAACGAGGTGAATTTATAAGTCAATACCGACGTACAGTAAAATGTGGTAAGGAATTGTGCAGTTTATCTAATATATGACTTTAATTGATGGTTGATTGGATGATTGGTGGTACAGATAAAAGACCACAAAAATAATGTAATAATTACAAATAAAAAATATTATTCGATTTAAATCAGGGATGGAAAACGTTTTTGAAAACGTTTTTAAAAAACGTTATTAAACGGAAAAAAATGAAAAACGAAAACAATTAATAAAACGAAAACGAAAAAAACGAAAAAACGAAAACAATTAATAAAACGAAAACGAAACAAAACAAAAAATGAAAACAATTAATAAAACGAAAACGAAATAAAACAAAAAACGAAAACAAAAACGTAAAACGGAAATAAATTATAGTATTATACATTATTTAATTATTTTTGCTCAATGTGTAAGTGCAGATTTTTTATTTTTATTCAAAGATGTATTTTACATTTTTATTTTATTTAATATTTTAGTATTTTACAATTACCAATATGTTAATTTTCTGAGTTATTATTACTGGATTATTTTTATTATTTACTCTAGAAATCTGAAATAGTGTTTCACTTTAGTCTTTGAGACTTAAGTCTTTACTTTTGGGTTTTTAATCTTTACCAATGCACTTTTAAAATTTAAATATTAAGGATAATTAATTTGAATTTTTAACTTTCAAATGCATTTCTATATTGCGCGGTACTATTATAACTTAAAAGTTAAAATTCACGAGTTATAAGCTATAGTTACTAGCTATAAGAATATATTATATAAAAAAAAAAAATTATCAAAAACGTTATTTGGAAACAATAAGAAAATAACGTTTTTAAAAACGTTAATCAAAAACGCTATGGAAAAATAACGTTTTTAAAAACGTTAATCAAAAACGATATTGAAAAATAACGTTTTTAAAAACGTTAATCAAAAACGTTTAAAAACGTTAAACAAAAACGATATTTTTTAAATCAATAAACAAAAACGAAAACGAAAAAATTAAAAACGTTTTCCATCCCTGATTTAAATATAGATTTTTCTCATGAAAACTACAACATCAGTATATTCCTAGGGATTTGAATAACTTCTAATAGATGAAAATAAAGTAAGGGTCACCTGTAGGTGAGTTAAATTTAATTTTGTTACATTTTTATGATCACACCAACTATAGAATATATGACCTATATCTAAGTATTCTGATATTAATTTGGATTAGTGCCGCTATATTTAACCAAATAAAGAGTACCTACTTAACATAATTAAGTGCGGAACACGGAGTAGTAAACATATTTTAATTAATGCTTTAAAGTGATAACTCTCATACATAAGACATGTGAAATATTTATTTATATTTTATTCAATGATATTTACCCATCAATATAACACACAACAATTTTATGAATTTTTCGTATTTATTTTTAGTGTATTTTTACATCGTGAAAATATGTATTGTCCTTGATAACATGTCTGTTAGTCGTATATAGGTGAGGTATAATATGTAGGTATACCACGCATTACATATTTATATATATATACGCATTATATATATTATAGTGTAGTAAATCGTTCCTATAGTCAATAAATAACTAATAAATAATGATATATACTTTTGGACACAGGATTATTGACTTTTCTAGTAGGTATATTATATATTTGCTATATTTTAGCAAATCAGACGTCGCTTACGACACGCAATAAAGGTGAACTTTATCAATTTATATTCTAAAATTTGTTGTTTTTCCCCATTGTTGCTATTACGCGTTACACAAAACGTGTGTCTACGAGAATTATAAGTATAATTTTCAAACAAAAAATCGAGCAACTCTCTCTACTGTATAGTTGTAGGTGTTCAGTAAACATCGTCATTGAGTAAGTCACTGTAATGGATGGGTTAAATATTTTGAATTCAATGATAAATCATAACACACGAAAATGTATTCTGAGAGGGGACACTGGACAGGTTGACTTCTATATTTTGAAGTATATTTTATTATACATATATTTATATTGCTATGGTTAATTATTATTTGTAAACTGGTAGATTGGACTAAAAAAAAAATCGTTTGTACGGTAATAATTATACAATTATTTCATATACAGTACCTATCTATTTACAAAATAGTAAAGCACTAAAGCTGGTGTGTTAAGCAGAGTAGTTATAGACTTATAGTGTTATACACATTGGTGTATATAGTATATACGCACCCCAATAAATCAAACTTAAAAAGTTATGGTTTTAAAAGGTTTAATTAAAAATGAATAGGATACTCATGTCCAATGGAATAGATACACACAAATTTTGTATTTTGACTATATACTTAATATATAATATTAGTAACTAGGCTATACAAATTGATATTGTATGTATTTTTTGGAAAAAATAAATTTCGTGATTATACCTAACGGCTAACGTATATAAAAAAAAATTATGACAAACTTTACAAACTTTATATCCAAAAAATAACTTTGCTCAACGGCTCACCTATATATTTTTACGTGGTCCGTGTATTATTAATAAGTTACCCAATAAAATAAAGCTATAGATACTAATAGAACATAACCTAATAAAATATACAAATATTAAATAGTAAGTATATAATGTCATTGTATCGTTCATAAAAATATGCCATATAGGTACATTATTGAAATAATATGAAATTGATAAATATTACTCCGTTTTGTGCTTATTATACGCAAAATACTACTATTAGCAGTCGTAGCTGCGGCAACATAATATAACCTAAACGTCGAAAACCTCTGATTGTATACAGAAATCGATCGACTCTAATATTTAAATTGCCTCGATGACGCGTTCATGATAATGTATATAATGTATACCTACCTAAAATACTGCCTATACCACTTTTGGTGGAGTCGTGTGCGCAGTGTTGTTTTTGTGTAATAATAAATTAATAACCACGTGTCCGCGTACCTGTGAAATATAATAATATGATATACTACGGACAATATAACGCTATACCTATATATTATTCTTATTATTTTGCCGTGGTCGTCTGGTCTCGGTGTACAAAGCGTTGGCTCGTTTTTGTATTTAAATTGCGGCGGATTCCTATTAAAATAAAAGTCACGCGACCAGGGGGGGCTCGCGCTCCCTCTAATAAAGCCGATGGGTCATGGTTAATATTCGAGAGCTTTTCACAGGGTGTCGCCCAGGACGTTTCGCGCTCGCTCGCGTGCGTGTGACTTTGCAGTTCGGCGAGAAAAAAAAATGAAAATCCTAGCGGTTTATACCTATATAACAGCTACTGCTGTAGTGTGGTATATACATATATAGGTGTCGGATTTATATACGCCCTAAAAACTGCCGATTGTGTGGTTGTTTAAACACGCGCATTTATGCATTGCGTATATTATTATATTATATGTAAAACGCTCTCTACAACAACTTTGGGCTGTGATCTCGTGAAAGGTATAATATTATAGCTATATAGGTGCTCCGTCCAGTATTTATAATGAGTGATTCTGATTATTCCAGCGATTGTCTTTTGAACGATAATAAAAAATAAGTTTAAAAGTAAGTACCTTCACCTATATCGAATATATAAATATTTATTACCAATGGTGGCACCAGTTTTTTTTGCCTGGGTGGGCTAAGCTGGGGCCACTGTTTTAAACCGAGGTCCAGTGACATAACAAAATTCGCCTTACATATCGGGTGGTAACAACTTACAATTACAGGTCAATAAAAAATAAAGGTCACTATCGAGAGTAATATAAGCTTATTTTTAAAACTTCAATAACCCTCTTCCTTTTCTATATATTATGTTACTGAGTAAAGCCATAATATATCCACCAACTTGCCACACTTCTTGAGAAAAATATAACATACATTTTCAAAATTACAACATTACATCATACAGGGTGGGCCAGCTGGGGGCCGAGAACATTTTAGGGTGCGGACCAAGGCCCACCCCTGGCGTCGCCACTGAAGATATTCACTGATTTAAAATAGTATATAGGTTGTATGAACTATATTATTATAGTCGAGCTTTTAAAATACCTATATTTTTCTCTTTCACGAAAACCGTACGCGTCAACAACGGAATAAACATTGTAGGCATAGGTGCGCAGCTCTATATACGACACTATAAGGCGACATGCAGGACATTACCTACACGATGTAAACCTGTTGTGATGTACGTTTCACAAAATCCCCGTGTCAAACTAAAATAATAGGTACGTTTATATTATAATATAATAATACGCCTTGTACTGCAGATCCGACATGTGTTATACGCTACTGCAGTGCAACTGTGTGAGCTCTCACAATTATTTCCAAATGTATATATCATACACAAGTTTGTGCGTGTGTGCACGCGCGTGTATTTACGATTTGTGTAAGTACACGTTCGTTTCGCTCGATTCGTTTAAGCATTTAATGTTTGTACAGAATTTATCGAGCTTTCGGTATTAACATATATCATGATATGAGTACCTATGTAGGCACTCGACGATCGAAATAAAGGTGGCGTGTAGGATATATATATATCATATATACATAATACATTATACATATTACATAACATATAGTCATATAGGTATAAGGTGCAAGTGTTGGTCCCGTATAGTATATCCATATATATTATCTAGGTACAAACGGCATATACATTTTATATGTTTGTAATTTAGACATACATTATACATAATATGATGTATAGGTATTAGATATATAATATAATAATAATATATAATATATATATAGGTATCAATGTATTATATTATATTATATAGGTATATTCAATTTATTGTTGTACCCATAACCGAATAGATCATTATATTATTATAACTATAAAACGAACGGTTTGGTGGTACTAACTGAACAAAGTCCAGTGAATTTTAAAAGTCACACTCACGTCGACGTTTACTTCAAAATGATAAGAACATATGACTATGTTTTCAACGTTAAAAACTTTGACGTAAATTTCAAACCACGGTGGGCGCAAAATAGCGACTATATAGGATATCATACGTTACATAAATCACCAGACATTAGGATAAACGTCGATTTGCCGATTTCAGAGGAAGGAAACGCCCTAATATGAGCACGCTGTGTAGTCAACAACAATACAGTCACTATGCCACGAAAACGTGTAGGTACCTACTTATTCTATGCTTTAAAATAATAAACCATGTATATATCCATGACGACCGATTTGGTTAGGTGTTCTCGGTGCACGCTTTCGAAGCAATTTTCCTTTTTTTGCCCAATGATTGTGATGATTATAAAACAAACAACACTATTCAATCGTAAAAAGATTGTACGACCACACCGCTGTGTCGGAGATACGGCCGGTAGCCGGTAGTGTATACTTCCGTCGATTGTCGATCCGTTTTCCCGTTATCTCAAAAATCATAAATAGTTAGTGCCCTAGGTGGGTGAGGTATGAATTTCGATTTTAGTTTTAAACGAAGAGGTATATCCAGGATTTTTAAATGGGGGTGGGAGAGCAAATATGTTACATTTAAATTAGACATGGTACCTACCGTAAAAGTGTTTTTTTTTTTTATAATATAATGTTAGTGGTATAAATAGGTACTGTTTTACATCACATATATAGGTATACAATATACATATAACGCACACCGACGCTGGTTGGATACCTCGGCCGCGGGAGGCATTTTTTTTGGGCAAGTCACGGTGTCTGGAGAAAAAGTGCTGCCATCCCCCACCCGGGCAAGGCAGATACCTACGGGTGCCCAAATCAAAAATACTGCCAAAACAAACACACAAGTGTAAACAAAATCTACAGTAGGTACCCTCCCTACAGTACCACAGGCTAATGATCTAATAGTTGAAGCCTTAACCCTAAAAAAAAAAAAATACATACATATAAGTATATCACGTATTCACGTTAAATTACTTTGTCACCGTTTAAAGTAGGGACGTCATTTGGAGTAAAATCATGGGGTAGCAAGCGTCTTGAATAATATTTTTAATTAAATTGCATGTGCGGTCTAATGAAGCCTCATCAGGGCAGTTGGTGGATAAAATTGGTAGGGTGGAAATTGCTACCCCGAAATGACGCATATGGTTGTTCGAGTATCTGAGTATATTATGAAAGGTGAGCGCAGTACGACATCATCCATAAGAATTTTTCAAATTTCGTATCTTATATAGTAGGTATACCAGAATACGTGTGTGAACTACACACCTCTTCCTGGTGCATTTTTTATTCGTACTGGTACTGGACGTATGAACGGTAGTTTATTGGAGAACAGTTGTCGGACACGTTGATGTAGGTACATTACAAATTACAAGTTAAAAAACTCACCCGGTCTAATTCTGGAATAATTTTCAATAATATAGATTTTTATTTCTTACCTATTTTTTAAGATAATTTATACTACCATAATATAGTTAATCTAGATTCTAGTAACAAAATATAATACACTAATTAGGTGATATTCATTTTTTAGATTCTGAGTGGAACGATGAATGTATTGATTTTACAATGATGTGTGTTTTTTTTTAAATTTATTTTTTTGTCTGTCATCACATTTTAGGACAGTAAAAGTGCTTGGATTTTCTTCAACAGTATCTTTTCTGATAGGAAAGTGAATCTAGTTGGTACTTTGGGGGGTCAAAAGTGAAAATTTCACAGTAGTTTTCAAAAGCGACGTGAAAAACAAAAGAAAAATTAAGGAAAAACGGGAATTTTTACGCAAAATCTGTTTTCGAGAAAACATAGGTATATATATTGTAAGAATATGAACTTAAGAGGATGCTACCCATGCATTTGTTGTCTGTCTTGCACACGTACAACATGGCAAATTTTCGTTCACCAGTTTCAATAGAGTGCTAACCTATTATAAATTGTTTATATAATAACATTATCTGTGCTTAAGCTTTGGCTTTTATTCGATATTTTAATTTTCAAGCGATATATGAGCATTTTTAATTTTTGATATTTCACATACCCATATCTTGCTTCAAAATGAAAATTTCAAAAAATCAGCAACGCTTAAGCACAAATAATGTTCTTACCTAAAAGTTGTATAATAGGTCAATTCACTCAAAACTAACAGTACACTATTGAAACTAGTGAACGACAATTTGCTATGTCGTGCGTGTGTAAGACGGAGATAGCAAATGTGTGTGTAGCGTCCTCTTAATAAAATTGCAGTAATGCAGTGTCTTGGAGATGTCAGTGTTGTAAATCGTATATGACAACGCTATCTAGCTAGGAAATTAAGCAGCTGCGAGGGCCCGGTTCTTTAAGTGTTAAAAATTATTCAGCGGCGTTAGATGGCGCTGCCGTTACCGAAATTATTTAAATCTAAATAATAATACCAGACAATGCCTTAAGCAGCGGTAGATTAAACCTCACCAAACCTCACTAAACCTCACTAAACCTAACTAAACCTCACTTAACCTAACTAAACCTAACGAAACCCAACTAGACTTTCGGAACTGGTGTACTACCGACGAACAACGCCGTGCATAGGCCCATCTATAATATTCAGAACCAGTGGCGTAGCCAGGGGGGTGGCTAAGGGGGCTATAGCCCCCCCCCCATTGACCGATGTTGACCTTAGAATTTTATCAAGATTAATAAAAAAATTAAAAGCGTAAATAAAAAACACATTGTATTTGTATACTTAGCCCCCCCCATAAAAAATTCCTGGCTACGCCACTGTTCAGAACCCCCTTTTCTCTTCTACAATATTTTGATAATAAGTGTTGTTATTCTTATAATTCTTTTATATATTTTGAGCTATTTACGGACATTTTCAGTTTCCAATGTTTTAAGTTTTTTTATTCTATAAATATCAATAAAATGTTATTTGTTGGTCAAAAAAGCTTGAAAATTTAATAGAAGGCTCCTAGTATACTTTTTCAAAGGTAGATGAAAAATATTAAAAATCCTTAGTCACAATTTTTTTTTATAAGCATTTAAAGTTCAAAAATTAACAAAATATGGAAAAATCACAAAAATTAGCAAATTATTTTGAGTTAAGAATTCGTAAAAATTTTTCTTTTTAAATCTAAGATTTGAAAATGTAATACAAGATTACTCATAAGTTTGTCTACCTTTATCAATAAAAAAATCTCTACCGGAAAGTCAAATTAAATTTTTATGAGCGTTTGAAATTCAAATTTTTACAACATTGGATATTCACTCGATTTCTCATGTAGCGATTTCCTCCCGTACCTCCTGTGCGGGCCTGACTTCCATCTCCTGCCCGAGCGCGCAGAGGAGAAGTAAAGCCTACTCCACAAGGCCGCCGAAGAATTCAGGCTGTTCTACAAGATGACCGAGGGCATCCTGTCACTGAAAGAAGAGGAAGAACGAGGAAGGCAAGCTCCTGTCCAGGCCGTCTAAAACACCGAGCAGTCCGTTGCCGCCCACCCGATATCTCCGCCCCCTTTTGGGCTAGGATGTTCGGGTTTGCGGGTCCACGTCCAGGGGCCTAAAAGCCGGACGGGAGGTTTTGGAGGGGGCAAAATTTTTGCTCCCGAAGCCGTCAGATGAAAACCGGCCGAGCTAGAACCGAAAAACCGGTAAAAAAACTCAGTCGCAACAAAGTGTCAATCGAATGTACGAATTGGCAGCCCGGAACGAGAGCACGCCTCCCCAATCTGGCAGCTAGTCATTACCGATGTAAGCAGACCACAGCAGCATCGGGTTCCAGCCAAGCAGAGCCTGGAAAACTGACACGCAGCCAAGCAGAGGCGAACGTCGCAAGAGGCAACCTAATGCGGCGTTCCCACGAGGCGTGAATTTAGGGAGTGATCCACGCCACGACACCTTCGTTCGTATCTCACGACTGAAAATCAAACATGTTTGATTCTACCACGACCCAGTCGTGGGCCCGAAAGCGTGGTTGACCGTCGTGATTAACGCCTCGTGGGAACGCCGCATAAAACCGCAAGTCGACGGTTTACCGTCTATTTTTCTTTCGGCTGTCTATTCGTAAAACACAGTAATTCACAAAATTGTTCAGGAGAAGCAAATTAGTGAAGGCGCTGTCCATGCAACTAGATGGCGAACTAGTGTATATAATTGACCATATCTCATAGTACAGTAGGACCATAGTAACAATTTTGATACCATTACAACCGGAATACTATGTGGAACAAGATAAACGAAAAAAACGTAAATTGATAAGAATGTCACTTACTGTGTTTCAGCAATTGAAAAATATTAAAAATACATAGGCACAATTTTTTTTTATAAGCATTTAAAGATCGAATTTTGACAAAATTTATCATAATCTCGAAAATTATCAATCATTGTAATTAATAAATTATAAAATGTTCAGTTTTTATAGCTAAGGATTGCAAATTTAAAACAAAGGTTCTCATAAATATTTCATACTGTACACAAAAAATCTAAAAAATATATGAACACAGTTATTTTTTACAGACATTTTAAATTCAAATTTGGACGAAATTACATATTAAAATCAATATTAACGATCTTGGTTTTTTGTTGTAATTTAAAAATATTATTCGGGAATATATGAAACTGAAAAATCAAAATATTATGGCCTATCCATACAATCTACCATAGTATAAGGAATAAGAAGTATGGTCAATGATAAGACTGTGCATATTTTTTAAGCGACAATGAATAATTTATTCATAAATTCCTTATAATTTAATACCACAGATAAGTACCATATAATATGTCTTATACCTAGACTGACATACCGTCTCCGCTCAGAATCGTTTTTTCTTATACAGTGATATTATATCATTGAATTCAAATTTAATACCATCCATTATACAGTGACCCACTTGTAACCTACAGTACAGCAGAGCGACATCCACTTACCCACCTTTTTTATTATTGTTTTGTTATTTTTCAATTCAAATGTGTTACAAAATTAAATCTTTAAAACTTAACACTAAATTTAAATTAACACTACCTACTAAAATATATTTTTTTAATTAATTAAAATAATTATATAATGTAATCCCTCGGAAATTAAAACTGTGTCGTAAGTCCATGTAAACTAACATAATACAATATATTATTATTATGTACAAAGTACAAACATTTATTGCTGATGAAAAGTGAAAAACTGAAAACTATATCAAAACAATCGATACGTCACATTTTACACTTTTTTTTGTCGAACTGATTTACCTATAACCTTCTTGTGCTCATCTATTCATCTCCTTCTTTTTTTCCAATGAGTGTATTGCAGATATCCAGTGATCCAAACACCATCCAAACAGTCATGTGTCTAATGGATACGGCATAATTATAAATTACGATCGCAATAAATTGTATAATATGATAACATATTAGGTTTAGAGAAAAAAATCTAATTTAATATGAAATATAAATTAATTGTGTTTGAAATTCTCTCAAAAATGTGTTCTACACGCACGACGCATGGACGCATATAAATAAAATTACTGTCGGTTACTATACGTTTATTTCATGTCATGTCAACAGTCAACTAGCTATAATATTATACAATAATAATATTATAGTCACACCAGTCGCCGCGAGGTCAAACAGTTTATACAGCCGATAATAATTCTGACGTCAGAAGTTACTATACGAAATTAAAATAATTACCCGTACAATTATTTTTACACCGAAATACCGAATACCTACTCATAATATGTTATTAAAGTAAACATAGTTGACCAGTCCGATCGACGACCACCACCACACATTTTGATATCTTGTAATGACATCTTATAAATTAGCTTATTGTTTTTCATTTAATGAAAATAACGTCCTCTATCTCCCTCTATCACGCTCCCTCACTCACTCACTCTCTCTCTATACATATATACAGTGGCGTCATTTGGGGGGGGCAAGGTGGGCATTTGCCCCTGTCTGATTTTAAAAGCAGCCCGAAGGGCCGGTGCCCAGTTTTTGCTGTTTCACCATTATTATTTTTTATCAGCGCAAAAACATGTCTATTTTATAATATTTTCAGAAAATATTATACTACCTATGTACTCAGAAATTATTGTCAATGATACATTTTTTCTAATAATTGATAGTTGGAATATATTTATATTTAGACGTATGCGGGGACGTACACATTGTATGTAGGTATAAGGTATGTTTGTTTGTGTGAGTGTATAACAATAATAATGAGTATCGTAATCCCGTATAATTTTATTTCTAAAATCTAAAATTAATACAAATTCTAAAAACAACAACTGATTGGCACTCTTATTAATTATCATTGTCCATTGATACCAGACTTCATACGCAGTTAACTTACGAGTTACGACAGTCGTGTATGGTAAATTATTCAACTATTCTGCGTATTGTGTTGTGTACCCAGGGCCGGGTTGGACAAATTCGGCCCACCGAGTTTTCCGTACTTTACCTACCCACTTTAAAACTGGCGGCGCTTGGGTACGCTCTTATTCCGTGCATAGTTATTTTATTTTATAGTCTCCATTTCTTCAACTTTTAACTCTTAACATATTTTTAGTCAATGCGGCCCCTCATGACTTGAACGGCCCAAAATTGTCGCGGCCAGCTGAGTTTTACATCGGTAACTCGCCGGGTCAATCTGGCCCTGTAGTGTACCTTATCCTACCTAAATTAAAATTTATTTTTTCGTGACGCGTGTTTACATTAATCTTTCAATTTGAGCAAAATATGACTTTAAAAAAAAGTAAATGGGTGGTGCGGTTAAAAATATAAAATTACCGCAAACCGCTCAAGAATCGAAAACAATTTCTGGTATGTTTAATAAAAATACAAAACTTAAACCAGTAAGCACTAAGCAAGCAATAAAAATAATAAATATTATAATTTAAAATAATATTAATTTGAAAATATATTGTATACATATAGTCATATAGAGTATAGGTGAGAAGTGATGAATCAGGTAAAATTGATTTATAGATGATGCAGTTGATATATTTTCATAAAATAAAAAAAAAAGAAGATATCCTTTAATAAGCTACTTATATTTTTGTTTATCAATAAATATTGCTATATTATGTTTGTAGACTTTTAAGTTTTAATTGATGTAGGTGTACAATTGTTTTTTATAAAATATCTGCCACCTTCTATTTAAAAATGATATTACCTAGTTAATAAAAAGGGTTGCATAAAATAATGTAGATAATATAACGAGCGAAGCGAGCGGTTTTTTTTTTACCTATTCGGGCCGGTCAAAACCTTTGCCCCCCTCTATTGAAAACTGAAATGACGCCACTGCATATATATGAATTAGGTGCGTATTGTGGTGGCCGCGGGATATAAGCAATATAATCCAAACGAGTGGGTACTTAGACACAATTATTTAGATCATTTTGACACGATATCGATAGGATTTAGAAAAGGATCTATATCGTGGCTAGCTCGGCTAGGTGACACTTCTAAATATAAATTGTATTTGTATACAACTGAAATATAATTGTAAGTACCTGTATGTATTTACAAAAAAGTAAAGCCGGTGTGTTAAGCAGTGTAGTTATAGTGTTATACACATTAATGCAAAATATAGTGTATAAGTGTATTATAGGTACGCACTAATAAACCAAACTTAAAAAGTTATGGTTTTAAAAGGTTTAATTAAAAAGCAATAAGGATACTCATGTCCTGCAGTGGCATACACACACATTTTGTATTTTGATGGTGATGGAGAAAGGTCAGTGGAAAAAACCTAACCTATCTACAAAAAAAAAGACATTTTAAAGTATAGATACCTATTTATATAATGCCATGAAAAAGAGGTCAAAGGGTATATGTAAAAAAATGTAGTTGAACAGATCAAGCCCCTAAATTCAAAGATATTAAATATGCATATTATGCGTTTAGGTTTAGGACGCGAGAGGCGCGGCCA
The DNA here is from genome assembly GCA_949089665.1 of Macrosiphum euphorbiae. Taxonomy (NCBI): domain Eukaryota; kingdom Metazoa; phylum Arthropoda; class Insecta; order Hemiptera; family Aphididae; genus Macrosiphum; species Macrosiphum euphorbiae. The sequence continues at coordinate 88,538,845 of CARXXK010000001.1, read as the reverse complement.
ACAGATGGATTAATTAGAACGGCGGGCTAGGCCGGCTCCGGAAGAGGACTACCACGGGTCATGTAAGATATGTGGGCTCTGGTCGGCGAACTCGGCCCCAGAAGACTTTCAGGACAACAAATATGGAAGATTAAATGAGGGCAGTTAAGACGGGGCATGTCTAATCTACCTCCAAAACAACCATGTTACGCGATGTAGTGCTCATATTATACACTAGCCTGCCAGCGCCAAGGATGACATATTGTGGTTTCCAGATGGGCTTCCATGATGTATCCATATATTATTGTGTCTTGTCAGTGGCAGTAAAATGATTTTGAATAGTGCATGTTAAAAAAATAATTTATGGTTATCAGATATTAAACATTGAAAAAAGCACATTGGGGGGGGGATCTATAGGGGGATAGAATGCCGTTTGACCACCTGTACTGTATTTTGTTGTACTTTTACTCTAATAAATAATGCAACATTGGGGGTAGACTTACAATTTACAAAAGTGGTGTAGGTTACGCAAAAAATAAAGATACGCCTATAGGTATTTATACTGTTATTTATTATGTAGTAGGAAATTTAATCAATATGGTATAAATATTCAAATATGTTTACGCAAAGCAATAACGAAAAGGCATTAAAATTAATTTATAGTTATATGAAATTTATAAAGAACAATATAATATCAGAAACATCCCCTCACCAGGATCTTATATTATTCTAAATATTAAGCTCGATGATATAAAATTCATGATAACCTTCTTTTGTTCACATTTGTTAAATAGTTGCAGCTTTTTCAATAAGTAATAACTGCAATATTTCAAATTTGAATACTATTTTAAATACTTTTTGGAAAAAAAATAAAGGAAGAATTTTAAGAATAAGTATTTTGAATTTTTCTTTTATTCTTTAAAAAATAATTTTTTTGAACTCAAAAACTAGTTTATATTTGTGACAAAACAAATTTTTCTATTAAAAATCAGGCACATTATAAGTTATGAACAATAATATTTTTATTTGAATGAAATATTATGATTGACCCACCTTAATTTTCAACCATTCCAAAACTGGAAAAAATATATTATAATAGTATTCGATTACTTTTTTGTGAATTCGAAATTCGAATAATTATGTATTCAGAATACCTATATTTTTTTTAATGTATTCGTATGTTATGTATTCGGAATACTTTAATCCTCGCTTATTCCGTATTCGAATACGTATTCCGAAAAGTGGTGAAACCAAATGAATTTATCTATTCTTTACAAGACTGCTGACCGCTGACGGACACGCCTCGTACAATAATAGTCGCTATCGAAGTGGGTAGGCAGGGCCCAGGACTATGGAAGGGAGGGTGTTTACTGTTTAATAACTGTACATTAAACTAAGTTTTTTTTACAGTTTTTGTATATAAATATTAAAAATAATTCTTTTATTAGGAAAAAAATTCAATTTTTAACCCCCCCCCCCCCCCTAGCTACGCTACTGCAGTACTGCGTATACGCATAGCGTCTAAAGACCTGAAGCAGGCTGATGGTAAAGTGAAAAACTCTGCATACGACCACAGATATATAAAAACGCCATGTATAGTGATACATTATTGTTCTATGCTGATCATAGACATTCTATTATGTCGGTTAGGTTCAGCTATTCTAGGGTTCTATTATATTCTATTACGGGGGACCCAACTGCCCGATGCCCACCACCAGCAACGTGTCAACTAATGCCTCAATTCCGGTGGCGGAAATTACTATAATGTGGAGCCGCACTATTTTATGTGCCATGTTACACTTATCAAATATATTAATATATTAATTCGTGCCTGTAACAGTTAGCCCAATATTGAGGATTCTGTCCATAATATTGAAAAAAATAATAATAATAACTTTTGTAAGTCTTCATCGTTATTTGAAATGAATGTATGTAGTAAAATAATTCGTAAAACATATTATGTTGGTAATACTGATAAATGATAACTTATCACTGTAAATACCTCGGTCTTTGATTAAATAATATATATTTTATTATTTTTTTTTTAAATAGGTAAATAGTAAATACTAAATAATAATATTACTATATTAGCAATTTGCAATTTAAGTACTATTGACGATTATTGACTAAGTACATGTAAATTATAAGTTTATTTACCTGTTCATACACCACACTTCTGTCGAACAAAACTATTTCTTATTTAATAAATTGTTTGCTTAATTTCCAGTTTGTTCTCAATCGTTTTCGTTTTTAACGTATCAGTGTTTATGTGTATTTTTTTAATCAATGGTCATTAAGCAGTAAGAAATCTATATGGAAATGTGTGTAATTTAATTGTAAGTCTTGCATTAACTAAGACCGGATTGTCGACTACCTAATTTGGATCTGTAATATGCGTTAAAATGAACTCAAAACAGGTTAATTACATTTTTAAACATAATGTAATGCAATATATTTATAAAAATTAACAGTCCCATCTTTGAATTTCAAACATTGATGAGATTAATAAGCCTAAGAAGCTTCTGATGTTAGTAGATATCTGAAATAAAAATTTTGCTGTAATTATTTGTCTTAAAAGCATTTTTGTGAATTTACAGAACGTCGTATCTTCTTCTGACATTGTGTTTTATTTGACAATAGTAGAATCAATAAATTAAAACCAGTTAAAATAGGTTTAGGAAATAAAGTAAAATAGTATTTATAGTTGTTTATCATATTATTTAAATTCAGTACAATTCTTTTAAAATTATTAAATATTAATTTATTTTAGCTAGTATAATCTTTTTTACTATCTATTGATTGCAAATATATCATTATTCATATTTATAGGTATACTAATTATAATAAAAATGAATAATAATATTGATAGCTAAAGTACATTTTTATACTATGAACTTTAACCGATTGATAAATGATTATATTCATAAAATGTGTAGGGTTTTTTTTTGTTTCGCTAAGTACCTATTATTTTAAATTGATAGAAAATATTTTGGTGGCTGGTCTGAAATATATAAAATTTATATTATGATATAAGTTGTTAATGATATTTAACGTTAAAATATTTAAAAAAACCTTGATAATTACTATATTAATTTAAGTCCCGATTTAAGTTTAAGTCTTAGTTATTATTTTGTTTGTTGGCTAAACAGTTCCAATAAATATTGGTAAACAGTGCTCTTAAATTTAAATTTTACAATTGCTAGAAAAAATTTTGTATTTTCATTCACCGACCACCAAAAAATCACTTATTTACCAAGTATTTCATATAGCCCAAGGATATATTATATTGCAGGCTATATTTGAAACAGTAGTTGATCAATCAGACACTATTCCATTATGTCCTCGTCTAAATTTATTTCTGAAACCTTTTGCACGGATTTTGATTACTGTTCAATTGGATGGCAAAACCAAAACTACAATTTCCAATTGGCAAATCATGGAGCGCTTAAAAGAATGGATAGATCCAGACAAGTTTTCTCATCTCTGTGTAGCAAAAACATCTTCAGAATTAATAAGGTTAGTAGGTATTTTTAAAGAAGAAATCTTCAAAGATCATATTTATAAACAAAATACCTATTATTGATTTGATTTAGGTTCGATGCAGAATTAGCAGACCGTTCACGATTGTCAATAGTATTATCCCGTTTGTGTGATAGACGAATAAAATTTCCTGGATTTTCTCATCTATTGACTGTGCGTGCTATTGAATCTAAACCAGATTTTCCTACTCGCCATAATTGGGATTCATATTTTCGTGATAGTAAAGATATGAACGAACTAAAACCAGGTGAGCGTCCTGATACTTTACACATTGAAAATTTACCTTTGGAGTGGTTAACTGAAGCAGGAGAAAAATATCCTAGTGAAAATATTCTAAAAAAAATATTCAATGGATTTGGTGAAGTAGCTCGTGTTGATTTGCCTGCTGCTGACCCATCAAGAGCTATTCATGGAGTAGGAATCTGTGATGCATACATACAATTCAGAGACTATTCAGCTTTTGCAAAAGCGATGAATGCATTAAGAGGTAATAAATTGGCTTTAATCACAGATACAAAAGCACTAACAGCTAATATCAAAGTGGACTTTGATAAAACAAAACACATGACATTAAGTGAGATTACAAAAAGACATGAACGCCGTGATCGTTTTCTAATGAGAAAAAAAGTTATAGAAGAAACAGAAAGACTAGAAAAAGCAAAGGAATTAAAAAAACAAGAAGAAGAAAAGTAAGATAGTAATACCTATTTAAATTGATAAATGAATGATACATATTAAAAATGCTTTTTTTTTTAAATTACCTTGTAGTAAAAAAAAACTTTTTGAACTGGAAAAAAAAAATGAAAGGCGTAAATTACGAGAAGAAAAACGTAAAGCAAAACGTATTAAGCGTTTAGCTGAACGACAAGCAGATGTAATGAATCAAAAAATTGCAACTGAAGAAAGACTTTTGTTAAAAACACAAAGAAAACTAGAAGCTATTCATTTACTGGGAGAATTGTTTACACGAATTAAAGTACATTTACAACCTTTTTAAATAATAATTTTTTGTTAATTTATAAATTATTTTTGTATTTTAGACGAAAATTAATCTTAAAAGTAATGAGGAAGAAAAGTCTGAAAAAAATAATGCCAATACAAATGTAAGTTATAGAATATAATATTGTTGGTAAATTTTTAATACAAATTTAATTAATTTTCAGAACGTTCAGTGTAGAGATATTGAGTCTACTTTCAGACAAAGAATGATTGAAAAATGGAAACCATCTCAGCCTAAAATATTAAAAAGTAAATTTCATTAATAATAAGTTTATGAACTAAGAAGTTAGCATTTTAGTTTTACAGTTTATATTTATATCAGATTGCATCTTTCTTAGTAATCTATTAGTGTACAATGTTAGTAATGTGACAAACAGGCTCCCCCACCCCCCTGTTGGCCGTATTATTTAAATTTAATATTTTGTGTTATCCTATATAAATGTAATGTAATATTATTCAGTCACAAATCGTCATATTTTATTTTAATAACACACATTTCTAAATTGTTGATAACAATATTATGACCGATTGAGGGACGACGACCGTTGACTGCAAGCTGACAATAAAGGCATTCAATTCAGCTTAAGAAAAATAATATTCATTATAATTAATAAGCAATTATTACATATTTATAATATATATATATGTAAATATATACTAGTATTTACCAGTAGGTAGGTAGTAAATATATTTAGATATTTATAATCCACCCCTCCCGTTAATGTAGGCTGAATCCACACCTGGTGATAAAAGTTACTTGTTACTGTAACAATGTTACTTTGTTTGTACATTGCAACATTTCGCTATATTTTTTTTAAATAGCTTTTTTTACTTCACTCGAGGTTAGGCCTTAGATTATGTTAAATTTCAATTAGATATTTCAAATAATACTTATCTCCAAGCAGTTTTTAATCTCCCTTCGACTTTATGGTTATAACGTCTTGACTGTATATAAATATCTATAATGAATCAATATTATCCTAAATTTTAACTTGTCACAATTTAGTTTTCAATGTTTTTGACAACATATTTACTTGCATTGTATTTTAATTAATTAATTCTTCTTAAAATACAATATTTCTTTTTTTTTGGCATCTTCTTCAGAATGTATACCTATCCATTATCTCTACTTACTCTTGTTGTCAATTGACATTCAATAAAAAATAAGAAAAATACCCATGAATTGATTTCTTAATGCAAAAATATTGTAGTGACTTGTTTATTGAAAAGTAAAGTAATTTAATTACTTTTTAAAAGTAACTTCCCCAACACTGTAAATATATCACTATTTTAAAAAGTATAATAAATTAACCTTTTCTAAACTACTACAATATTTAGGCTATATTATGTGAAATAAAATGTATATATAAATATTTTTTTAATTTTAATTTTGAGATCTTTATGATATAATTAAATTATTTAAGTTTAAAATAATGTGAGCCAGGGTTTCCTAGAATTGTACGGTTACCGTCTAATTATAATACTTTAAAATACAGGAATATAATAGTATATCTGGAGCAGTGAAAGAGCTAAATATCTTGTTATGTAATTACTAATTTGATAGTATGATGACGACGATGACGTTATAGTTTCAGCTCTTTTTACTAACTTCTTAAATTTTAATTTTAACTGTTTCAAATTTAAATTTATTGTAAAATCTTTATAGCTATATTAATATACTTCCCTTGTTCTACTATCCATCTGTATTTAAAAATAATATACAAAAATGCCTCAGTGTTGTTATTTTTTAACAAATCCATAATTAGTATGAATGAAATTATAACAAGTTGAAAGAAATATCTATGTACAATTTATTTTACTGATAACACATGCATTTGTGTACAAACTAATTATTATTACATAGAGTATTTACAGAGTGCTCAAATTACAACATGACTTTTTTTTGTACATTGCAATGCTTATTATACTAAATGATCAAGATATAATTTATATAATATCTATTTCAACTGTTATTTTATTATTATTAACTGCGCTTTATTTGTTGACATGATTTTTATTTCAGATTCCTCAAATAATAATGATTCTGAAAATCGCAGTTATAACAACGACCAAAACAATCGTGGCCGAGGCCGAGGAATTTGGAGAGGTAATCGCGGAAAAGGCACACATCAATACATAGGTCGAGGACCATACCTATTGCCACCCATTTTCGATCCAATGCAGTTGATTAATTACGGACACAAGTATCATAAGTACATTCAGAAGCTTAATAAAAAAACAGAGAATGACAGGAGTCGTAGCCGTAGCCGTAGTCGAAGCCGAAAACGAAGGCGATCATTTTCCAGTAGAAGCTCCAGGAGCTATAGTCGTAGCCGAAGTCGGAGTCGAAATAAAAGTTATAGTAGGTCAAGAAGTAGGAGTCATACAAAAATAAGCAATTCAAGGAGTAGAAGTCGTTCAAAAAGTAAGAGTCTTAAAAAAACCCACAAAAGTCATTCAGAGAGTAAGAGTCGAAGTAGAAGTATTAATAAGAGTTCAGAGAAAACAATAGAAAACAGGTCTAAACATAAACATAAGAAAAAGAGTAAAAATAAGAAGAGTAAAAAGCTTAAGAAATCTAAGAAATGATATTTCGGTTATTGTATTATCAAGAATTGAAACAATGCGGTCCTTAGAATTTTAGATATTTAATAACCATTTGATCATACTTCTTGTCTTAAAGTAAACACTTAAACAGATTTTTATTTACTGTCAAAAAAATTTCCTGTGAGTGTCTTGAAGACAGTGCTGCAATTAGGTATCTATTTGCAGATAATAAGATATTACATGCCTTATTTTCTAGTCTTGTGTAAAACTGTTTGCCCTATGAATTACAATGTGACATACCACAGACAATTATACACAACTTGAAGCTGATGTTCCTGTAAATCATTTTTTGTTTTTGTAATAATATTACTAATATATTTTTAAAAAAAAATTAAAAAGGTAAATTTTGTATTGTATTTATTAAAAAAAAAAATTAAATATACTTAAATAAATAATATTATATTTTTATGAATTTACATAAATAATAATTTAATGAATAAAAATAAATAAAATTAATTGTAGCCGGTGTGCTATGTACAATATTATAGAACATTTAAAACGCACAAAGCACCTTGTTGTACAAAAAAAAAAATTACATTGATGTATTTTTGTGTATTGTATATTTGTATCTATTCAAAAAAAAAAAAATAAGTAATAAATCATTTTTAGGTAAAAGAAAAAAGTTGAGCGGCTTCATTACATTTTATTATTTTAATATTGTATAATAATAAATAATATAATGCATTTGCTAATCGAATTTTAATTTTATTCAACCGTTTTCAGTATCGATGACGAATGGTCTAAGACTGTTTACTTTTCAGCGACTCTTCTGCTTGCACGGATTTGATAAACTGCATGGCTCTGCGCCAAGGAAATGGTGGCGACGATTGGCCTGTAAAACATTAATGACTTATGAGCACACCATATTATAATAGTTGTCAAGGATGACTAATTAATCGACACATCCAGTGTTCACTGTTATAGATATTAATTTTTATTATACCGTTGTAAAAACATGATAATAATACGGAGCTTGGGTAAGTTTTAAAAATGTTGTACGCTTAAAAAATGAAAATAGTGATGTATTGTAGTAGGAAAATATGGGTCAGTAGAGCACGAAACCTGTCAATATGGTACCTTTCCTGACTTATAGTTGAGGGGCGCTTGAAAAATTAAAAAAAATTATGAGGAAATACTCATCAAACTTGGCGCGATTTCCGATATCGGTGGACGGTATGGAGAGTGGAGTTGTTCAAGTGTAGTTTAAAAGCTGTATATACATAGTGATTAGTGATGTACCGAAGTTCTGAGCACACGCCCTATACCGAACCCGTGTGATCGACTTACTTTCTGAAGACCTCCTGTAGTAGGCGTCCAACGATCGGGGGGTCCTCAGGGGCCTCGCCCGTCGCTTGGTTATCGGCGCCGGGCTGGAATGGAGCGGTGGCGCCAAAGTGGTCTGGTGACCGCCTCCCCCACCATTCTTCGTCACGCACATCATGCCATACACTCTGATGCCGGGGACGCTGGCGTACGTCGGCTGATCGTGACTCATCGGGCCCTCTGTGCGAAAAGACGACTCGACGTAAGTATAAAGGTATATTATACAAATCGCGAACGATTATAATGGGTATAACAGTATATAGGTAGGTATCTACCTAATAAACGGCAATAATAATAGGTATATGAAGAAATTATAAAACCACACTGCGCGAACGTATATAAATTAATTCGTCATCCTATAATATATTATGCTTGTTGGTTGTTGGAATTGATGTGGATTTGAAGTCTTTGATCGGGAAACGATTCTGTTCGAAAGGCGACGATCAGAAAATATACAGAATAAAGTGATTAAACCTGATGAAAGCAGTTTTTTTTTGGATTTCACGTCGGACTTCGTTAGCGCTTGCAGCGTATTAAAATTATTTAATACACGTCGCATTCCAATATGGAATTCATTTGTGTTTTTTGACTTGACAACCATGCTCACGTCCATTTTTCCCTTTGATAATGATTCTGAATTTTAGAATTTCTAAATAAATAAGGCTATATTTTCAATGATTTCGATTATTTTAAATAAAATAATAATTATTATTATTATTTTAACCTAACCTAACCTAACTCAATAGAGTGTCATCCAGTGGTGACTCGAACAAACTTCTTTTTTCAAAATAAAAACCAACCCCTTGTACTGTAAACTGTTCGTCATTTAATTTTTTTTAAATCTTGATGCATCTAAATCACAATTAGAACGAGTAGTTTCTGGGTTTTTAAAGTGTAGGTATATCAATAGATATTTAGGTACCTACGAAGTGTCGTATTCCTTAAAAATATAAAATATAATATGTGATATTGAATCCAGTATTTTTTATACTCAGCAAGACTCAATAATTTTTACAAATTCTAAAATGTCAATGGAGTTGGATCAATATTAATTAGGTACCTATTACTACTATTTTAAAAATATCATCATCGCTCTTATAAAAAGGTGAATCTCGTTTGAAAAAAAAAAGTTGGTACAATCGCATGACACTCCTTAAAAATTGTTTAAAGTATTTGAGAATATGGCCCTTAAGTATGACCGTATGGGAATTATAAACTCTAAAAATTAGAATTTTAATTAAATTTACGTATTACTTGAGAAATAAATGTGCGTGAGCATATTATGTTTAGTGAATTACCCTGTAGAGCCGTAGAGGTACCACCTATAAAAATATTATTATTGTTTCTTTTTTTTTTTTTCGTGTACGCAATTTTCTTGGTCGAACCGACACGACTGCGCATGGTCTAAAATCCCATTGGTCAATATAATATTAATATCTATTAATGTTATCATATAATATCATACCCAGCAGATTGGTGTGCGGACACCTGCAGATGACCAGATAATGCGACTTTCCGGTGCGGACGTTTTGCAGGGCCAACAGCGACCAGTCCCTCGGCGAACGGCACGTCCTCATTTCGGCCACTGGTTCGCACGTCTTGACCAGCGTGAGGATCTGTGAGGCGCACGAGTAAAATAACACACAATGTTTAGTGAATAGTTTTATTGTGTTTATTACTATGATTCAATAGATATTAACCAATTATTTTTAATAATTAATAATAATAATAATTTTTTGGTGACAATAATGAAGTGTACTCCTCCTTGCACAACCAATTAGGTACCTATTATTATACACATTCAGTGGAGTCCCTTGAACAATTTCTATGGATGCAGGAGCTCGTTCAATCTGATATACTTAAATATTTTTTATATTGCGCATGGGACATAGGTAAAAGCGTACAAATTTTTATTTCGGTTTTGGCGCAATGGATGTACGATAACCATGGTTTATAATACCTACATGGATCATATTCAATAATTTATGTAGGTACATAAGATTGGAGTCCTATGTACGACTCCTATTCCTGTACGACCGAATTTATTGGGAGTTGATTTTTTTATTTACATATATTTTGACGCGTGAACATATTTGGCTAGTTTCTCCCAGAGGATGCCCCTGACGAGAATCTTGTGAGTAGTCATTTTTAATGAAAAAATAATATTATGATATTTAAAACCTACGTTCGATCAACGTAGTATCAGTTGGTATCCAACTGTTGCTCGTCGTGTATCCATTGTGCACGTTATGCCGTTATATTATTTATTGAGCATGTAGGTACAAATGTACACTATTATCGATCTTACAAAAATTATACATAGGCACCTACGCCTACGCACGCTATTGACAGCATCTGATACATAGACGAAAATATGAAAAATATCGTAACAGTTTTCCGAGCAGTTTTCTTATCTGACATTTACCATCAAATATAAAAATTCAAAGACTATGCGCCTATATGTATCATTATATTAACCGACCATATTTTTGCAAAGATGATGAATACCTACCTCATAAATACTTTCCGGAGGCGACCGCCGGAAAATCGGAACATAATAGGCTGTATACAACTACATGTAATCTTACCTTCTAATTATGGTTAAGGGTTAACGTTCCCGAAATAACATTACATGAATACAGTTTGTATATAGTTTGTTGTGTAGGCATGTATTTAATATTTATGATATCGATAAATGTAGGTAGGTACCTACTTTTATTCGTAGGTTTGAGTACCTACCCTGCACCTATTATTAATGCGCGAATAACCTAAGCTGTGCCATTCGAACAAAGAAAACTTTTTCTTCTTGAATTATAGAATAAAATAGGTAGGTGCCTATAAATGTAGAAACTAACTTATTATATCTATAGATGAAAGTATGAAAATTTGTATACAATAATATGTTAGAACCACATCAAACGACGATATAATGCAGGTAAAAAATTACACCGTAGTTTTTTTTATTAATGTGTAGTTATGTCCTAGGTACCTACTGTATAGGACCTCGATGTCAGACATTTAGTTGTCGGTAAAAAACATTTTGGTAAGGATTTCGTATATGACATACGTCGTAAGCATTCCACTGGAGTGCATTCATAAACTCACTAATCTACGACAAGCGTTTAAAAATGTAGTTTTGACCAAAACAAATTGTACCTATACAGAATATGTTCTTTGGCAATAAATATTTTAGAAACTTTTGATAAGAATAATTGTATACAAAACTATATAGGTAGCTACTAGCTAGTGTAAATGTCACGAGGTAGGACTATAGGAGAATATTGGCATAATTATTTAGCATGGGTATACTATGTAAACTGTGTAGGTACCTATTATAGTGTACTCATGAGTAGGCATATTTTCTATTTACTTTTTGGAGAGTATTCATTCGGGGGAGAGAGGTATCGATCCACTTCTTGACTTTTTTTAATTTATTTAGGGTACCCACGCAGAATTTACCTATAATAAATGAGTTACCGTGGATTAAAATTCCGAATTTTTTTTTTCAAATGAAAAATTTTAACCATCATTTATATTTATTTTTATCAACTTTAAATGCCTACAAATTATATCTATAAATAGCTCGAAAATAAAACGAATAGAAAATGCTAATACCCAAACGTTTGATGAGAAAAACAAATATAACATTGTAAAATCAATACAAAATAATACCAATACATTCATCGCTCCGCTCCGAATTTAAAACAACTCAACTACCTATCGTTTGGGGCGTATATTTTTAGTTTTTATATTTTATTCATACTTGCCACAAATCTGGAGTTGGTACCTTACCTATAAAGCTATACATTATAAATGCAATGTACACCTTTACTGGATGTGGTTTTTTCTGTATATTGGTTATCGTATTTGGTTTAAAAATGGTTTTGTGGCTATCGTTGTCCTATAATTTCGCGTAAAAAAAATTAACGATTCGTTTTTGTTTACGAGACAGTACTACAGTTTAAACTGTATACTATATTAAAATACTGCTATAATATGTTTTTGTTTTTAATGTATAATAATATAATCCGCATAGATAATTTAGTGAAAATAATAAAAACCCCAATGTATAATTCGACATGTATGAATGAACTTAACTACCAGAAAATAAGCTGTAATACGAAAAAGTGTATTTTTTGATGTTATTATAGAGATTATATTCAAATTACTATACTGATAAACGGCATACATAATCATCAACATTACTAACGTGCATTGATTTTTTTTTAAGTGTAGGTACGATAAATGTGAAAAAACAAAGTTTCGTATACATATAGCCTGTCTATAGCAGGTAGGTACTTATTATAATACTACAACGAAATATTTTTTTCGACGTCGAATTAGGATTTGTGAATAATATTATTGAGCCCAGTTATGAAATATTATTATTTAAATTGCCATAATCATGGTAAGCGATTATTTCATGTTCGATTTTTAAATTGACTTTGTCACGGTTCTCTGACCAGACTTTTTTCAGTTGAAGGTAGGTATATTTTACACCGAGTTTGTATGCCCATTTGTTTGGTTTTAAGAAATTTGTCATCAATAAAGGCACAATTTTAAAACTGACATGATTTCAAGTCGCATTTTAAAGCTTCACAATACTATGATTATTCCTATCTGTGTATGAAGTTTAAATACATTTATCAATATTAGTATCATAGTTTTCTGTAAATATTTGCAACAATTATTACACGTATAAATCACTAAAAATTAAAACCCTATTTATTAAATTAAAAAATTGTGATAATAGTGGAAAAATCTATACCTATACTATTTCATAAAATCATAACCATGATTATGGATGTGCTTACAGGACTGTTACTATGATAGTATAATAATGAATTGGATTCATTGTAATCTTTCAAACTTATTCATAGGTATTTCACAAATATACCTATTTTGTAGTAGGTACCTTAAAGGTGTTATAAGTTGAATGGTAATAACTATTATTTCTAATCCATTCTAGTATTCTACTATAACTTCAAGTCAATTAATTTCCACTTTAAATTAATAACTGTAATGGGATTGTACTAAGTTGATTTATTTTTATCAAACTACTTTACTCTACATTTTTGTTCAAATGCAGGTTGTAGGCATATAAAATGTATTTAAGATGACGTCATTAAGTTAAATGTATATAATGATAAGTTATTTTCTATCCCAATCATATGATGGCTATCAGATTGTTAGAATTTAAATTACCATCTGTTGGTAAGTGAACTTGTTTATGCGTACCTACCTATAAGTTTAAATTCTAATTACATTACATACACATCGAATGGGTAGCAAAAATAGAAATACACGTTTGCTGACATTGTTGTTAAAAAGCATTGTGATGTATCTATAGTGGTTTTATTCCCTCCATTTTAAATATATTCTAATAATATTAAAGCATATTATGCAAATATTATAGTGTCTTATATAGTCAATTATTTTTTAAGTAAAAATGTATTATACTTTTTATGAAAAGTAACAACAAAACATTGAAAACTCGACAAATTTAAATCAATTTAAATATTGTTTGAATTCGTTTTAAATTTAAAAAAGGTTACATCGTTGGCTTAATACGACTCAAGAAAGTAACTCGGAAACAATGATATATTACAGTATAAATTATGCTTGAATTTTGTCCACCTAATTTACAGTAATTTGTATAAATATAATAATATAATAATTGACATTATAGCATTAACGGATTTTTAGATACTTAGATATTTTCCCAATTTCATAAAAAATGGATTAATAATACTGGTTTTTTTTTATATTATGTACAAACTACTATACCTAGTTATTATCACTATTCTTGTCATATTGTAAGCAATACTAATGAATAATGACTGTATAACTGTTTTTTATTCATGAAAAACTTTTTAGTGACTTGTGAGTACCTATACCTACACTACAATTTACAATATTATTGTCGTATAACTTTGTGTATTTATATAAATAGGTTACGAGTTTATGATTGTTGACTCATGATTTATTACAAACGGCGGGTAACCTAACCTTGTAGGAACTAAACAGTAGTTAAATGGATACATTAGTATAATAGTATTACTTAAATTATATATTAGTATCCCTTAAATGGTTAAATATCCACAATTAATAATGATAATAAACTACTATATCGAAAAAGTAAGACAGAATGATTAAAAAAAAAAAAAAAAATGGAACGACCGAATGGGTGATTCTTATTTGTTTACAGTAGTATAGACTATAATACCTATACTACATAGGTAATGGGTATAGGTATAGGTACTGATAATATCATGTTTTAAACGGCGTGTTTACGTTTTGTCGATGGTTTTTCACGGCTAGATTAGAATCGGCTACTAGAACACATAGTTACTATGTCATAGTACCTACCTACCTATATAATGTATGTATGGTGCATATAGGTGTGTATGTTTTCCGGAGACACGTGAACAAAAGGCATTTCGTGTACTTGAGCGTGTAACCGTTTGTTGCGGGTGAGTAAAAGTTCTAGTCGAATGGTCGTGTTAATAACGACCGACGTGTCTGGGTCGAGGCGACGCCGCGGCCGCGCGTTGCGGATGTTACCATTTTCACCTTTTTGGCGGCAATATTATAATATATATATATGACAAGATTTATGGTCTCGGGTACCTGGCGTGTGAGTATGGCGCTCAATATATATATATATACACGTAAGTACGGACACATAATAATAATAAATAAATAAATAATAATAATAACATGGCGTACACGACTATTCGTGACGACCCGTGCGGGGCGGCACCGAGTGTTTGCGTGTATTATTGCATATTGTGTATATATGGTGCGCATATCTAGAGTGGTCTTCTACATTATACTCCTCCAATCGCCACTGAAAGACTATATAATAATAATGCATTGGGCTATTATACCTAATATACTGAAGCAACTGCGGTGGACTAAATAATAGTATATAATATATAAACATATAATATAGTTTAATATAATAATATATACAGGGTGTAACAGATAGACCTGACTTTTGGAATAACTTTTGTAATAATCAATATTTAAATTTTTTTCTTTTTTATACATATAGGTACCTAATTGATAGTCATTTGTGCTACACGTCATATTATATAGTATACAAAAAATTATTTTTATTTTTATTTTTTTGGATATTATATATTCAAAATAGCCAATTTGTGAATCTGATTATAAGAATAACTTTGACAGCAAAAACATATTTTATCTGAGTAGTTTATTTTTTAGAATTTATTACAATATCAATATTTTTTGATTTAATGAACTTGGTATGTAATAACTTTTTTTTCAAAATATTGTTTTTGGGAATTTGATGAAATAAGTATATTTCTTAAATTATTTACTTATCATATAATTTTAACAATTTTTGTCATACGTTCAAGTAGCATCTTATTTTTTTTTCGCAAAGTCTTTCTGTTACACCTTGTATATACCGGGTTGAGGTTATGGGCACTTGTTTAGGTTTGGACGACGACGACGACGATAAAAAAGTGGACTTAGGCGATCGGTCTCCACATGTGGTCACGCCCGAGCATTAGCAATATTCAAACGGTCGCGGGGGCGGAGGGAGTGTGCGAAATAAGTGGGTCGCGGCCCGGCGATAGAAAAAAACGGTACTCTCGCGGCTTTTTTTTTCGCGTATTTTTTCCTTATATTTTTTTTTACCTCGCCGTACACGCACGAGACCGAAATCGCACGATTTCACGACATTTTCCGCACCGTACCCGATGCGTGTACCGGCTATAATATCGTATACACGTCGTCTAGTAATGTATAATAATATGGCAAAACGGCGGAGAGTATTATATTATACGCGCACGTGTATAATCGTAGTAGGTATATTACGCGAAACTATATTTTTTTAATGCTGCTGCTGCCTTTAAAGTTTATTATAATACTAAATTCATGTTTTTTTATTATGTAGGTCCCTATATTATAGTGTGTAAGCGGCGGAGAGTTTCTATATTTTGTATTTATTTGTTTTTTTTTTGTTTTAACGTGTAAAATAATGTTTTTGGCATAATAATAACTCGTACGTGCAGTAATACGCAATATAGAATAAATTATTAACGCGGTAGGTTATGAATGTATATTTATATATAGGTAAGTTAGGTACTTGTCAGTTGTCTTGATATCTACATAGAGGAGCTTAAAAGACCACAACGTTCTAACACTGCAGTTTAATATAACAGATGTTTGTTAAATTACAATGATACCTAACTTAACCCACAAAAGTGGCATTATATTGACCAATAGGCGAGGTCAACGAAAGTTGTTTTGACGGTAAGATGATTATTGTAATCTGTACATTTCTTATTACCTAACCTATAGTCTGAATAAAAGTCTAATATAAATTACCTATATATCAATATAATATACCCTGCACTAGCAGATAAATAAATATTATATTCCTTAAAATAAACAGTTGATCATCAAAGATATATCCAACAGTAGGTAAACCTAACTACGTTCATTGCTGGAATATTAGCTATTTCATCTCTATTCTAATGGATCTTTAAAAATAAAATAATATAAGCTATAATATTGAGCTTTTTTATAAAAAAAATAAATAAACAAATACTTATTTATATTTTTTTTTTGGTCTTTTGCAAATCAACTTCAGTCTCCAATTTGTTGGTTATTTATAAAATGAATGAAACAAGTTTCATTGATTGTTTAAAAAATTAAAAAGTACCTACCTATCTTTAAGTTATTGACATTGTTTTAAATGAATACACTTTACCGTTTTACTGTAGTTCACATATTGTGTGAAATGTGAATATTGAATTATGTATGTATAAACAAACAATAATATGTATTTATAAAAAGTACAGTAGTGCGAATAGTTAAAAAAAAAAAAAAAACAATAATAAAATGATATCTTTAATACTTGTTTTGTCTCGACAGTTTGAATATACCGCGGTAGGAACTATAGGCAACAGCTGGTACCTAACCTATTATACTTATAATATACTTATTGTTATTCAATATGCACATAATATGCGTGCACTAGAAAAAATATTAAATATTCAGATTTGTTTTGTTACCACGCATCTTCTTATTTTGGAAATCTAACAAATTATTTAATAATATTTGCTTGTTTGTTTTTTATAATACATTCAAAATATGTAAATGATAAGTTGGTCAAGACTCAGCAAATTTAATGACATGCCTGCCAACGTATCATTTGTAATTGAAATAATATAAAGTCATAACCATTTTTTTCAACTATCTATAAAACATCATTATTGACATGATACACGGTACGATGGTACGGTACACTATAGGCTCGCAATAGAAATTATGCGAAGTATTCTTTTATTTTATTTATTTTTGTTCTCATCGTCTCATCATATTGTAATTCATTTTCGTACCTCTTAGCCGATGTGCATATTTTACCAGTCTCGTGAGATATAGTATATATGTAGGTCATATATTATATATTTTTAAATACAGGTAATAAATAATATTTTTTAGATACACGAAATTATTGTCGTCTATACACTTTTTAGATTCTATGAATCGATGTAACGCAAAATATATACGTTTTAAAAAATATTCAAACACATAGGCGACTGCAAGGTTCTGAAGAGATGTTGAGTTTTGTTTTGTCGAATAACATATTTTAAGGTACTTATATGTAGATATAACTGTAAACGTATTACAACAATAAATAATATATAATTATTATTTATTACATGAAAATTAACTCTGATCATCCAAACATCCAATAGAGTGGTAGGCATGTATATTACTATACTTCAATAGAAGATTTAAAAAAAAAATGATATCAAGACGATGCTGGGACACTTATAATGTGCACTTCAAAATAAGTCTGCATAATAAAACCATGAATGTAAGAGAATTTAACGCATGTTGCGAACATGTAAGATTCATTTTAGGTTTTAACTGAAAGCTTTTGTCTAGTTTGAAATTTGAATAGGTATTTATATATATGTACTTTTGAATAAATTAAATTATAATATAATTATATTATACGTATAAAAAATCGTTTTAAAGGTAAGGGCAACATTAAAATTCAGACGTTTAAACAATAATCAGTTCAAATATCTATTCAATCCAATATACATATCGTCCATTATAATCATTTGGTTTACAAAAAAATATCTATACAGTACGCCTGTGTCCATTGTATATAATTGTTTTCATTAATAATTTGTTTTAAATATACCTATACGCACGCTGCATCCATATTAAATATAATATTATTGTACTTACAATTTACATGCGTAAATAACTGGGACGATGTAATGAGAATATAATTTATTACTAAACGCTAATGAATGATAATAGTTTTATTGTCTTAGTCGCAAGAGAATTGTTTTTTCTCCTACGGCACAATTATTCTTACAGCAGTTTATACCTTTAGTAAAATTAATACTTCATAATTGTCCAGTAATCATCATTCATCGTAATAGGTAGAGACTGTATTAATATTATAGTATAGTAATTTAAATCGTTACAATTATAGGTAGATGTGAATGATACCGAAATGATGCAATTTATTTTCACTTACTTTGCCTGTCGGGTCCGTAGACAGTTCCGTAGTGTGTAGGTCATCAGCGTTCAACGATGCCGAGCACGGCTCTTTGTACCTGGACGGACAGGCGCATAGTGGCTGCGTGTAGTTGAGTCTTACATATACAGCATTACACACCTGTATGATTAAACGTATTCATTGATCACTTGTTGACTATATTGTACAAATATTATTTAAGGTCTATTAAAAACTTTAAATACATTAAATCCAACGTCGAGCGATTCAAATGTTTGAATTTTTGCCAGCACTAAATATCTGCACTTGTTATGAATAGTACTCAAATTGATCTTTTACTCTTTGTTAAAAGAACATTGAAGACTGCACAGGCGGAGGTAGGTATTACCCGTTGCGTCGTTTGAATTAATATTAATTTTTAAATAATTATGCGAAAAGAAATATTGATTCATTATACTATATATCTGTCGTATGCGCTCTCGATATTTATCTTTTTATGTTTTTAAATATATTAGTGGGAATATCACCTTTCCTCGTCAATATTAAAACTAAATATTTTTTAAATCTATTTAAAAAATCTTATAAAAATCATCTTATAAAAAAGTTAGTACATTAACTTTGTTATACCTATGTACCTACATCTATTTTAAATTAACATACCTTATAAAAAAGTTGTCTTAAATCTTAATGACGTTTAGGAATTTATCGAATTTATTGACGTTCAATAATCAACCGGTATCAGCAGATCGCATACAATACCAAAATTATTATTTTGTCGATAGATCCCAGATTTCGGGAGATCGCATATAAAACACTGTTATAGTACCTACTTAAATAATGACTATACATTTTTTAAACTAATTGAAGCTCAAGTATCTTTTGTTAGTAAAATAATAGCTATTCAAATATTAGAATAAAATTGTAATTTTTAACTAAAAATTAAAATTATTTTACCAAAAACTTATTGTAAATTTCAAATACAAAAACTTCTATACCTGTTGAACTGCACACTCGGGTAGTAGATATATGTGTTGATTATGTGGATAATAGTGGTATTTTGTTGGTTTTAATCCTTGGTTAGGTGCTGCTGATTTATTCGTTTCCTGCTAGAACAAAATATTGAAATAATTAAATATATTAGTTAAAAACAAATAACATCACTAAATAGTCTATAATTATTGTTACGGTAAAATATTTTCGTCGAACAATTTAATAGGCAGTATTGAATATTTATATATATATATAAATATATAAAACCTATATATTATATTGCCGTATACATAATACATACATATTTTTGATTTTTGTTTGATGTGATAGTTTATTTTGAATATGTGAATAATTAATATGATTAATTATTAGATAACAACTACTTATTAAAAAGTACTCATTTATTTATAAATTTCACATCACGAGTATGCCTACTAAATCACGATACTTATTAGTTGAGATCTAACCAATACTATTTTATTTTTTTTAAACCAAACTTTTCAAGTCAGAAGTTCATATTTAATTTTTATTTTGAATTGTACACGTATTTCATCCTTCAATAGAAACAGTAAATTACTGTTATTCAATATTTACTATAATATTACCTATATATTATAACTTATAAGCTAGGTGCAAGTATAATCAGTTGTGTCATCGCAGTTCAGATAATTAGAACGGAAAAATATAATCACAGGTAATATAATATTATTATGCCCTGTTGTACCTCCTATAGGTACACCGTATACGTTCTTTGTGTATACAATAATAATAACTATAACCACTTTCGCTGTATTATATTGATAGGTTTTGGAACCTAATACTGCTATGATGCAGTACGACCGAATGGACAGCAACTACCGACTCGCGCCTCCCGATAATCTAGGACAATATCTTGGAAATCCTACCTGCGCAATTATTACAATGCCGGTACTCAATTACACCAGCTTTGTCCTTGTTATATAGGTCCGTTTTCCGATTCAGCTATTCATTCGGCTTGTTAACACCAATATTGCCCCCGAGTACCTACCTATAGATACACGCCGCTGTGGCCCAGTTATGTGGGCGGCATCCGAAGCCTAAGCGTACACCGCACATATATTTAGCTGGTATAGTGTCATTGTCAGTATGTACATAGAAACTATAGCCGGACATGCCGGAAATGTGATATTCACAGTAATTTATATGTGTATACACCGCGTAATGATGTGACAAATCCGTGTTTATCTGTGTAATATGAATATAATGTTTGCAAACAGCTGGTAGGTACAACAGGTGAGCAAAACCGTTTTCTCGAATATTATTGGTATACTATATACTATCTACTTTAATGACGTTTTATTTTTCTTCTTTACTCGAATATATAGCTAGTGTAGTATTTGTATAAAATATTAGTGTTAAGAGTGTTAAGACATCGCTGTGACACACTTGAACTTCTTCTTCGTTACAAAATTAGTTTCGGTCAATGGTAATTTTCTAACGATGGATCGATGATTGACGGGTATTTTGATTTTTGGCATATTATATTTAAATGGCTCGACGCGACCGAAGTAATTTTCTCATCGTACGAGCATGGTCATCAATTTATTGTTGTTATTATGTGTATATTATTATATATATATTATGTTAATAATGATTAAAGTTTAATAGGCAGGTATGTGTGATAAATTGACATTTGCTGTTCTGAATTTTTTTCTCGAATTCCATTGAATATTGTCTATTTCTAACAAAATCACGATAAATATACATAAATACTTTATTATCGAGACAAATATTAATACAATATATACGTATTTTACACTTTTGTATTTTATGATATTATATTTTGTCTTTTGGACCTCGAACTTGAGCGATTTAAATAAAGTCATATTTTCTATCTAATATTATTAGAATCTCGTAGGTCATCGTCTGTGGTTACATTGAATCTGCAGCGTTTGAATGGTATTGCTTTTTTTTATATTATGCTAAATTCCGCTAACTTGTGGAATTTATCACATTAAGTGAATTTTTAACAATTCCTCTACAACGGCGTTAGATCCTATTGCACATCTAATTCACGTGAAATTACCATGCCATCGTGTGAAATTTCATGTTTAAATCCGGTGGGCGTGTAAGATTTGTGAATTGTTATAAAACGACAACAGCATAAAAACTAACAATATTAAACGGTAATTTAAGACTGTATAGCAGCGCCTATATTTTGCAATTCACATTCCACTACTGACCGAACCAATCGATAGATTTTTCATTTTAATCCATTCACAAGATGTTTTTTTTTACAAAATGTTTGATCACTTTAATGAATGAAGTGATTAACGTGATTTAGCATTTAATGACTTAACGGACTAACAGGTATTTATTCTTTTCTACACTAATAATTAGTAATTAATAGTAATTTAAATTAAAAAATGTATGAGAGATGGATATTTTGTTACGCTTAGGTATTTCTGCGTATTGGTACAAAAATACACCTATAGCGGTAAACCTACTAATTTATGTACAAATATATTCATAAACATTAAATTATTTATTTCATCTATTGAATACTTATTTAAGTTGTTTTAAACTATAACAAAAAATATTCTGAGCAAAATTGTTTTTTAACTTAATAAATATACTCATATCTATACTATTTATTACATATTAAGAACAATTGTTACAGCATTTTGTAAAAATGATATTATAATAGTATTATAATAATGTTATACCAATATTATTCATTAATATAATGTTATAGTAATATTTATAATATAATAATTTATTTAAATGTTTATACATTGTAATATTTTAATTTTAAGTAATTTTTAATTTCGTTTTCTCTTTACGCTGAATGTATAATAATATGTAGATAATATAATTAATAATTTGTAATATGTAAATATCTACTTCTAACACAAGTTGTGCTTAAAGAAGGTGTATATAACAATAAATATGTTTCTTTCTTTCTAAAAAAAAATATATATCATATACAAATAATTAAATTTGTGGTATTGTTTGATACAATATAGTCATGAATCATGATACACACAATACTAATTACAATAAGTTGAACAATTTAATTTTGAGAATTTAACATATTATTTTCCAAATAACTGCAAAAATACTCGAATAATAAAGAATTGATTTCGGAAGATAAAAGCAAATACCTAATTGTAGCTTGTAGGACTAATATATATATATATATAGGACATATTTTATTATATTAATATTTCGATGAGGGATTTTTTAAAAACGTTTTGTATGGTTGTAGACCATTATGTTTTTTTCTAGTTTTAAAAGAAAGTGACATTATAATGTTATTTCATTACATTCAGTAAACTATTGAAATGTTTATAAAAGCATAGTTTTTTAGACTATTGATTATGTATATGTATTATAAATATTTAACTGCATTACTCATTTAATATTAATTTAAAAAAAAAGGTTTGTTTTTATAAATCTTTAACTATACTTATATCCATTTTATAATTGAATAATAGACTTGTTTGTTTTTTGCCGACTACGTATTTCCCATGTACGGATAATAAATTGCTCGTAAAACGTCCACTAATCCATGCGTGTTAATGTTAAAAGCAACAGGTACGTGTTTAATGCTTGTACGTGCACATTGGTTGGCGCCTGATGTATTAAAAATCAAATTATTTAAAAAAAATTATTTTACAACAATTAACACGTGAAATTTTATAATCATGTAAGGAAAGTGCATAGTAAAAACCTATAGTTTTTAGTCAGATAAATGGTGGTGGGGGGAATGGATCACCCCCGGATGTGTTTGATTAAATATCCTCCGATTAGTGCCTATTAAGTATAATAATAATATATTATACACATTAAAAATAATTTTTTTTATTGACGAATAAAAATTTAGCTTACTGTTTAATCTTTCATGTTCAAACAAATTGTTGTAACACTTCTAAATGTAGGTGGGTACATGTTTTTATGTTATTTTCATTTGTTTGTTGTTTAATTTAAGTCTTAATATAAAAATTCGAAATTTAATCTTTAAATTAATATGATACATATTATACCGATTGCATATTATATTATATAGGGGAGCCACCAATGCACGGACTTCCCTTCTCCTGACTTGAGTCTTCTTTTATTTTTTATTTGATATATATTTATTACGTACTGATAGTAAATTAACTGGGTTATTATTAAAATAGGTATATATTAATATAAACATAATCTCAAAATACCTATATACCTATATTAAATAATTATTATATTCTGTAGATTTTATGTGCTCGTTTGAATAGTATTTAAATATCTAGTATAGGCATGTAGTCTGTAATTGGTTTTAAAATAAGTAATTAATTTTGTTATGTTAATATCAATTTTATAGGCTAATGAACCTGTTGGACAGGGCTTATTTATTTTTATTGTAAAATATAATTCATTTTTTTATTCGTCCTAATAAAGAATATTATTTTAAAAATACAAAACTGTGTTTCAATGTGTTACATTTGATGGTTATAATTATTAACAATGTTGATTCACGAATTTATACTCTTAGAAAAATAGCTTTGAAGTTATAAATAATATTTATTGACATTTTTACTTTTATAATCGTTTGGAAGGTATAAATAGATATAATAATATAGGGATATGTTGGTACATAATAAGATTAGGAGTGTATTGACATTTTTTATTTTAGTTTTAGTTTTTACAATATTAATAATATTAATATATTATGCTGTTTCGGTTGACTCACATTGAAGTATTTTAATTATAGGAAATTCAAAATAATGTCCCAGATACAGGACGATGCAACGGTGTATACCTACCTCATGGTAAAAACCCAAAAACCGATTTCTCTGTGCTGGAATGTTATCGACCAGCGAACCTACTCACAGAAGCCCACACGTACTCAAACTTTCCAGAATCCTCATAACTGCTGGACCGTATAATTGGGTCGGTTAAGTAATTAAATCAGATGGTTTTCGCTTTCGCACGACGCAGCGATGACTTTATATATATATATACCTAACCTAACCTAGGTAGGTAGATGGACGCAGTTTGGCGCGGAAAACCTAATCGAAGAAACCGATTGCTAATTTAGTTTGTGTTTTTTTTTTTTTTTTTTTAATTCTCCACTCCACTTTTTCTCTGTCCCTCGCGCATTGTTTTCGACCAAATAGAAACTGCGTCGATTGGTCGGAGGCGTACGCGACCGTTACACAGGGGTTAATGGATTTCATGCAATCTGCAGAGATCTCTCGCATGCCGTTTCGTCTGTTATAGGTAGGTAGGTAGGTTGTTATTCTCTGATATTAAGTAATTATACAAATACACGCACGTGTACCTATGAATTTAGTGTTGGTGTAGCGGCTACCGCACAAATTGTTTTAAGTAGGTATAGTTACATAGGCAGGTACATAATATATCATATGGTGTGAAAAAAATAAAACTCCAAACGAAATGAAAATAAAACTGTAAACAGAATCGAGCGAGATGTTTTTGTATTTTACGGTTGCTATTATAATAGGTATATATGAATTGTAACGGAACATTTATGTAATTTCTCACATATGTATTCCCATATAAATTAACGTCATTTCGCTCGAAACGATAAGACAAGCGTCAATATATAGGCAGGTAGATACTATTAAGTATTATTACATATTGTACTATTGTCAACTGTTTTTTGAATACTGAATTCTTACATTTCAAACTTCAAAATATAAACACATAAACATAAAAATATAAACACATTTTCCCGAAAGCAAATAAGACATACTATCTCTAATAGTAAACAATTTAGTACGTATACTTACTAGTTATATAGTCCTATACATTATTTAAGATTACCTTTAAGACTTTTAAAACAATGAGATTTAATGTTTACGATATATTTTTATGCAGTGGTTTACCTATTTATTTTAATAGTTAAGTGTACAAAGTTGATCAGAAATATGGATTTTGAGATGAATATCGAAATACCGAATCTCGCGACCTGTGTTAGGTATATTTTTTATCAATCATTATTATAATTATTATTCTAAAAATGTATATCATTGGCTAAGACGCAATACCTCGTATGTAAAAAAAAAAGGTATTTTGAGATATATACATAAAAATATACAGAAAAAATAAATACATAAATTAGTGAAAATACCACGTATATAATTTATATTATATTATTTAGGTATACCACGATGTATTGCGTCTTAGCTGACGATATGCGGATATTATTAATAATTAATATCATCACGGATACGTTTAACTAAAATGTCAAACCCTAATGATTGCTAACCAAGTCATAATAAACATTTTATTCACTCATTTATGGTTTAAAATAACTAAATAATTGTTATATAGTAATTAGATTTTAACAATCAAGTACAATAAGCCAAGCAGGTATACTAACCGATACAGACAGTAACATTAGTTGTAAAAGGACTTTCGATTTGTTTGAGAATTCTTATACCGTTTATTTAGTACCTACCTAATTTAAAGTTCTCTAAACCAAAATTATTTAGAACACGACAAAACGTGTCAATATAATAGGTAGTAATTTTCAACAAGGTATATAGATAAACTGTATATTATACATGTCTTACAAAATCGAATACGTCTGTGTACAATAGTGCACATCATTACCTATTATAAAACTTAGTTATAGTCGGTGTTATGTATTACAAAGTAAAAGTAGACCTAAACGAAATGTTATACTGTGAATGGTAAGACCTCGATAGGGTTGGTTAAATAAATTAGAGTTGTAACTTTATGACAAGATAGCAACTAATAAGTCATAATATAATCGTTCATTATGATAATGCTTTAACGATAAACCAATATAATGTTTTATGTTATCATTATTTATGTTATCACTAAAAAGTTTCGCTAAAACTAAAATCTATTGTTCGAAAACGCAGTAAAATAGGGATATAAAATTCAAGATTTCCTTTGTGGTACGTTCTGAATTGTATACCTACATTAATAATTTATATATGTAGGATTTCTCTTCATCGGTTCATTTACCAATTGATCTGTTTTCATTTCGCGATATGACTATAATTATATAGAACATGATTTTATTAAAATGTATCTACGTATCTGACATTCATAATGTCAATCCATTTCTATGTTATCGGATTGAAATACAATACTAGAAATCTGTTGATATTAACGCAATATATAGAATAAAATAGATACTTGATATCGGAATACTTCCAACAGCTTATTATGTAAGTATTATTGTATTCACAAATCACTTTTCACTTTAAATTAAAATACAAACGATTCATTATATATTTCTGTTTGTGTCATGACATTCGCGTATGTAAAATACAAATAGTTACCAAATACCAATATATCTGATCCGTAGAAAGCAAAACTAAAAATCAAAAATAGTTAAACGAATACATCAAATACAAAAGTATACGTTTTCAATTATATCGGTGATCAACACTGCTGCAGTCTCTCCCTGAGACTAACCGAGTAATATCTAATTATTGAAGTTTTGAGTTTGTATATCATAGTCGTATACGATAATGAAGTTACTTACGGTCAGCACATCAACACATCTGACCATTAATATTGTAACCTTGGACTTGTTCGCCAACCACCTGCAAGGCCGTTATCTCGATGGAAAAAAAATCCCGAATCGTTTCGGAAACGGTATTCCGCGGCAGCCCTATAATGACATTTGTCATCACCTCGCGCACACACACTGAAAATCCACAGGTGCCACTGCCTTATCAGGGGCATCGTCACGGTGGCGGTGCAAGACCCGTTGCTCTCGAGGAATGTCGCGCCCGCCACTGCACACTGTAATATATACACTAGAGTACCGTGACAGTGGCGACGGTGCAGTGTGTCATGGGACGTTGCACACGACTGTGTGTGCGGATTATACCTATCCGAAGCAGATCAATTGCATTTGTTCCGGGATTATTATCGTGCACATTATGTAAGAAAAGTGCGCGTACACGTCGTCGCGTATTGTCCGGTACGTTTAATGTGCACTGTATTATATCTATCAAACACTAATTCGTGTTTACACGAAAACGGGCAGCAGGATCGACTGCAGCAGCAGCACCGGCGATGCAGAGTGGCCACTTGCGCTGGACCATTAACTCGGGCGATCGGCCAAATCGAATTATAGCACGATAAAGCCGATGATCGAACCTGGCATACCTATAGCAGAAACGGAAGCCGCGGTCAGGGGCCGGAAACGCGAGTCTGCAGTCAGCGAGACGGCGGCGACGGAGGAGTTTAAATATTTTTATATCATTATAAGCGCTGTACCTCGAGTGCACTCCTTAGGTACCTACACATGCTAATGCGGTCCAGGTCGATGGTAAAATAGTATAAAAAAAATAAAAAAGCGAAATCGCGATTCGCGATATTATAATATACATATAAACTGCAGGAACGCACGCCCACGATCGAGACGATTGTGTTCGTACAATAATGCGTACACGCACAGGTAGTTCTTTGCCGACGACCACGATAAATAATTTAAGTTTATGGGCATACCCGCAGTGTATATGTATACATAATGTGTGCGAGCAGCAAAAGGATTGTAAAAATCACAATCGCTGTTTTGTTCGACGTATTCAAACCGCAAATGACCCAGTTGCGTCCGCGTTAAAAGAAAATTACAAACGAAAGGCAAGCGGACGACAGACGTGTTGTATATATAATATTATGTGCGTGTATTGATCGGTTAAATAGATTGAGAGTATTAACATTTTTTTTTGTTGTACTCTTTAAAGTTTAAATTGACAATGTTTATCGATTTACCGTTTGCAGTGAACGCTTATTTACAGAGGTGGACGTTATATATGTTTGGCCCGCGAGAAAAGCAATAAATGGTCTAACAACAGTACATATATACATTATTATTACTATCCGGTAAATATATTTAGAAAAACTAACAATTATAATATGTTTCGTTCAACTTGTTTATTGTACTCATAGTGCCAATTGAAATAATATCATATCTAGTGAAAAGACTATACCACGTATTAGAGTATAATATTATATTATACGTCGACGAGTAGGAGTTTTTTTTTTCTACACGAATAACGATCTAAGTCATTGCGTCTTTCTTATACAAAATTATTAGAAATTAAGTATCAGAATTTTTTTTTAAGTAGAAAAGCTGAGTTTACAATAAGCGATGATACTTAGACAGTTAGGCGTGACGACTGACGAACATTCATCATTACATGAGTATTGGGTATAAACTATAAAGTGTTATTACTTATTACGAACATTGGCCATTAGGTATTGATAAATATGTAATAAATAAGTACTTATTGATTATGCCAATATTGTTGAGATTAAACGAGTTTTTAGTTGAAACAGGTTTTAAAACAATAATGTTGTTAGTTTTGTAAAATGTTTTAATTATTTAAGTCTGTACCTATGATAAAAAACATTTTAATCCAACAGTTGTATAGTAGCTTTAGCTACACAAAATCAGTTCAAATCCCTTGTATAAGGGCCCCGGTGCCATTTATTCAAATTTTCCTCAATTCTATACAATTTGAATATATAATTTTATATTTTAGTTGCCACCTTAATTATAATACTTTTCCACTGATCTACTACCCGATACCTATTAAGGGGGGGGGGGTTATTATATAAAAAAAATTACTTCACGGGAATAACACTCTCAGGCCTTGTAGAATTGTCGGATTTTGATACCTAATTTTTTATCTGAAAGAAGAAGACCTCTTACAATCGAACTCCGATATTTTATTTTATTTCAAAATATAACGGTATAATTGGTAAAAAAACGCTTAAAATTGTATTATTTTTTAAGACATATTTTGAAGTTTGAAATTAAAATATCAAAAAACGGAGTTCGA
Source organism: Macrosiphum euphorbiae (assembly GCA_949089665.1). Classification (NCBI taxonomy): domain Eukaryota; kingdom Metazoa; phylum Arthropoda; class Insecta; order Hemiptera; family Aphididae; genus Macrosiphum; species Macrosiphum euphorbiae. The sequence continues at coordinate 88,509,067 of CARXXK010000001.1, read as the reverse complement.
TGCGGCCTGTAGAACATAGCCCTCTAAGAATTAAAAAAATTATCAAATTTGGTTAATTCTACAGAACAGGATCATTATTCCCGTAGAACGTATTCTTGTGTACAAAATCGCATTGACATCGGTCACCATAATGAACCCAACATTATATAGAGGCACGAGTAGGTACAACTATGAAAAACAAGAATTCACTAGTAACTAAAAAATTTAAGTATTTCGATAGGTTGTCGTTCGATACTACCTATGCATAATGCATTTATCATAGTTTTTACTTTTTGGGTTATCGAGGTTTTCCTCGCATTGTTCATTTTTATATTTTTGACCCATTTGCCATTCAATTTCCCTCGATGACACTGGTGAGTGGTGACACGTTCCTGAGGATAGATTTCGACTAGTTTGTCACTTTTTTTACGTACAAAATTACGTGATCTTGTCTAGTAAAAATAAAACTAGTACCTAACTACTCTAAGCATGCGTAAAGCTCTCGGGGTAATTTTAACCTCAATGTTACTTTTTATTTATTTGTCATTATATTTTATTTCGATTACGATGTTATCGTTTAGATTGATATTTAATTTTTTTTATCCGTAAAAAATACAAATATCTCACTGATATATAAAAAAAAAAAAAAATGAAATCATTTTAAGTGAAAAATAAAATAATTTTCCAAAATGATTGCACGTCGCAGTCACCCGCAGAGTCGTTGCCACCACACAATAATGTTGAAATTCAATTTATATATTTTATTATCAGGATATCGTATTTGTAGTATACCTGCACAATTATATTACATCATGCTTGATGCTATGAACAGTTAGGTTCATCAAATAAATAAATTCGATATACTCAACTTAAATAATAGAAAATTATTTTGGTTCTTATAAGATATTTTATGAAGTATTTATGATTAAGGAGCCTCCCAGTCGGTTTTGTCAAAAACAATTGACCAAATGACCAATCTAAACATAAATTTCGTTTATTTAAATTCAGTATTATAAATTAGATCTTAAGGGGCCTTTGATTTTTCATTTGTATATTATACTTGAATAGTAGGTACAAGCTGTTATATTCTATTTATTAATACCTAGGGAGGTAATTTTTCCATTTTATTTTGTGATAAAATACATACCATTATTTGTAGTTTGACTAAGTATATGCGTATAGTAAGAATAACGAATTTTAATTTGCCAAAAATTGACCAGCATACAGGTTAAACTATAGAAATAGTGATTTATATAGTTATTAGTTTATTACAACTATAATTTTTTAAGTGGTTTTTTTTCTCTTAGTAGAATGGATTTTAAAAAAACAATGCATCTTTTTAACGCATGCCTACCCGGGTACCTATATATTTTAATGTTCGATTCCACATATAATTTTGTACAGTGTCCGACTCATGGGAGTATTGTTTTTAAAAATGTCATAATTTTAATTTAGTCCGATCTTACCTCGTCTTCAGTCGACTCCGGTCGGTCTGTAGGGTCAGCGGCGGTGGAATAATCACTCGTCGTTTCGTCGGCTCGACATGTCGCTGCGACCAAGACGGCCAAAAGTATAGCGCGCAATAGCGCCCGCACGCTCATCACGACAAAACCACCGGTTGCTTTACGACCGTTTCACAGACATCCGACGGTCGTTTCCGTTATCCGGTTTCTGAAAAAACAAACGCAACAACACAATATTATTATTATGTATCGGCCAATAAAAACTCGTGAAGGTAGTATAAATTCCGTCTGTAAATATGGGTAGGTAGTGTATTTATATTCGTGATGAGGACTATGACATTATTTTATTATGTTTTCTTTGATTTCGATCGGCATTCGCGGCTGCAATAACTGATTATTTACCTTTACTCTGCGATGCTTATCGACCGAGAAGACATTGCAAATACTTGGCGAATTTATATATTATGACAAATCCGACGCGAGTAATGTATATTTTTTACTACTTATGTTTATGACCACTATAAACTAATTTTTTTATTTTTGCGAAACGTAGCGAGTGTAGGTCTCGTTTTGTTTCCGAATGTTCAAACTTTCACATTTTCAGTTACTTTGATAAAAAAATAAATATCAAATAACAGAAAGGGAATGCTTATACATTTTTTAAATAATGGTCGTTTCTAACTTATAATGATGGTTTGTGGTTGAAATGTATTTAAGAAAAAAAAATATGTCTAGTCATTAATTTTACAATTTGGTTAATGTCCCGTAAAAAAATAACAACTTAATACGTATGTTTTATAAAATTAAGACTTATAAAATAAATATTTTTTTAGTGTTTTAGATAAACTAAACAGGGTCCAACATTTTGGTAGATGGTAGATAGGTATGTAAAAACAAGTCTACCTATTATACCTGTCATGCAGTCTATACAACGACGAAGCTTCCGGTCTACGTGTTGTTTTCAATTATTATTCTTTGCATTGAAATTGTAGATACCTATGTACTTAATAAGTGATTCAACAACACAATATCACACTACTTTAATTATTTTATTTTCAGATCAAATCGATTGTGAACAGAATATACCAAACTATAAACGTAGTATAAATTGTCATATTCAATACCCAATTAGTAAAATATGTGATAAAGTTGTTTATGATATTACTAATAATATTAAGCTCCTTTCTTCGGGTTCTCCACCCTCAAGGATGTAATAAGATTGTCCTGACTTATCGACAGTTAAATAACAATTTAATTTAATATTTCTAAAGTATTAAAATCAATAACTATGCCTATCGGTCACATTTCAAAAAATGTAGTCATGAACAAATAATAATTGTACTACTTGTTCCACTTAACATCTTTTGATGTCCAGTTAAACAATACAAAAACATTCAAAATGATACCTTCTACTATTTTAATTAAGTACCTGACTAAGCCACTAAAGTGTTTAATTATTTTTCCCTCTAGCGTTTTAATTTATTATGTTCAGTTATATTTTATAAATTAATTCATTAAAATATTATATTGTATGAACAATAATCATTGACAGAACGTGTTGTATAGAGTTCATTATATTGGTAAGTGTTAAGAAGTATATTTTCTTGGTAAATATCTATATTACATTATATGAAAATTATTATTTGCTCACATTTTTATGTCTTAAGTTAACATTTAAATTTATTGAAATCAGTGTTGTTACTAAATATATGTATATTATAATGTACCTACATTGTATATTATTATTTTCAGTTTACTCGTGTATTATAGACTTGCATTTATTATTAAAATATATTTATATATATTTCAAGTATTTTAATAAGAGTTCTAATTAAAAATAAAATCTAAAATGTTGGCATACCAATTTAAACTGTTATAATTTATAAGTTACAAAATTTATAATGATTTCAATGATCCTATTTTCTTTTTCTTTTTGTATTTCTCGGGACAAACAGTACTTATGCATATTTATGTCAGGTGCCTTTATTTATTTTTGTTTAAGGTTCATTGGCCATTGCCCATCTTAATCGTGGATCATAGACATCTGTGGTTATAACGAGAATAATACGTAACTCGATCAGAGTTGCTTACCGTAACGTACTAACGTCTACCGTCTGTATAGTATTAGAGTTCGTGTTACACATATTATTTAGTTTGTAATTGTATTGTGCTCGTTGTCTTATCTTTGTGCTTTTACGCTTTTCAACTTTGGCTTTGAGTTACCACTGTCCATTCTCATACGTTATCTAGGTCTCGGATTTAAATGTGATAATAATTCGAAACTCAAAATATGCAATATTTATGTATATGTCTTATATTATGATTTATTTGTTATACATGTATAGCATTTTCCAAACCCGTTGGCTATGGGTATATAATACAACATTATTCAGAAAATATTTTGATTTATTTGTAATACTTACATCTATGGAAAATTTCTAAAACGAACAAATGTTACAGTATCTTAGAACTAATAAAAATACATTAATGCAAAAAGTTTACAAAATAATTAAGTACACGTAAACAGCGTACAAACGAAACTTAAACCATGAAATATGCATACTACGGTTCGTCACATGTCTACTTTTCGGATAACCATAATACAAAATAAATAATAATTAATACTTAGACAAGATATCAGCTGGTATTTCATCCTTAAAATGTTATCTATATCGGTCTATTATTATATTGTCAACATTGTCTAAACAATAATATGTGAAAAAAAACAGAATTATTTTAAAATATTTATATACACGTAGTATTTATGATGAAATAGGTATGTAAAAATATGTGTTTAATTGAAAATCACTTGAAACAAATTTATCAAGTCACAGTGTAAATATGTATTTATCTATATCCTAGTCCCAGTTATACCTATAAATTCATCTCTAAAGGTTATACAACCTGCAGTTAATCCTTTTATTTAGGATTCAATAACAGATTCTCTTTATACTCCATAATCTCGATAGTAATAATAAAAATACAACTGATCATTCGTCATCAAGAAGAAAGGACTTTGAATCAAAAAAAGTGTCTCGTTTGAGTGTAGTTACGTCAATTATTGTTTATTGTTGTTAAAGTATTTTAAGAATTATTTTTCGTTTTGTCGTCCTACTTCCCACTCGTATTTTCGGTGGATATTTTTTTTTAAAAAAAATCGGATATTAATACGAAACGAGCAATTCATTCCTTGATAATGAAATATTAGTTCATATTTACATCTGTTTATCACGGGATTTTGATGGCTTAAGTCAGTTTATTTTTTTCAATTCTACGTTTCAACAATTTAGGCCAGTTTCTTTGTCACTACTCTATATTGGTCAAATCGTAAAATTCACAGACCGTAGCGGAATCTAAGTAATCGTCAGATTATACTGATTATAGTCATTGAAATTGTTTGTGTGAGTGCTGTCTACCATACATACGTATATTCATTATTCAATGATTTCCGTCCGTTAAATCTTCAATTTATATAGTAGGTATATTGTCCACTTAAAGTCATATACGTTTATTATAAATAACTATATTCCATCTTATAATATTCAATTATATATAACATAAACGCTCACACCTAGTTTTATCATACTTTATAATATGTTTACTATACTTTACTGTTACCTACTCATCGTTTATCACTTACTAACCTATTTACTAATTATTAATATCGCATTGATATGACGTGTCCACCACTTTTTCTATATTATCTTTACATGATTCATCAAACTATACACTTGGAAAACGTGATACATTGAGCCATTGACACGAATGTACCTACCTACTTATTGTGTGATATGTAATTTACTTGTCGTTCATTACATGTTTATACCAACAACCGACTTATATATCTGAATGGTGAATAAAATGTAAAATGCATTATTCTTCAACATTCTCTGACTTCGTCGAGATTCGTAACTTATATACTATACCTACCTCTAAGGCTCTAAACATGTTTTATATATTTTATGGGCGTTGCGTCTGATGTCGTAAATCGCAATAATAAAATGCACGTAAACATGTGTAAAACTGTTCGTTTTTTATGACATTAATACCATTGACATAGATATAATGCATATTATCATAGTTATCGAGTGCATTCGAATATGAAATTAATGGTAAATAGTTACAGTACCTACTTTATAATATGTAAAATATAAAATAATAATGACGGGTGACTATATCATATAGGTACCCGCTATAGGTTATAGTATTTATCTACCAAGTAAGAAACCAAAATAAAATATACATCGCGATAATAAATAAATAAATATTTATGAGTTTAATTTTAACTACTATTCTGCAGTACTATGTATGTTTATGAAAATATTTACCTACTTCTCATGAAAATGAAGAATTTCTTTAGAGTTTTTAAATGTAAATAACAATTTTGAATCTTGAACGACAAACACACATTACGAGACATAGAGCACCGCCTACTAGGGAGCCACCCTCAATTTTTTTTTAAATTTTGGTAAAATAAATAGAATTTCTAGTTATGGTACTGTAGTGTAGAGCACCATAATATACATATTACACATCTACACTTGTTATGCTCTGCAAACTGCAGAAAATTATATATGACCATTCGTATGGATCTATTAGCCTATTATGTGGAAGAACTACTCGGATTTAGGTACCTGGGTTATAGCTTCTGAAAATATGTAATTCTGTTTTGGATTGTTAATGGGGCCTAAACAAAAATATAGAAACTAACAACAAACTTTTTTATAGGTATATGAGCCTGATGAGGTATGGTATCTTTATTAATTAAAATGTAGTTCGTGAAATCGAAAATAGATACTAATTACTTTTATTTATCTACAAATATTTTCCCTATATTTTAATTAATTCGTGACTTGACACTTATAATAATATGATCATCATTTTTGAATAAGAAAAAAAACATAAGAAATGAACTAAAATTAATACGATGAATTGTACAATGCCCATATAGTTTAGTTTTCTTTTCTCTTAGTTTTGAATTTTATAATACGTGCGTTGTATAACTACTATAATATTATATGCATAGTTATTATTATCGATGTCTAATTAGTAGTTGATACACATTATTACGTAGAATAAATAATAATATATGTAAATATTATTATTGTTAAACATGCTATATAATATAATACTATGTGTGCATTAAAGATTAAATACAATAGTAAATTAAACAATCATTGAATAAAAAAATATAGGTTAAATTAAACAAAATATACATTTCTTTATTATTATTATTATTATTATAATTTTAATATTATTTATTATTTAATTTTTATAATTTATTTCTTGCATTCTTGACTTTAAAAGTCTTCAGACTACATTTTTAATCAAATAACATAATATAAAATATGAATGAGCGGAATTAAAACCAAGCCACAAGGAGACCACAAAAAGGAGTTTTCATTATTTTAACATAATGCACTTATTTTTCTTTTCATATGTTTATTTGTAAATTATATACACGCATCCACAAAAATATCTTCTTCTAAAATTTAAATTCCGGATCCGCCCTTGAATATTTAATAAGTAATTACCCGTTTACACATTACATTTACTCATCGATTGTTATATGCATTTTGTGTAGGTACATTAAATAAATGTCTATAGAGTTTTTACTTTTTTTTTTTTTATTTGGATTTTCTTGGACCATCATTGATCACTGATCGATTTAAGAACCTTGAGCAATATAGACCTTAGGGTTATACTAGAGATACTAGGGTTTCCAATATATTCTGAAGTCTTCGGTATTATAATTTATATTATATATATTATTATATTCTTCCTATACATTTGTGATAATTATTTAGATTCTGATTTTCATTTTTTTTTTTTTAATGTTTTCCTCTTGGTATACAAGGCCTCAGGGTTAATACCATTATCTATCAGTACGGTGTTAACGGTTTCTCTAATTATTGTAAAATAATATAATATAATATGTAGGTATATTATTATCGGGTTTAGTTTAATGCACATGAAATATGTATGTAGTATGTATCTAGTATCTACTTATACTATCTATAATATATACCAGGTACATTATACCTATAGAAATAAAAATAGTATTGATTTATTTTTTTAAAGTATTTTATGTACAACATAAGTTTACAAGTTATATCTTATATATATTCTGTGGAGAGTTCTGTCTGTAGATATATATATAACTTTATGAGAAATATTTTATTTTTGACTATTTTTAAATGATCCACAGACATCGTTTTACGCGATACTTGCAGGCCAAATTCTGAAAGGAGTTATAATTGTACACTAGCTGTATTCAAACTTCAAAGTACGATCATCTAAAAGGTAAGATTTCTGGATTAGAATTAACTATTATAGTTCTATAATATTAAATTGTGTGACGCATAAATATTGTCGTAATTGTACCGTACCTAACTAAAAATTCTGCGATGGTTATAGAATTGTTTTGGAACTTTCGGTTATTATATGTTCATATTGAATTATAGGTTTATTTTATTTTTGTGGGGGTTTCAATAAGCCTCACTGATTAGTGATTACGCCATTGTATATCGATATTGAAATCCGTAAATTATATTTTTTTTTTTTTATAAATGATAGAGAAAATGTTTCACTTGAACAGTAGATGGTAAATGGTAGACCTATCCAACGTGTTTAATATATTAACACAGAAAGTTTTCAACTTAAAAATATTATGAATTTATACTCTTAGAGAGTCGATTTTCATGGTTCTTTGAACGAAAGTATACATTTAGACCTATTATATAAAACAATTCATTGTATAATATGTTGTACTCATTTTTATTATAGGTATGTGCAGTGTGGACGACACATACGAGTAGTATAAACTTGGTAAATATTATAATACATATTATCATATATTATTAGCTGCTATATTATTATACCCATTATTACGTCTCAGCATAATATAATATACAGCGACGATTTTGGTACAATAAACCGCGACTGGAAAGAAAAAGAAAATACGGACATAACTGCAGTTGTGGGAATATAGTACGATTTATAATATTATTATTACTCTAACGACTAACGAGTGTGCGAAAATCGAATCGGACTCTGCTGCAGACTTCGTACACGCAGACGGTATTCGCTTGTAGCTTCGCATGTGTATCGTGCGATCCGTTCCGAACGGCAAAACGTTTTACGCACGTAAAACACTGTTATCACGTCCGACCGGAGGTGGTGGTCGCCGCTGCCAGCAGCTGCGGTGCAACAGGTCCGACTGCAATGTATTACCGGCTGGATAAGTGAAATATCGTGTATAAATAATGATAATGTATATAGGCTGCGGGTAAGCCGCGGTGTGAAGCCTTTTTCGGATTTCGTGAAATTTTTATAATATAGTTCAATGAACGTGTGAATGAATAATTAAACCTTTTTTTCTACTCCAGCTATAAATTGATATCGGAAAAAAAACAAAAAAAAAAAAACCCGCGGTGCCGGTTAACATAGGTGGACTTTTATATGATTAGAGCTTTAGAGCTCCATACGGTTTTTAAACATGACATACCTATGTTGTATAATATTTAAATATTATAATATTATAACAGCCCGATAATATTGACCGTTTTTGAAGACTTGCGTTTCGTTGACTTTTGAATTATAGCTTTGGTTTTTCTAGTCGAGAGGACTGAGGTCTATTCGGTCGGATGGTCTGACGAACTATATAAAATTTAGTATTTGCAGTTTGAAAGCTATAGATCGGGAGTTTCGATTTGCCGCATACCGCGGTCGGCGCCAGGAGCTCGAGGTGGTGGTTCGAGAAAACCCGTGCCCGTAAGATATTTTTTCGTCGTCCGTCCGTAACCGTTTACCGCGTATACGAAAACAAGCAAACCGCGGCACACCGCGTACTACCAGCTATACCTACATAATATATATATATTAAACCGCGTGTGCGAAAAACAACCGGTGGCCGCCAACGGGCCGTGACGATAACGTCGTGCTGTGAGCATTATTCTTATAAGTCCGAGCGGTGGCGTCGATGACGACGATAATATTATTATAACGACGTACGCATAATATTATTTTATTATTATTATTACGTTTAGTAATGCGATGACGAGCGGGAGCGACGTTACGGATCGTTTTCGGCGCTCGTACCGTTTTTTCGTCGATTCACGCACGATAATATTAATAATATTATATAAATATGTATAATATTATAATATATTGTGTCGCACCCGAGACGTCGTCGTTACGATTGTGACATTACACCGCCTATCATAATATTATTATAATATAAGGTAATTATTAGACCGCGCACGATCCGTTCGACAATAATATCCCCCCCCCCCACGGCGTACGCGTGACGTTAATTGATTGCACGAGCGCGTATTTACGCCGTTTCGGCGAATCGTAACTGTAAACCCTATAAGTTCTGTTTTTCTTTCTCTATGATTTTTTTTGTTTTTCAAACATCGATTACTCGTCGCTATGGTATAAAAACATGTGTTTATTTTTTGTTGTTAAACGTCTTATTAGTATATTATTGTGATGAGCACTTTTTACACCGTCGTAGGTTTTAAATGCGAGCAGATCAGTGAGGCTTGAGGCGCTGAAGGTGAAAATAGGCGAAACGAACACGGCCGGATATCTACGGACCCTTTTTTTTTTCATTAAAATATTAGGAGTAATAATAGAATAGTCGAATACTTGGATTGTATATTGTCGACATAATAAAATAATAAACATCGACACCTAAGTTGGTCCAAACTTCCATCGACTTATTGCGCCGAAAACATAATTACCTATATTAATTATGCTGTAGGAATAAAATATTTTATTATATATAGGCGTATATAAATTAAAGGTTTAAAATAATTGCCATTTTTATCTTGATGTAAAAGTTTCTTTTTTTATAGTTTTTTAAGGTCATAGTTTACTATTGATGTGCACGCGTTTAGGTACCTATGTCATATAATATAAATACGATTTTTATTGGCTACAGAAAAAGGAAGGATACAGACATGTCGGAAATCGTGCAAATATGAAAAATAAGGATTTGGGTCGGCCCAAACTTATCAATACCAGAGGACTTATATATTTACAGCCAACAAATAACTGATAATAATATTTATGTCAGGCGTGGATCCTGCAGGACTCTGAACATTTCCATTGGTATTCTTGAGCACCCTTAATATATTATTACACGATTTTCGTGTAAATATATTTTAGGAGCAACAAGTGTCACGCGGGAAACCTGTTCGATTCGCTATTGAGCATACATCATGTGATATCGCTGTGATATCATTATATCGGTCAATATTTTTTTCAAACAGTTTTTTTTTTACCTCGTTTGCTAAACGGATTATCGAATGTGGTTTTTTTTGCAGCGAAAATAAATGCATCAATGTATATAGATGGAAGGTACAATTTATTATTCGAGCAAGATTGTTATTGTAAACGTACTAGCTAACATTTGTTTTCATGCAAATACTCTAATGATATGCACCTTTCTTATAGGATATATTATTTTAGGTACAATATAATATACAATATCATTGTGCTGCGTATTCTGCAGGTCTGGTGTTCTATGCAAATTTCTTTCGCACTCGTACGACGTCGCAATGACGTGCAAGACACGAGTTATTGCCATATTTGACAAATAAACTTGACACCGAGTGTATATTATACCAACTGGGCCCAGAAATCAGTAGAAATTTTTTTAATAAGAAAAAAATATATGTTTTCATTTCCTAAAAAAAAAACTTTTAACCGTTTTTGACAACACGTTTGGTAAATTCGTCGATCTCGTTATATCTACCTAACATATTATATTATCATGATGTATGTCTTTGGATGAGGCTTAACATTTGAGAATGTTGAACTTGTTAAACTTTTATAATGCGTCATATACGTGTATCGTGACTATATTGTAATAGGAATTATACTCATACGGCGTGGCATACCTAATATACGTAATATAATATTTTATACATTACACGATTCCTTCCAAAAATTCAAATACGGAGGCCGAAATATTTCTATCTACGACTAAAAACACGAAGAATTAAATCTCTCTTGTAGAACTCGTTGAACGGTACTTTTCTTTTATATCATTCGTCGCCCAACGGTCATTATTGTAAGAGGATTTAAAGCGGAACGCGTGTACAAAATACTATATGTACATCAATTATACTTAGCATTACAATTGTGAGTCTTGATAAATATCTATTCGGCTAACAGTAATAGGTACGTCGCTTAAACATAAAAAATAAATAATGTATATATTGTGTTCCTCATAATATTATAATATATAAAACTAAAATTGTATTATTATTATTGTCTTAAACGGATTTCAATAATAATACAAATAAAAAACCATTTTCTTTTTTTACGGTGTCTATATGTTTTATATATATATTATTATAACATGCCTACTACTCGTGTATATTTGACTAATTATACCTATACGGAAAAAAAACAACTAAAAGTAACAAATAATTAGGCGTATAGGTAGGACTAATAAAATAAGTCGTATTAACGCATATATATTATAAACACAATAAACCGAATGCATTGACGACATTGACCCAGTGCGGGAAATGAGAATCAGATTTTTTTCACTAGACGTTTCCCTGTCATTTCCGACTACGCCACGACCACGATCGCGGTCGTCGTCGTCGCGGTCACCAAAACAATATACAGACTTAGGTTTTGGTAATATATATGTATAAACTCTCGATCGGAATTAATTATAAAATCGGTCGTACGTGCTCCGGGTTTTCGCGAATTTGAATGTCGGTCGAATCGGCGCACTGCAGTAGTATACACGGATGGGTCGCATTTTTTATCCGACGGACGATCGCTGAATAATATAACCAAAATAAGTATTTTCAACTGCAGCTGACGACTTGCTAAAAATTTGAAACCTTTTGGCAGTCACACTCGCGAATTATTCATATTTCTTATTCGTCGACGACGTTCAAGTACGAAACGAAATCATTTTCATTTATTAGGTTTTAACGGCGTAACATTATTACTCTGTCGGCGACGGACGAACGTTTACACGCGATTTGCCGTGACCGCTTCCTACTCCGCCGCCGACGTCTGCTGACTATTATTTGTTGTGCAAATAGAGACTATAACATTTCTGTTTTCGCGAACAGACCTATTTAACCCATTTGCCGTGTTTTAGTTACAAGTCTCAGGCCCGCGAGTTACGAACGCTTCCTTCAAAACGGCTGAAAAACTACGCAAAACGTTCGAGCACACACTGCAGAATAAAATATTATAATACGACCCTATAGGAAGTTCGGTAAAATCGAAAATCGATATTATAGTATTACCCATGTACACTATTATCGGAGAGTACCGATATCATTGATAATCGAAACGTCGGGAAATCTGCACCGATCAGCCTTAACCGTAGTCGTCATCAGTTATCCTAAATAATATCATGTCGTTCACTCGTTCAGATTCTATTTGACCTGCAGCGAACGTGGTGTTTTTTGCACTCCGAATCTTACCTCAACCAATAATACCTATTTCTTATCGGATTCGTTTAATAATCAACTACGCATTATAACAAGCACAATGTACATAAGCTAGGGTGTATAACAGATAGAACTGACTTTTGGAATAACTTTTGTTCCTATTGAATATATTAAAATTTTTTTTTCATATACAATTTATACGCATATATTATACAAACAATTATTTTTATTTTTACCACTGAATATAAAAAACTATAAATTAAATTTTTTTTGGATATATTGAAAATAGCCAATTTGTGAATCTGATTATAAGAAAAATGTTGATAATAAAAACCTTTATCTAAGTCAAGTAGTATATTTTTTAGATTATTTTTGAATACCTATCAATAGTTTTTTGATTTAATGAATTTGGAACGTAATAACTTTTAAAAATATTTTTTTTGGGAATTCACTGACATGAGCTTATTTCTTAAATTATTTACTAATCATATAATTTTAACAATTTTTGTCATACGTTTACGTAGATAATTTGTTTTTCGTCAAGTCTTTTATGTTACACATACTTACACCTTGCAGTATATTGGTAGGTAGGTATACCATATCGGAATAACGTGTAGAGCCGTGCATGTATCTGATCGTGTCGTCTTACTGTACCACCTTGGACCACTGGTCCAAACCACGACTGGTCTAAAAGGGACCACAACTGGTCTGTAGGGCGAGACAATCATCGTTTCTACCAAAAACACTCTATATAGTGTGAAAAAATGACAACGGCCGCCGAACGATTTAATTAAATTACTATTATTGTTGTGTGTGTATTTTACGACTGCCGCGGACAACCTACTTCGTAACGATTCCAATTCACCGAGTAAAAACATTGTGTTTTCCATTCAACCTACTTAGTGTGTGTATCGTGTATATTATGTATATACCTACAACACGGGATCGTTGTGTTTTCAGGAATTCAATGTCGGTGTCTTGTATTTAAAATAAGCTAGTTTTTAAAACTATAAACTGTATAATTTTCGTTCTTTTTACGCGTGTGGACGACGAGCATAATAATTAGATTACATTTTATTTTTTTTTTTGTATACATTTTCACGGTAATATGCTTTCGCTTTTCTGCCGTTTTACTGATTTCCTGCAGTTCGTACAGTTGTTGTTTATTATATATTATATTATACATATAAATATATATATTGTGTGTAGTAATATTGCAGTAAAGTGTATATATCTATTCATTACTTGGGTGTTTCAAATGTTTACAATTCTAAACGGAAAAAAATATATGCACTCAATTTGTACATATATATCATTAAATAGGTACATAAAGTAGTCGTACGAAGTATTTATAAATAGATTTTGTTATTTTTAACGGTATATTAAATTATACTTCTATACTGAATAATATTGTAAGTACTTATATAAAAGTATTGTTATCATTTGATTATTAAGAGGTACCTATTATGACAGTCGTATATTGCAAATGTATATAGTAAGAAATCGTTAATGGGCTTAGAGGCAATATTTTACGACCTATGCCTGACAGTAAAAACTAAATACGATTTACTCACAGTTAAACACGATGCTCATTTGTATATTGTAATGTAGTGCCCCTGAGGTAGTTAACCCAATATGTTTGACTATAGCATTATATTATATTGTATAAATGTATAATTGAATTTCTAATTCGAAATGATACATTTGTTATACAAAGATTGAAAAAAGATTCTCTTAAGACGTATCATGCTCCAGATGGGAGAAATATAATCAAGCATCTGCTTTCACGGATTTTATGTGCAATTTAACAACAGAAAGTTTTAGAGTAATATAATCATAAAAAATCGGCCTACTTGTAAATATAATATTTATGTCATTAGCTAAGATAATCCTTGCTTAGTATAAGAAATTATACATAATATAGTGCATAGGTACTACCTGTGTTATTAATTATTATTATTGTAAATTTACTAAAATACTTTTAATTATTATTTAAAATGATACACCTAGTGATTATAATGACCAAATATATATATATACGTGAAACTATTTAAAATAATATATAGATAAGTACTAAAGCTATTCGAACTATAAAAAAAATAGAAAAAGTTTTCTGTTAAATTATTTTAAACCAATTAGGTATATCTGAGTACGGTACCTATACGAACTGGATTCGTGAGAAGAAGCAAGTTTCTCTAACAGTGTATGCATGTGTAGTGTGTACAGTGATGCTAATCGTGTATGAGATAAATTCAAAATTAAAATTTACATTAAAGTATTAATTTTTTATTGCATTAAGTTGTATTATTGTTTTTAATACACAGACTTTTTATTTATAGTGTATCAAATACATTGAAATTTAAAAAAAAGCATTGTATTTTGTTACTTAAATAATATTATTTTCTTCTGATATTAGTATTGAAGATAATTTTAAAAGTAAACATTGTTGAAAACACATTTTTAACATAAAATATGTAACTGTAACGACGGATAATACTAACTAAGATGAATATATAGGGGATGTTCGTAAACAAATATTTATTGAGTACGGAAACCAATCATTAAGTCTTAGGAAAAAAAAACATTTTTTAAGTTTCCGAATTATTAAATTTATGCATTATCACATTTAGTAATAATACTTATTTTTGTTTTCACGTACCTAGCTCTAATCATATATCGTAGAAGAAAAATTATTACGAAGAAAAATTATTTATGTACTTTTCTATTATTATAGTGTACCTATTATTTATTTATTTATTTTGAATATTATTACGGTGTAGTGTGTATATAAATAGAGTAATAATTCCGGCACGACCTAAAATAATAACAATAATAATTATATGTACGGGTAGTAGGGACGTGGACGTGAATAGAGACTTGAACGGTGGGTGATGAAGTTAAGCATCTCGTAATAATGATACACCGTCGTAATAATATCAATAGATAATTCTTAGGTACTTACCGCTCGTGCGTGCGGTGTGTAAGTCGGAGCGATCCAAGTGCCCGATGAAGTCGGTATAGGTAATATCGTATCGTGTATCGATCTGATTGTATAAGATCGAATCAAAAAACGATCCGATCGAGGGCCGCTACTGTTGTGTATTGCGTAAACCGGGTGGCGGAAAAGATTTAAAAACAAAATTTAATATTATTATATTTTATAACGACGTGTGTTGTAGTCGACGAAGAGCAAAAGACGAAACCGCGTGTGCACTACTGTAGAGACGACGGAAGACTACAATATAAATATGTATAATGTACTATTATAGTATATTATAATAACGACCAAGTGACGGAACTCCCGCGCAATTGTTCCACGTGATATCGTTACCGGACGACTGTGCCTACGAACGGTCGTCCGGGCGAGCACTACAACAACGCCGTCGCCCGGACCCTCCCCACCCGCGCAATTCGCCGACACGTCGCGGTTTTCCGAGTGTATATAGGTAATGATATCGGCGACTAGCGCCGCAAACATTTTTCATGTTTTTTTTTTATGTTTCCTTTCCACAAAACTTTTTATAAATATTAATTTAACGTCGGTGGCGGCCGCGGACGGACGGACAGATTTGGTTTTTTTTCAAGCCGTCTCTTCTGCGCCGCCGACGATGACAATATAGAACGTATAGTATTAATATTATTACTGTAGGTAGTGCATATAATAATATATAATATAATAATAAGTTATTTGGGTCGAGCGATATAATTTTTACGTGTGCGCTTGGGGTATAGGCATTATATGAATATTTCCAATATATTATATGATATTATTGGGGGGAATTAATTGAACCGAATACGAGTGTGATGCGGTAAAAAATCGTGTCACACGATTTCAAATCGATGCGGCGTGGTTATTGGAAATCGGAATTCTTTACGTTCTTATATCGTTGCTGTTTGTATAATATATTATTATTATAATATAATATTCAACGTTGTAAAATCATGTACATTACAGTGATGCAGTGCAGGCGTAAAAGATAGTATTTGGTTTGTCCCTACAATAAATATTTTTTCGGACGACGAACGATTTTCTGTATGAATTTCATAAGCAAATAATGTTTCGTCGAAATAGGATATATTATTCTAAATTGTCATGATTCTGAAATATTATCATAAAAATACTTAATGAATTCATTCTTCCGACACAGAATCGAGGAACCCATAACCTATACAGTTTAGGGATACTCTTCTATTTCACAAAGCGTAGTTACCTGTATTATGCAAAGTATTAATAATTTTATTTTTATCGTTTTCAAAATATTTGTCTCTATTGGTATTCGTCTTGTCAGTTTTTAGTAGACTACAAAATCCAACATAACGAATCAGTTACCTATAGTCGTTCACATATTATATTTTCACGAATTCATAATGCTAAACAACATAACCATAATATGTCTTCACTCAATTTTTGTTTAATATAAGTACTTAATACAAAGAGTAGGTATAATATAATCATTATGTAAATAATTTACAAAGGGGCGGATCTACGATATTTTGATGGGGGGGGGGGGCACATATAAATAGTATAATTTTAATTTTAATTAATTATACATACATACTATTGTTTTTAAACAATAATGATTAATATATAATATAAATTGTTGGTAGGTAGTATTATTTTTATTAACTGAATTTTTCATTCTTCGTAGTTACAAAAAATGTTCGATATAAAATTGACAGGGGGACACTTGCGCCTTTGTCCCTCTTCAGGATTCGGCACTGAATTGTGAGTAAAAATATCTATAAAATATTTTAGTGTAGTTTATGAATTTAATATTCTTCTGTTGCTATACAATACAATAATATATTTGTTTAATATCAATAATATGATACAAATTAATAGGTTTACTTGCAGATGAAATTTATTATATTGTTACTAAATACATTTAACATTTTAAACATTTGTGAATGGGTTTTTAACTAATGGGTATACCTAGTTCAAATAATTACTGTTATGTAGTGAAGTTTTTTATAATTTAAAAATTTAATTTAATGATAAAATTGAATTGTAAAGATTCTTAATAACGCGGACGACCACCTTTGATGTAATGTTTTACAATTAAACGAGTTATCGAACATTTATTTTTCGAGTAGTTTATTAGTATACTTAGGATAAAATAACGAAATATATTATAGGTATTAAATATTCAAATTATATAGGTGTTCAGTTTTATAAATTGTCTATGTAGTGCGTAGGTTAGATAGAGAAAACAAATAGCGCACTGACATCCTCTTAACACATTGACGGTCACACCATGTTATAGCAGTCATGTTTTTTAAGACATAAGATACCATGAATGCCATAGCATTGGCCAATTTAAAGTGACGCTAAATTGACAGAATTTGTTGTAATGCCATATATAGCAGTCATGACCATCAATGTGTTAAGTAAACAATTATGAATTTAAAAAAGGTGGGGAAGTGGGTGTCGCTCTGCTGTACAGTAGGTTACAAGTGGGTCACTGTATAATGGATGGTATTACATTTGAATTCAATGATATTATATCATTGTATAAGAAAAACGATTCTGAGCGGAGACGGTATGTCCTTCTAGGTATAAGACATATTATGTACTTATCTATGGTATTAAAAAAAATTGACCTATAATGAATTCCAAATTAATCATATCACAATATCAATTAGGTACTTATAACTCGTTATACACCAAAAACAAACCCTGATACTATCATAGATATAATATAGTAGTATACTTTAGTATAAGTTTCAAGCACCCACGAATAATATTATACAATCACAACAAACTAACTAAAATAGTTATTCTAGGTTTAATATTATGTAATTACGTCCAAATTTGAATTTAAAATGTCTGTAAAAAAAACTGTGTTCATATATTTTTTAGATTTTTTGGTTACAGTATGAACTATTTATGAGAACCTTTGTTTTAAATTTGCAATCCTTAGCTATAAAAACTGAACATTTTATAATTTATTAATTACAATGATTGATAATTTTCGAGATTTTGATAAATTTTGTCAAAATTCGATCTTTAAATGCTTATATAAAAAAATTGTGCCTATGTATTTTTAATATTTTTCAATTGCTATTGTAACAATATATCAGGAGCCTTGTATTAATTTTTACACTTTTTGGCACAATAGATAAAACTTTATTGATATTTATAGAAAAAAAAACTAAAAATATTGAAAACTGAAAATGTCCGTAAACAGCTCAAAAAGAGTTAAAATATTTTCAAAATTGTACAGTGTATAGGAAATGTTAATATGAACATTCAGTAAAATGTTCATGTATCTACAGTTATTCGTTTTTGAGTTACAACAAAATAAGGAAATCGCTACATGAGAAATCGAGTGAATATCCAATGATGTAAAAATTTGAATTTCAAACGCTCATAAAAATTTAATTTGACTTTCTGGTAGAGATTTTTTTATTGATAAAGGTAGATGAACTTATGAGTAATCTTGTATTACATTTTCAAATCTTAGATTTAAAAAGAAAAATTTTTACGAATTCTTAACTCAAAATAATATGCAAATTTTCGTGATTTCTCCATATTTTGTCAATTTTTGAACTTTAAATGCTTATAAAAAAAAATTGTGACTAAGGATTTTTAATATTTTTCATCTGCCTTTGAAACAATATACTAGGAGCCTTCTATTAAATTTTCAAGCTTTCGAAACCAACAAATAAAATTTTATTGATATTTTTAGAATAAAAACTAAAAAAAAATGGAAAATGAAAATGTCCCTAAACAGTTCAAAATAAATCAAAATATTTTGAAAATGTTATCGTGTATAGAAAATTCAAATATAAACAACCAGTGAAAATTGCATGTATCTACGGTCATTTGTTTTAAAGTTACACGAAAAACCAAATTAAATTTTGTGAAAATTGATTTTGCGTAAAAATTCCCGTTTTTCCTTAATTTTTCTTTTGTTTTTCTTAGCGCTTTTGAAAATTACTGGGAATTTTAAATTTTGACCTCCCCGATGCACCAACGATATTCACTCTCAAATCGAACAAGATACTGAAGTTGAATATCGAAGCACTATTTCGACTACTTATCGTGTACACACACAAAAAAAAAAAAATTTAAAAAAAAAACACACATCATTGTAAAATCAATACATTCATCGTTCCACTCAGAATCTAAAAAAAGGTTTCTTCATTTTATTATTAGTATAGAATTTGTAATTGTAGTATATTAGTATTTAAAAATTATAACATTAATTAATCTATAAATGCTTGAAAATATTTAATATTAATTCAGACCAATGGTGTAACTAGAGGGGGGGAGGTGGAATTTTTTTTTATACACAAAATACTAAATACTAAATTTTCAAATACAGTGGTGAGTGGTAGCTGGGAGTACGTACTTTTTTAATCAAAAATCCTAAAAATTATAAATACACAAAATTATTAAATTTTGCTTTAAAATTATACACGATTTAGTATACCTGTAGGTATAATATATTTGGCATACATTCACTTTAACTAACCAGCATTTTTTTTAAAATTTTTTTTTTTGGAAACATACGTGTTTCAACGAGATAACCATATGCAAAAAAAAATATCAATATCATTATTTTGGGAGTTTCGTCTTTCTGAAGTTTGCGATTTTACGTTGACACGCACACGCACAAGACTGTACTTTAATCTTAAAAATGTGGTGAGTAAATGTAATTATAGTTTATAATTATATTATATTATATTTAACCAGGCTTATAATATACCTATTATTCTATTAATACTGTTGCCATACTGTATGTGTTCGTAAATAATTTATAATGTCATTAAATATATTATAACTTGTAATATTATGTATTTTACACTTGTAAGCATAGTTAGGGGGATAAACATCCCCAGTTTTGAAATTAGCAACCTCATAATTTATGCCATTTGTGGACTAAATGAAAACAAGGGGCTTCAGCACACCCAGTTTTTTCCGTTCAAATTGCTCCACTGCTTAAGCAATTGTAAGTAGCTTACAATTGTATTGTAAGTAGCTTACAATTGTATTGTAAGTAGCTTACAATTGTATTGTAAGTATATGCTATACATTGTGTAGTAGGTATACCAGCTGTACTCGTTATTTGTATTAAGGGGGATGTCTAGTCAACAAATATGTTATTCAAAATAAGTCACAGAAAAAAGCTGTTTGGGCGTAAAAAACTAATGAATTGATTTCCTTAGAGTTTGTACCAAAAAAATTAGGAAATATTTCATTTACGTACGCTCTTTTTCAGATTTTTTATTTTTTATTCCAATTCTATATTATTATATATAGTCCACAGATGATGAATTATTTTTGGTCATTCGTCTAGACTCTATGCATAATTTGTACGGCCGTGCACAAAAATATATATTAAGCGGTCTATTGTAATATATACACTACCTACATGTAAGGTTTTCGCATTTTAATATCTCGAGAATGATGTATTGGGAGTAAAACGTGTGAACTCGAGTTATGAGTCCATTATTATTGCGATGTGTGAGCGTGCTACTTGTCATCTGGCCTATAACCAAAAGCGAACAGCTCTGCGATCGATACTCATCGTCTCATCGATCTTGTCTCTGCGATCGCAATTATATTTCGTTCTCGGGCATATTTTTATTCTGTTATGTCACCACCACACTCGAAACCGTAAACCGAAGCGAGTTTAACGAACTTATTACAGTTTTTATTATAATTAGCTCCGTTAATTTTTCCAATAACGTGTGCGGCGAGGTTGACTGATCATTTGGCCGCGACGTGGTGCTCCACCATATAGATTCCCGAGGATGAGTCCATTCCAGTTCTGCGGAGTGTACATTTGTTTTTATCCCATTTTAACGGTTTGTATTCGATTTAACGGAACACGCACATAAAAATGTAAAATATATATTTGTATCACTGACGACGGGGAAAAAAAAAAAATTGGATAAAATACGGAACTTTACTATACCTAGCATTTATTATAGGTATATTATACACATATATATATGTAATATTTGTAACGCCGCTTTTATATCGACACGTACACAATATTATGCCGCCTACGCTCTACGCATTCATCGTAAAAAAGTCTAGACCGAGATGATACGTTTTTTTTTTATTTGTTGCAAATCATGGGCCATATTCAGAAATATCATATCATTTCATATTTAAAAAATAATATCATATACATCGGATTTGAGTGAAAAATTGATAAAAAACAAAAAATACCTAAAATTACTGAGGCGTTAAGTGTAACGTGTCCATAAAAATAATAACAACTTCATATTTAGCGAGTAAAAAAGGACAATAATTTTTATTACCGTTGTGAATGGACATAGTCGTGGTGGAATTGCAAAACTAGGACGACGTTTGTTTCAGAGGACCATGTTCGATTGTTCCTGCACACAATATAATTAAAAATCGTCTTCTTTAGACAAAAAAAAAAAACAAAAAAAAAGTACATGATAATAAAATAACGAAAAATTTGACACAGTGACAATGAACATAGTTGACCAACGTTTCAATAACATACAACCACTAAACACTTGATTCAATGATGTCATCACTCATCAGCCAAACGAAAGTCAAGTGTATAACCATAGAAAAAAATACCGTTTTTTTTTTCAATTGGAAGACACTTGTCGTGTAGTATACTCGTGAAATATTTTAATTTGTTTCATTCAATATTCTTATATGATTTTAGTTTGTTTCCACTCATTCATGTGATTTAATTTTAATGACATAATATATTATACAATAGTAATACGTACTTGGATATCTATTATGTCCTTGTTCTGTAATTCAAAAATAAATATGTATTATTTAATGCAAATTATAATAATATATTCGATATTCTAACTAATAATAAGCAAAACGAAAATTATCCTTTTGGAAAATTTAAATTTCTAGTAGAATTAAAATATATAAAGTGAACATTATAGCACCTAACTGCATTGACGTGTATAATATATAATCAAATAATATGACCATAAAGGCAGGTGTATGATATGTGTTTATAGATCCGTATATTATAAATATCTCTTAAGATATTATCTCTTATACCAAATCATACTAATTATAATATATATACCATTTAATGGGAAATAATATAATATGTCAAATATCTAGTTTGATGTTCAATATTTTATTTTAATTGTTGAAAAATAAGTGAGTTAATTTTTTTTCATTGGGTAATTTTGTTAGAAATTCAGATTTATATTTTCGCAATATTTTGTACCACCAAGTTTTAAATATTATGCTCAGGTTTTTTTTTTTTTTTTTTTTTTTAAGCTTAGAAGATAAGCATTTTATGCATTTATTAAATTTCAAACTGTTTACACATAGGTACATTTTCTTTTTACGATAACAAATGTTCTAAATAAGCGTAATGTCAATTTTTTTCAATAGGGTTAATCATAGGCCATAAAAAATATCGTAATTTTGTTTTCGTTCGTGTTTTGTCTTAACACATTCTTATTAATTTTAATACCTGCATGAGGTACAACTTATAATCAGATATTCAGATTACTTTATTTAAACGGACATTATTAAAGTATATAAATATTTTATATTAATACAATGCCGCTCATCGTTTATATTATGTTAGAGATCACACAAGCACAAAAAAAATAACTGAAGCAGAACAAATCCGGAGAAAGAATAATCCATAATATTTTTGTATGCACCTCGAGGTATAATATACAATTTCATTTCGCCGTTCGAATTTTGCATATTTATTCATTATGCACGATAAAAACAGAAAAGTAGGTATAAATCGCTTTTAATATACGTTTAACTTTTAAGTAGGTATGTTTATAACAATATTTAGGTTTACGTATAATATACAATTTTTTGTACGGATTTATAATATGTCTATAAATCGGCACTTTCTCGAATTTAAAATTTAGTGCACAAATTGTGTTCCCATCGATATGCATACCGCATAAATAATAATATCCGTCATAATCGCATATCTCGGCCCCGTCAATCACGACACTTCAACCTGCAAATATCACGCGTAAATTTAACTACTTTGTTATATTTATTGGCCATCATCACGACGAAATCCGCGTTGAAAATCTTAGTTGAAAGATTTAAACTATTGCAGTATTGTAATAAAAAATAAATTTGTTCTACCTTACCCACATGCTATTAGGTATCTGGGGTAAAATCCCTAAAATTAGACGGACAGATTTCTAATCATATTCATATAACATAATATGTACAACTTTGGTTTTTGCAATAAGTTATTTTAGATTCTGAGTGAAACGATGAATGTATTGATTTTACAATGATGTGTGTTTTTTTTTATTTTTTTATTTTTTTATTTTTTATTTTTTTATTTTTTTATTTTTGTGTCTGTGTACACGATAAGTAGTCGAAATAATGCTTCGATTTTCGACTTCAGTATCTTGTTCGATTGGAAAGTGAATATCGTTGGTGCATTGGGGAGGTCAAAATTTAAAATTCCCAATAGTTTTCACAAGCGCCGGGAAAAACAACATAAAAATTAAGGAAAAACGGGAATTTTTACGCAAAATCAGTTTTTGACAAAATCGAATTTGGTTTTTGGTGTAACTTTAAAACAAATGACCGTAGATACATGAAATTTTCACTGGTTGTTTATATTTGCATTTTCTATACACGATAACATTTTCAAAATATTTTGATTTATTTTGAACTGTTTAGGGACATTTTCATTTTCCATTTTTTTTTAGTTTTTTTTCTAAAAATATCAATAAAATTTTATTTGTTGGTTGCGAAAGCTTGAAAATTTAATAGAAGGCTCCTAATATGTTGTTTCAAAGGCAGATGAAAAATATTAAAAATCCTTAGTCACAATTTTTTTTATAAGCATTTAAAGTTCAAAAATTGACAAAATATGGAAAAATCACGAAAATTAGCAAATTATTTTGAGTTAAGAATTCGTAAAAATTTTTCTTTTTAAATCTAAGATTTGAAAATGAAACACAAGATTCCTTATAAGATTATCTACCTTTATCAATAAAAAAATCTCTACCGGACAGTCGAATTAAATTTTTATGAGCGTTTGAAATTCAAATTTTTACAACATTGGATTTTCACTCGATTACTTATGTAGCGATTTCCTTATTTTGTTGCAATTCAAAAACGAACAACTGTAGATACATGAAAATTTCACTGAATGTTTAAATTAGCATTTTCTATACACCATACAATTTTGAAAATATTTTGACTCTTTTTGAGCTGTTTATGGACATTTACAGCTTTCAATTTTTTTTAGTTTTTTTTTCTACAATTATCAATAAAGTTTTATCTGTTGGGCCAAAAAGTGTAAAAATTTAATACAAGGCTCCTGATATATTGTTACAATAGCAGTTGAAAAATATTAAAAATACATAGGCACAGTTTTTTTTTATAAGCATTTAAAGATCAAATTTTGGCAAAATTTATCAAAATCTCGAAAATTATCAATCATTGTAATTAATAAATTATAAAATGTTCAGTTTTTATAGCTAAGGATTACAAATTCAACACAAAGGTTCTCATAAATAGTTCATACTATAACCAAAAAATCTAAAAAATATATGAACACAGTTATTTTTTACAGACATTTTAAATTCAAATTTGGACGATATTACATATTAAAAAAACGGGTGCCAGTTAAAATCGCGAAAGTCAAAATCGCGAAAAAAAAACAGCGAAAATAAAAATCGCGAACGGTTTTAACAGCGAAAACAATAATAGCGAAAATTAAAATATTCTTTTCGGTATATTTTTCGTAAAAACATTAAAATACGTCAAAATACTATAAAAAAAAACAATTTAAATTTGATATTTTTCCTAAAATTGCAATATATAAGTATAAAAAAATAAGTAAATAAGTAAATTAAATAAATAAATAATAATAAATACAATAAATAATGATTAAATTTGGTACTTTAAATTATAGGCAATGCCCCTTAGGTTTTCTAGTCTATCCCTATTTTCGTAGTCATTAACTTAATCTTTAAGTGTATCCCTTTTGCGTTTTTTGGATGGTTCGACCGTGCCCGCTATGTACTGATTTATTTTCATTTCATTTAAGCTCTGTTCCTTTTGAATTCCTTCAATAAATTTCCATATTGTTGGATGACATGAACTAATTAACTAACTCATTTTGTCTATACAAACACGTCGTTCAATTTCTAAATTTGAAATAGTATGGTTATGTTCACTAGGTCCTTTTACAATTTCGTCGTTTTTTAAGTTAAGGCGCAATTTACATAGTTCTTCAGTACATCTCCAACACATGGTATTTTTATATTTTTTGTCAAACCTATATAAATAACTATTAAATTTAAGTAAATTTTTGTTTTTTTGACTTTTAATGTACTCCATTGCGAAAATGTTACGAGTTAATAACTGTACAAATATGACAACGGTGAACGGACGACTCGGTAATGCGGACTGGTGTGACTGGCGATTTGTACAAAGTACAAAATGACATTGATTATCTAGGTATCATTATTACTATTATTTACTATGACAAAACTTGACAGTTGTTAGGTTCAACCTCGGCTTATCTTTATTAAGTGATCCAAGACGCAAGATTACAAAATTACATTATTGATTATCTATATTACTTATTATATTATAAAGGTAGACGCCATACGGTATACCCACTAACGAAAATAATTTTCGCTATTATTGTATTCGCTGTTGAAACCTTTCGCGATTTTTATTTTCGCTGTTTTTTTTCGTGATTTTGACTTTCGCGATTTTTTTTGTGATTGAATAATATTATTTGTTGGTACTTGAAACTTCTAAAGTGTACTATTATATATCTATGATAGTATCACCATATAGTTTTCGTTGATGTATAACGCGTTATAAGTACCTAATGGATATTGTGATATGATTAATTTGGAATTCATTATAGGTCAATTTTTTTAATACCATAGATAAGTATATATTAATATGTCTTATACATACACTGACATACCGTCACCGCTCAGAATCGTTTTTCTTATACAATGATATTATATCATTGAATTCAAATTTAATACCATCCATTATACAGTGACCCACTTGTAACCTACTGTACAGCAGAGCGACACCCACTTGCCCACCTTTTTAAATTCTGAGTGAAACGATGAATGTATTGATTTTACAATGATGTGTGTTTTTTTATTTTTTTATTTTTTTTGTATCTGTGTACACGATAAGTAGTCGAAATAATGCTTCGATTTTCGACTTCAGTATCTTGTTCGATTGGAAAGTGAATATTGTTGGTGCATTGGGGAGGTCAAAATTTAAATTTCCCAGTAGTTTTCACAAGCGCCGGGAAAAAACAACATAAAAATTAAGGAAAAACGGGAATTTTTACGCAAAATTGATTTTCCAAAAAATCGATTTTGGTTATTGGTGTAACTCTAAAACAAATGAACGTATATACATGAAATTTTCACTGGTTGTTTATATTTGCATTTTCTATACACGATAACATTTTCAAAATATTTTGATTTATTTTGAACTGTTTAGGGACATTTTCATTTTTCGTTTTTTTTTTAGTTTTTTTTCTAGAAATATCAATAAAATTTTATTTGTTGGTTGCGAAAGCATGAAAATTTAATAGAAGGCTCCTAATATATTGTTTCAAAGGCAGATGAAAAATATTAAAAATCCTTAGTCACAATTTTTTTTTATAAGCATTTAAAGTTCAAAAATTGACAAAATATGGAAAAATCACGAAAATTAGCAAATTATTTTGAGTTAAGAATTCGTAAAAATTTTTCTTTTTAAATCTAAGATTTGAAAATCTAATACAAGATTACTCATAAGATTGTCAACCTTTATCAATAAAAAAATCTCTACCGGAAAGTCAAATTAAATTTTTATGAGCGTTTGAAATTCAAATTTTTACAACATTGGATATTCACTCGATTTCTCATGTGGCAATTTCCTTTTTTTGTTGTAATTAAAAAACGAATTACTGTAGATACATGAAAATTTCACTGAATGTTTATATTAGCATTTCCTATACACCCTACAATTTTGAAAATATTTTGACACTTTTTGAGCCGTTTACGGACATTTTCAGTTTTCAATTTTTTTAGTTTTTTTTTTCTATAAATATCAATTAAGTTTTATCTGTTGGGCCAAAAGGTGTAAAAATTTAATACAAGGCTCCTGATATATTGTTACAATATCAGTTGAAAAATATTAAAAATACATAGGCACAATTTTTTTTTATAAGCATTTTAACATCGAATTTTGATAGAATTTTTCAAAATCTCGAAAATTATTAATCATCGTAATTAATAAATTATAAATTGTTCAGTTTTTATAGCTAAGGATTGAAAATTTAAAACAAGATTCCACGTAAGTAGTTAATTCTCTTCTTACCGAAAAATCTAAAAAATATACAATCACAGTTTACTTTTATAGTAATTTTATGTTCAAATTTGGACGAAATTACATATTAAAAAACCTAGTTGTTTTGTTGTGATTATATAATATTATTCGTGGGTACCTACTTGAAACTTCTAAAGTGTACTATTATATATATATATGATAGTATCAGGGTTTGTTGTTGATGTTGATGTATAACGTGTTATAAGTACCTAATGGATATTGTGAAAATGTGATATGATTAATTTGGAATTTATTATAGGTCAATTTTTTTTTTAATAGGTACCATAGATATGTATATAATTTGTATTAAACCTAGACTGACATACCGTCTTCGCTCAGAATCGTTTTTCTTATACAATGATATTGTATCATTGAATTCAAATTTAATAGCATCCATTATACAGTGACCCACTTGTAACCTACTGTACAGCAGAGCGACATCCACTTACCCACCTTTTTTATATTACATACGTTTAACCTTAAAATTAGTTGATTTAATTTTAATTTATCCTAGGGTTGGAATTCGCTGGATGCCCACAGGCCATTCATCGATACGTTCAATAACGCCAATAAAATCATGAATTTCCATCAAAATTACAACACCATACCTCTGACGAGTTCTGCGTGTGGTAGGCCCGGGAGAATATATCCGGATCCAGAAACTCAGTGCCAGGTAAAATATTTCTCTTATTTTAAGATGTTTTTGAAAATACCTATTGACTATTGGATTATTATAATTTGTGGTAACAAAATTTGGAAAACCATGAATGCGTTTTCCCCTTAAATTTTTATGTTTTAAAATGTACGAGGAAAAAAACAAAACCACAGAAATCGCTCTGCTGTATAGTAGGTTTCCATTATATCATATCATTTATTATTTTCTGATCTGCGATTCACTGCTGATATACGGCAGTTGTTAATAGCGCATACTATAGACTATTTTGAAACATATTTTCACAGTCATTCTGTTCGTCGGATAAGTTTTCAACTGTCGTCAGTCACTCGAGATATTATCCAAAAAAAAAAAAAATTACTGAACGACTTTTTATTGTTATTGTTATTTTTTTATTGGGTTGATGAGGCTTAAGCTTCTGAGGTCATTAGCCTATAATTATAATAATTACATATAAGTGAACTACGGGGATACATAAGTTTAACAGTTGGGGGAGGTTGTGAAATATATTTATTTTTTTTACAGTAATTTTGCTAAGCCTATGTTTGGGAAAAAATTGTATATCTTTTTGGAGTTTTCCTCGCCAAGTGCTTGTTGCATCGTTGATGGGTTTCCGAGAATTTCACTAAAGCTGTTGAACTTGGGCCATTCTAATGTGATGTGTTCAATACTTCAATGCGGGTCTGTTCTTTGTCACAGATTTCGCAGATCTGGCAGTCTTCTTTTGTTATGAGGTGCACGCCGTGTATTAAACGGGAGTGTCCAATCCGAGTCGTCGTAATAACTACTTCTTCGTGCTTGGATGTGTGAGATTCATTATTATTATTAAAATACATTTTTATATGTCCAAACATACTTTTTTCTAATCGTACAAAATACTACAAGTCATATACAATAAATAAGACAACCAATTTTTAAACACAAAACTATAATGTGATTACAATTTCTTAAATAATGTGCTATTATAAACTATATTTTGTTGAACCACACGGCATATACTTCAGTGCATATTATAGCTGTATACCACACGATATCGTGGATTGTCAGATTTAATACTTATAGTACGTCACACGTGTTGCAGCGAAGAAGAGACCGCGGTCTTGTTACTAGTTCGCCGCGGTCTAGGTCACGGATTATAAGACTTTTGATCCTTGGTCTAAGTGCACCTGTAGAATATACGAATTACGATTATGCGTTATTATAACGATTCACTAGACCTAATAAACGCCGTTTGATAATAATATTAGTATACAATATTATTATAGGTACCATCTCGTGCCCAGTCGAGACACTCGAGACCGATAAATACACAACCGTCGTCGTCGTCAAAGTCGATCGAAAGAAGACCCGTGGGTGTCGAATTACGAGAATCGCAAAAAAAAAAAACCCGACCCGGTCAGTCGGCGAAGGAAGTAAAAAAAATTTTAATTCAAATAAAAAACGCACGAGGACCGCATTAGCACGTTCTTCGCGACCGCGCCGCCCACGTCCGCCTACTATAATATACATTATAATATTATTATTATTATTATATGTGTGTGTGGCAAACAATACAGTATCGCCGCGGTCTACATTGATTTTACCCGAGCGTTATACTTTCTCCGCATTTTTACACGAGTGTTATACATCGTAATACGCATAATATATAATATAATATAATTTCGCATATAAATATAAACACACGCGAAAACTGCAGAAATCGATCAAATTTCGTTACCTCTCGGTTTTTTTTCTCACTATCGGCTCTCAATTATTTCTCGTCGATCCCCAGCCTCCGACCGACGTTTCCGCACCTCTTTCCTCGGTGTGTGCGTGGTGTGTGTGAATTCTTCAGAAATGATGACGCGTATCCGTTCCGGCTGTTGATGATAATATTATATTTTCGGTGGCGGCAGCGGTGACCGCCGCTCGCGATTAATTGGATTATAGGACGCGCGATGTGTATAATATAACACTATAAACTATAGGTTTATAAGTTATAACTATATACATATAAATGTATCGACAGTAGGATTCCACAATATTATTTATCGTGTATTTTGTTTTGTACTTTGTAGGAATATATACCGCAACCACGATGACCTGCGTTGCAAGTGGCTGAAGGTGTATGGGAAGTTCGGGTGAAACTCTCGATCCTGGCGAATGCCAAAGCCGCAACTTATTGTTTTCGGTCTACATCGAATAATTCATCGTATTGTATTATATTATTATAATATATATCCTTTGGTTCGCGAAAACGCGACCACTCGGTACCATTTGGGTATACCTCCGACTACGAGGTTTTCTCGAGGTATACCAAACCACCATAAGTGAAAATCGAATAATTATTAATGCCTGCGCAGCCAACGTGGAAAAGTAGGTTGGTACAATATATAATATTACGGATTCGTCGGGATCAACAAGTATCTGGCCTGATCAGCTGTTGTCACCCATAACGCGATATAGTATTGGCTTATAAATATAAATCGACTGATTTTTTTTCGTGCTGTCGGAAAATATTCCATATTATATTATATTATATATGATATGATAATGTTTGTTTTGTGCAAAGAGTTTATTTTTCTAACCCAACACACCCGTTTAAATGGCCTAACCAAATGTCGGCTGCAGGGTACAACGACTATACACCGTTCTCTCGTTTCTTGAAGTCATCTACCTATATATATTATATTATAATCATGTCCACGCACTAGCGCCCGCATCTGATCCCGCACGCCATTATTTGCAAGTCGAGCGGGACCCATGTAAGGATATCGACGGCGGCTGCACGCTGTTCGTACGTGTGTAACGCGATAACCATCGATATACTTTACGATATTTTATGTGGGAAACCTGCAGGACCGGAGGTAGATGACCTATAGAGACAATGCACATTAGAATACGGACTACATTTGGCTATTAGGCCGTTAATTATTATTATTTTTATTACGAACACAAATAAGGTGATCTCCCCGACGATCGATCTGCGGGGATCAGCGCGCAAAATTTGAGTTGATATAATATAGGTAAACGTACGATACTCTATATGCGTTGGACAATAAAAAATGTCATAGGTCAATAGTATATTAGTATGTAATTATGCATATCATGTTACAACTTACAAATTAACTATAAGCGTAATTAATACTGCAAACGACTTGAACGAGCAAAGGTTCCAGTGAGAAAGGGTTGTCGTGCCTTCAGCAAGCAGTGCAGTTGCAGCACGTGACATATCACTCTAACAATATATTAGCCTCAAATCAGTAGAAGCATTTAGATTTCAAATGTATTTCGTGATCTTATCTACACGATAATGGGTTGATTTATTTCCGGTCACATTAATTATTATTGTATATTATATACAAGTATACTTTAAGCTGCGTGTGTGAAATGACCTATTGTGAGCACGTATTTTTTTTCGTCGAAAAAACTTCTTCCCGACAATTCAGTTTAATTAAAAATTGAAAAGTTGCAATAATGTTCTATCAGCCATCAGGTATATCAATACGTCGCATTAATTAAACTTAAAAACAACAATTTGAACATAATGCAATGAACTTGGCAGAACAAAATGGATTTAAAATGTATTATAGAACATGAAAAGTGAAAAACAGATTCTTGCTTTAGGTTAAATGATTCAGAAGCTTAACATACATTATCATACCTACCTACTTAAGCTGAAAATACAAGCACCCGTTTATATATGTATTATACGATTAATGTAAGACATCTGAAATTGCCATAGGAAAAATAACATTATTATTGTGTTCAAATAAGCTTGACTGGATAATATCGAAAAAAGATGAGTAATTTCAAATTCAAATTTACTTTACTCGTGATGTCTGACGTGTTGTGTACTACATTGCCACTAGACGTTTTATTCGATCGTAGACGGATGACTACACCTTAGAGTCTTAGTAGGTTAAGGTTATACTGGTTATAGTGATTTATCTTGTATTTCTTCAAGACAAACAATGTATATTTGCATTGGAAGCAAATGGTGTTGTACACATTTAAAATAACAAAAAAAAAAAAATTAATTTAATGCAAAATGACAAATGTTGTAAAATATAATTGTATGAATTAAAACCACACAGTCTTTAATTGGTCAAAATGTATTGACTCTTATCAATAATAATAATAATAATAATTGATATCTGAATTGTTTCGAAAGTTTATAATTTTTTGCAATGAGAAAAAAGCTCGTTCAGTCGGTTATTATATAGTTATTATAATATAAAATATTGTTCTTACATTTATATGATGGCGTTAAAACGGTTTTAAATATATCCACGCGGATAGGTAAACGCTTTTATTGCCGACAGTTTGCGTTAATTTATTGACCCGTAAAACGCCATAACGTAGACTTAGGTACTTATAAGTACTAAAAATGTCGATTGTTGAATTTTACGACCGCTCAAATGTGTACTTATAGTTTTTCTTATATAACAATGTGTTCCCACATAAAAGTGCACGTAATGGCGCTGGCGCACTGCAATTATGAAATAGTTTATATCTAATTAAAACGTTATTTTTTAACAATAACAAACTTTTAACCGGTTAAGGAGACCGCGTGGGCGTGGGTGCTGCACTGGTGTAGGTGCAGAGGTACTAAAGTACGTTTCGACTCATGTGGCTGCGTAGAACAATTAAATAATTAAAGCCATATCAATAAGTAGTATGTATATACTTAAATGCTGTTATTGTGACTACGGCGGTGTAGGTTGTGTGTTTAGAAACTTTTAATCATTCACAGTTATTCATTATAATGCCTCAGAGGTATTTGCACTGCAGACTGCAGAGTAATTATTGTTAATTCCAGTTTGTCTTGGCAATATAACTATATACGCGTAGTTTATCGGTCCATATGTCTTGTTATATATTGTCACTGCTGAGGGGTACACCGCAGCAGTATAGTCATATAGTTTACGGCATAGAGAAGGAGTAGAAAAAAATAAAACATATTCGGAATCGTTTTCTTACATATCGCGCGATCGCCGGTTTAAGGAGGACAGAGAGGCGTTTTCAGCGAGGCTCATTATAATATTATAATATTGTATTATTATAGATTTCGGACATTTGTTTGCGATATTATAACGTATATTATATTATATTGTGGTGCGCGAGCGCGTTTAAATAATAATACATAGAGAACGAAATGGACGTAAAGTTTCCGGGTCATCTGCGCGCGGACGTGTGGTGGAATTTTTCGTATTGTAAAGCGTGAAAAGAATTGGCTTGACCTGGATGCGCATTTGAAGATATAATAATATATTATCTTAAACAATAATAATATATAAGCTAGACGACCATCGGATCGTGCGGACCGACGACAGTTGTCACCCCGAAACGAAATAATAATAATAATAATAATAATTGATTAACTGCTGGTGCTGCTGCAGGTGATTGCGTTTATCCGATTTTCACAGATCGTGAACGAGTCGATTGTTGTACTTACCTATATTATTATTATGGGACTCACGCCGAACTACGCTGTACAATTGACGAACGGCAGACGACAATAATATAATATAATGGGCACGCATCCATCGAGTAATAGGTACGTGATGAATCGTCCAAAACGTATATATTCGTGTATACCTAAAGATGGAAAAGTAAAAAGTTTAAGCCAGTGCGTTTAAGTAATGTGTAACTAAATTAAAAGTATACACTTTGATGAATCACGTGATGTTGTTTGAAAAGGGTTTCAAGAATAATAATTTTTAATTCTGATTTATTGTTTTTCTATTATGCTTTAACTGTACCAATTATACTCAAAATATTACGTGGGGTTTACTTTTGACTATTTCTCTGATTAAAATACGAAAAAAAGCGAAAAGCGAATTGTATAGCTATAAGAAGACGTCTTTTCGGCCATTTTTTAATTTAAAACATCAACGACAAAGGTTATTACTAGTTTACATTTTAGGAAGATAGTACCTACAATAATTACAGTATTACAATTGTGTTACATATAGTAAAAATAAATGTTTTTTTTTTTTTAATTTGATCATACAGGTCCGTTTGTTTCAAGAAGTTAATCATATTGCTGATATTTTCTGTGTTCGGACCTAAAACTGCGTCTGAATTGGACAGGATATTAAATTTGCTGATGTCTCCTATATAAATTTGTAGCATTCTGTTATTATGTGTTTAACTGTCAGCGGTATTATTACGGTATATACAGTAGGTTGAGCACTAAGGTGGTACCTCTTTCATCTTTGCTCTTTAGCCATTAGGAACTTGTGAGTTAACCTTGATTGGCGTATCCGGAGACGATTTATTAATATTTTTCCTTTTTTCGACTTTTAATTAACAAGAATAGAATAGATAATAGTTTAATACCATTGATTTTATGTATTAAGACTATAATATTAGTTTGAAAGTTTCCAACTTTCGTGAGATATTAAAATATAATAAACACCTGAGTAACAACAATCGATTGCCATATCTGATATTGATAACTATCGAAAATAATCGATTTTATTAATCAATTTATTATTTTATGTCATTATTGCTGGGTAGCACGACCAATCGCCAAACATTCAGTGAATCAATATTGAGCTATTTATTAGTCTCTTAAACATGATTTAGTGGCCATGATTGATTCAATTAATTAATTTTTCATGCATCAATCCTGATGACGTATTATGTATTTCAGAATATAATGAATTTGGTCAGTAAATATTATGAAAATGTCTATATATTGGATTTTCACAGTCCTATATATAACAAAACTGAACTCGAAAAACTGTTCACTTATAATACTATGTAATAATAAAATATGACATCTACATATATTATTATATAATTTTAATATTCTGAATACAAAAACATCCTTTAAGGACTACGATGTTCTACGAAAATATGTGTATCGTGTTTTCTATATTCACATCGGTAATAGTTTCGACTAGACACAAATATAAAATAGACACAGTTATTATATAGCTGTACAATGTGCATATATATATAGTTACACGATAGACCGGTATATGTTTTAAGTTTTTATTACATTCAATAGGAATAGGAATAAGAGATTTTACGATTGTGATTTCGTAAACATTTTTAATGGACGTCCATCAATATACTGCCCACTACAACAGTTGTTACTTTATTTTTTGCTTTAATATACATGCACGGTTCTAACTAATCAAATTGTGTACCGTTTTTAGACGGATGCGTGTGACGAATTCCCATTGAATTCGGAAGCAAAAAGATACATAGTATATATCTACGTCATATAGGTATACTGTCCGTTTTGTTATTATTGTATTTCTTTTTTTTAATAACTCCAAACGTGTACGTATGGTATACCTGATAACATGACGTATATATACCTATATATAATATGCATATTTAATATTTATCAACAATAATTTATTCGTACACGAATTTTATAGGTATCGCTCATGAACGGATAGTTGTCGAACTTCAAACACAATAATAAATTATATTGTTGTAAGTTTAATGACGTAGTGTATATACGACAAGATGAAGTGGAGCCAGCGCTGGCAATACACGACGAGGAAGGAATATTATAATGTGGTGTCCTGCATATTATAATATGTTTTTACGGCTTGCGTGCCGTGTCAGAAGCGCCATCACGTTTTATTTTTCCCATGACTTACCACAACAAAACGGTTTGATAGACGTTTGATGGATGATCTCGACAGTGTATTTGGGTCAGGGAATAATTTTAGTAAAATAATCGGAGCCCCGAAATAAGAGCTAGATGAAAACCAAAAAACCTCTCTAATCACTTAGTATTGAAAAAAATAACAGCAACTGCATAGCGTTTTGTTATTGCGTGGATATGTGACTCTGTAGCCTGCAGCTTTCACGTTGTTTATCACTAATTATTGCCTATTTATTAATCTTTCCTATACACTGACGTCTAGTATTTCTAACAGTTGGTTGCTCGAATTACTCGCTATCTGCATTCTTACTTGGGGTTGGAGAGGGTAATTTGTTTCCAATGATTTTCACTATCGCGTTAAATATATTTTTATACACCTAATGATCCGTAATCCAAATGTTGTAAATGGATTTAAATTCACATGGATACTCCGAGTGTGTCCTGTTATTAATTTTTACCTTTTTCATAGCTCAAGCGAGGTTATTTTAGTCTGTTCGTCTCGGTGTGCTAAAAGTTTGGTAAAATGAAGATGTAAACTTCCATTTAGAACAATTGAAAAAGTGTAGTTAGTCAATATTATCGTAATCAAACAGAAATGTGTTTATTTTTGTAAAATTATTTGGATTACATTTATTAAATAAAGAAGATGATGAGAAATTTGTTGTTTAACATTTCATACCAAACATGAATATGAAAAATGTAATCCATTTATGGAATATTTAACGGAAAGTTATATGGATTCTGAAGCAATATTATTATCCTCCTTCGACGTAGGCAGTAAGTAATTTTGAAGGGACAACAAAATCATGTAAAGTTTCCATATCAAGTAAAATTCATAGCTTAACTAAATAGCAATCCAAAAGGCCACTGAGACAACAATATAACAAAAAGAAAGTAGTTAAAAATTGTATTCGTCATAAAATCATGGTCAAAAAAATCTTTTTTCATGGGACGCATTTGGGTGATAGGCACCTTTATTCGGGACATAATAAAAAATCTTTTCTGGACGCACTCAGGAAATTCCCGGATTCTATTGTATTACAGGGATTTGAATTAAGGGTTGTACATCACCCTCATAACTTTCGCTAGTCCTTTTGATCACGATTCACTGCTATTGTAAACCCAAGACCACGGATGTTATTTTTTAACACGAAATAATGTTCCATTTCTTATTGACAACATTTTTCAACAGTAAAAAGAAACTGATAAGACATTTTTTAGTATCATAATATAGTCTAAGTTATAACTTATAAATAATAATAAATAAAGTATTCAGAAAATAATAAACATAGTAGGGACACAGGATAAAATTTATATAAAATTCAAATCCACATAAAATTAAATATACTGTTCCCTAGCTAATAATGTCTTTAAAATACGAGTATATAATATTATGATAAATAGGTAACTATATATAACTTAATATCATAAAACCTTACAAATAACAATGCGATCTCCTATCACTCTCCTATCTACAACCTTATACAAAATATATTTCCAGCCACAAATCACAATGCCTGTGGTGTGAGTAGGATTCAAGACAGAACTAAATAAACCAACAATAAATATATTTAAATATAAAATAAAACTAAATTAACAATGATTTCAATCAATAAGTCATAATATATCACATATATCTAAACACAAAAATATTACATAGTAAAATTCTTAAAATTGAAACTATCAAAATGTAGTGCTTAAAAAATAAAATATAGTCATTACCAAAAACAGAAAAATTAATATTAAAACATACACAAACTTTGCAAAACATACGAATAGTGGATAAGATTTGTTGAATTCTGTTCTCACTTTAGGGAAATGTACCTACGTATTGACAAGCGAGGAATGAGACTTTTTCTTGAGCAGCTGCAGTGTTGTAATATATCATAATGTGTAGTGTGTGTACACAACTGTGTACATTATGTATAGTCTTAAACCATAATTTTATTGTTACCGTTTAAACTGTTCTCACTCAAAATTAGGTAAGTACTATGTTTTTATAGTACGTCTTACATGCACGGTGCATATATATATATATATGACGTTGGTATACATCGGTACATCATGAGACACTATTTTCATGTAAATTTTGTAAACATTTTGTATGCAATTAGTGTATAGTTTATACTATAGTGACTATATAACGGGTTAGTCAAAGAAATAAATAAAAACGATGACGATGTCGCCTTCACAGTAGGTACCTAACTGTTAATTTATTTCGCCGTATTCAAAAACCCACACGGCATATAAGAAAGTATTAGTGGTTAAAACATTTTTCCGACTCACCGATTAAATAGAATACCGATTACAGTATTCTTGTTCATATATATTGCTGGTAGGTAAACATTTGAAATTTTTTTTGTAAATGTTTTAATTTTAAATAACGTTTTGATGAACACAATTTTGATAAGATAAATAATTGTATAGAGTTCTGAGAAGAACCTAAAGTGATTTTATGACAATGTGATTTTTTTTATATGCACCTACCTGTAGGTTCCTATTATTTTGTGTAAACTGTATAATATAGACGTATATATGCATAGATAACAGACAATCAATTTCCTTTTTTTTTATTCATCCATAGTTCACAAACAATTATTTTACAGCAAGCGCAAGTGATGAACATAAGCATTCGGG
This sequence comes from Macrosiphum euphorbiae, assembly GCA_949089665.1. NCBI lineage: Eukaryota > Metazoa > Arthropoda > Insecta > Hemiptera > Aphididae > Macrosiphum > Macrosiphum euphorbiae. The sequence goes on along the minus strand of CARXXK010000001.1, from coordinate 88,469,934 downwards.
AGTATTGAGTGAAGAAACAATCCTTTGATGGGATTTCGTGGCGCTGACTGTGAAGTGGTTGATTTAAGTCACTTATAGACGGTCGCAAAACTCAATAAAATGTTTAGTTATTTTCTAAGTTTCAATTTTTTATAATAACTACAGTCCAGACGCGAATAAAGCAAACGGAGTGCTGTATTGCATTTCTTAAATTTATAAATATAACATTTTATTAAGTACGCCAAAGTCCGTCGTCTCGTTAACAAAATCTTTTTCACACTAGAAAATAAGTTGATCTAACATACTGGTGTTTTTCCAGCTGTAGCTCAAGCCTTTGATGTAGCGTCTGGCACCTTCAAGGACTAACATTTTTAAACTAAACTCTATATTCACCGCTTACTAGTTACTACTACTTTCTATTCAAACCTTACTTATACGAAAGATAATTTTTTGTGCTTTCAGGTTTAGCCGCATGAGAATCTGAAATCTCTCCAATCCAAGGTGTGGTGTCCCCCAATGAGCTTTATTCCAGCCAAAGGTGGACTGGGCTCAAAAATGGGCTCCGGGGAAGCAAAAATTCGACCCAATTTCGGGCTAATTATAAAATATATATAATTTATTGGCCCAATTTTTCATCAGGCCTAGGTGGGGATATCTCACGAGCCACCCTAGCCCGTCCTTCCCCGATTCCAGTTTCACTATTATTCAACTGGTTTGCCTCTGATCAAGAAACCACTCTACACATCTACAGCTGGGATATTTTTCCGTCTAAACGGACATTGTGCGGGTGCATCACCAAAACGACGTATACAACTTTAAATATGATGCATATGCGATCAGTGTCGTGTTGGCCATGATTTTGAAGGGCAGTTGTCCGATAGTCTTAAAGTGTTGGGTGGGTGGGTGATGGGTAGTCGAGTACAGGATTTAGTGAGAAATTGTAGTACAAGACTAACTTCATCTGAATATGATATTTAATAATAATAATAATAACTTCAATAATAAGTATTATATTAAGTAGTAAGTAAAGAGGTAGTGGCCTACCAGGCACGTCATTCAAAAAATAAATTGCCTGATAAAATATTCCACTTCGCCACGCCACTGGATGCGATACATATAACATTCTCTTATAATCCCGGGTGGACGTTATTTTTACTTATTAGCAATATTAATGTAAATCAGTTTAATACCAAATACCAATCACACCTATAGAATATTTATCAATATTATCACCTATCTATATATTGCATTTATATAATATACGACGAATATCGCGTTTCTCCGTTTGCTGCGGCAGTTTGTGCACAGAGGAGCATGAAGTGTTTACGTAGTGATATCATTAATAAAACGAAGTGCCAGGATACGTTTATAGCGTACAGAATCAAAATACATTTTTTATACTTCGGTGCATAATTATTTGCGCCGGAGAGACTGGCAGGACGTGCGCATAATAAATTCATTGTTATGTTCGCATTTACAGTTAAATCGCTCGCTTAGAACGTGTTCGGGTCTTGTTTCATTGCACCCCAATTGAGTATATCATTATTATTATTATATTATTGTTATTAACATTATTATACACTCGTTTACCTATAGGTAAAGTTGCAGCAGTCGGCGATGGTCTGGTGACTGTGTCGTCGAAAAAAATCAAAAAATTCCTGTTATATATATACGTACCTAGGTATACAGTATAATATTTACCATTTCCATTGTGGTTTTTTCTGCAATGTCTATGTATATATAGTTATGTGAGTGTGTGTGTGTACGTATAATATACAATCTCGTTAACGTCAAGAAACCTTATAGCCTTTCAGTTTTGTGTTTTTTTTTTTCAATTAACATTTTCCACGGTCGACACATCATCGGGACACAAACAACGTAATTTTGCGGTCTTTCCAGTTAAATGTCTATATAATATTGCCGGCTGCATCTGCAGCAGAGCTCGTGCAGCCACCGCCGGTCGATGCAACAGTTATGTATACGTACCCGCCAACGCGACGATTGTATTATATTATTATTATTGTTATGTATTATTGTCAAGGTCTTCACCGCAATTCGACGTTATTCATACCTACCTATGTATATAATACCTTACTTACCGGCAATGTCGCAGCCGTTTGTTGACGAGTGATGACTTATATTGTGATGTCGTTATATTTGTGGGTTTTATCGTCGGCAGGTACAACGGTTATTATATTATATTTCGATTTTTCTCACAGTGCAGTCAACTATAATATGTATATAATATAATAATTGCAAAATTATTATTGCTGCAGGTTAGCTAGTATGGTTTAACGATTTTTTTTCTGGTGATAAAATAGTTGAGTTTTTACAACGTCGAAGTTAGAATTAAGCGCTAACACTTAGATTTGGACGTGTAGTATGTTGATTTGAAGTTTGCCGACTAGGGTAGGTAGGGTTTATTTTTACGATTTATTTTTAACTTGTCCATTTAGCCTGGCGATTTAAACCCTGGGAGGGTTTGGAGGCTGAGTCCACCCCAACTAGAAGTCCCCTCGAGTTTATCAGGCGTATATTCAAAATGTTCAAAGTGCTGCTTTTTGATCAGGTTGAAGGTCATACAGAACTGTATACGGACGTTATAGGAGGGTTGGATATAGTAAGTTTTATACATTTGGGATCTCTTCAATTATTTATTGTGTACATACTACCTATATAATATGTATAATATTCTTTGTACCTGGCGTGACAGCCGACAATAGACTACTATAAGATGGTAGGTATGATGATACATTTTATTTTATTATACGATATACGAATATACAATTTATTATTTTTTTATTTTATTTGTACTTAAAGGGTCACTCGAATGACTTCAAAGTCATACTCATATCACAAATTAATTTGAAAAATCAATAAATCGTACTGCCGTATACCATATAGCTGAATGGTAGTAGTCGTAGTATAAACAGTAGGTATAATATACTGAATGTGTGAATTTGAATAAGTAAAGCTATAATTAATTTTCTAATTGAATGACGTACTAGCAGTGCATGTTTCCACTGTCGAGTAGTATTACAAGAGACATAAATACTTCTAGGGAGTTGAGACTATAAGACATGACGTATAGTATTTGTAAATTTAAATAACTAATATTGTATAATAATATGCTTGACATGCCGTTGTTATATAATTTGTACCTATATTTTATTTCATGAAAAAAAATATGTTCTTATACTATACATATATTTATTAGAAGTACCGCCTATGCCAATTTACTTATCGGCATATTGCGTATTGAGTTGTTGAATTTTTTTTTGGGGGAAATTAATTTTTTTTCAATTATTATTTTCAAATAAACCAGTTAAATTCTATAGGTAGTTGAACATACCTCACTTATTGTCGACAATAATTACATTTCGTACCAAAAAACCGTTATTATAACATGATATAATAATGGTTCTAAGTTCTGAAAAACATTGTCGCATTCTTTTCTTCGTTACCAAAATAAACCTTAAAAAAAATGACGAAAATAATAAACGAATAATCGTTGGTAAATGTTTTATGTTATAATACGATCAGTTACAAAAGGTCTTTTGCACCCCTCGATTTATTAGATATAGGTCTAACTAGAACTATAAAATATTTTAAAATGCAGATTATAATTACTATGACTAGAGTCATAACATATTATTAAATATTAAATCGATATAAATAATAGCAAAGAGCCACGGATCTGTGAGGTATTTACAATTTTAGCACCCCACGTTTTAGAGGTCTAGTATTGCACCTATGCCAGTTACCAGTATAATATAATATTATATACATACTATATAGCCAATAGCCATATCAGATCCGTGATTATATAGTTTGTTTGTCTTTATTTCGGGCTATTGTTTATACCCCTAGTGTTTATAACTTTACTAAATCATGTGAATATCAAATAATATTGCTTTTCAGCAATGAATGTATAGATTTTACAATGATATGTGTGTGTTATTTGTTTATGTCTGTCATCACCTTTTGGGCAGAAAAACGGTAAACTGATACTTTCAGACTTATACTTTTACCACCATACAATGATTAGAACACAACATAATTAACATATTGAGATAAATATATAAGCAAAATGAAGCAAAATAAAATAAAATCGACATTACAAAAATTAGGTTAACTGCAAAAATGGGCTAGTGAGAACTTCATTGTAACTTAAATGTACATCACTATCCTGTATATTCATACCACGAATTGCTATAGTATTTACTATTTATGATCCAGGATATTTTTACCAAAAGTAGCTAGTATAATATGTTTAGCGAAATAACCAATATGAATAGTGAATGAAGAATATTCCGTTAATAAATAATGTGATATGTATATAGATTTTATAAGTTAAAAAGTTTCTAGACACTTTATACTATAATTTAATATAATGATAACTATAATACAATATCAATGAAGTGCAATCGTTTGACATTGACATCTACCAAACTATACAATTTTATTTCACTATATTTACTGGTTATGCAGGAATTATATTATATAATGATATGGAAAAGTTTGGTAACTTTTTATTTAATTTTTATGAAATGATTTATTTATGAGAATTCAATATTCAGTTAAACCTTACCCTTTAGAACATAATATTTATTTTTCATTGTTACACAGATACTGGAAGAAGTAGTTCTTGTTTAAAATCTCCAATTCCAACGAATTGTGCATTGTTCTGATTAGGTATATTATACTAGTACACTACATAATATGTAAAAAAAACTAAAAAATTAGTTATTTAATTGTTACAATTGATTGTAAATACAATATATACAAGGTACGTACAATAGATATTAGTAATATTAACCATTACTATTTATATGCTTAAAATAATTAGATACGAAATATTTTTAAAAGATGAACTAACTTAGAGTTTTCTTCATTATATATATTTTATCTTGGAGAAAATGATTTTTTTAAAAACTTCACAATATTTTTTATTATTGTATCTTTGTATAAGTCATAATCATAAAGTTAGATATAGGTACCTAGTTTTAAGAATATAATATTTAAAAAATAGGTTTATTTGTATGACGAATAGAAAACAGTTCTTCATGTAAATAATATTCAAATATTAACCATCGTACCAATTTCAATTACGTCTGGGTAAGTAGATAATAATAAGTAATATTATAATATATATAATTATTATATATTATAATATATAATATTAGTGTAATTTCAAAGATATACAAAAATATATGTATATAATTAGTAATCACTAATTATTGCACATCGCAATAATTAAATGCATATTGTGATAATATGTAGTCGTCGAGTCTGAAGAAAACAATAGAAACCCTTCAGTGGCCATCACCAGTGACCTGGTCGTGAGTACTTCAGTATACTAGCTCCGATTCAAGCTCCATATATTATATAATATATGCCAGTGGCGCCCAAGATATATTTTTCAGGTGTAGCAAGAAAAAATTTTACTCACCCACCCACCCTCTCAAAACTCAAAATTATATTATTTAATACATTTTATCATATTTGTATTGATAATATTAGTAAATATTAAGGTATCAACCAATATAATCTGCGATTAATTATGAACATATTTCAAATTTATTATTTTTTGTTATTATACCCATCCACCCCTTATTTTCAAGGTGTAGCGACCGCTACACTTAGAAATAGGGTTGGGCGCCACTGATATATGCTAGGGGTGTCAACTTTAGAACAATAATTTCGGAGAAAAAAATACGAAATATTTTAGAGTCTGAGAGGAGCGACGAATGTATTGATTTTCCATTTTTTTTTTTGTGTCTGTCATCATGTTTTAGGACAGTAAAAGTGGTTTGATATTCTTCAACAGTATCTTTTCTGATAGCAAAGTGAATCTAGTTGGTACTTTGGGGAGTCAAAAGCATTATAAGCATTTTAAGTTCGAATTTTGACAAAATTTATCAAATTTAAAATTTAATAATTATTTTGTAGTTAAAAATGTATAAAATGTTCAACTTTTATGTCTAAGAATTAAAAATTTAAAACGAGGTTCCACTTAAATAGGCTATAATATAAAAATTACTTAATTCTTAATAATATCATGAAATAATATACTTAGTAATATCATAGGATGACCGACCCTCTTCGCTCAGAATCATTTTTCTTATACAATGATATTATATCGTTGAATTCAAATTTAACACCATCCATTATAGTGACCCATTTATAAGAGCAGAGCGGCATCCACTTTCCCACCTTTTTATGTCTGTTTTTCTGGTCGTAATACAGAGCTATTATAATATTTATCCGATATGATATTATACAGTCTCAAATGCCGAATTCGTCCGAGAACTGCGTCATGAGCTCGTTGATGGCCAAGTGCACCGGGCTGCACTACATCATCGACCCGGAGGGCCCCACCCTCGGCGGCCACAACGTCTTTCACCTGACGGTAATGGTCATGATCGCGTTCACGGCAGCCTGCCTGTCCCTGTGCCCGTTCGGCCTGTACTACTGGGCGAACGACGTGACACAGTGCATCATCCAACTGATCATAATCGGCAACTTTTCGTTCGCGTGCTTCAAAGGGTTCACCATGGTCCGGCACTCGGACGACATCCGCAGGTGTCTGGAAGTGGCGAGCTTCGATTTCGGGTCCGGCGCCATCATGTCGGATCCCGATTCGGCCCGTTTCTTCCGGACGTGTCGCAACGCATTGTCCGCGTTCACCGGTTGGTTCGCCGCCAGCAGTCATCTCGTGCTGTTGGTGTGGACGCTGCTGCCGTTCGTCGTCGTCGGCAAAAGCGTCGAAATAAAGAACCGCGACGGATCGACCAGCGACTACCACTTCAACCCGTACAACATGTACTTCCTGGTGTCCAGCGACACGTACAACCGATGGCATCTCTTCTTCCACCTGGTCGAATGGGCGTTTGGCATGTGTTTCGTACTGTTCATGGTGCTCTTCGACACGTTCATGGTCACGCTGTGCGTGGCGATAACGTGCCAGATGAGAGGCATCGCCGACGCGTACAGAAAACTGGGACACGACCGTTGCGCGGCCGCATCAAAGGTCTGTTTCGATGGTAAGCGTGGTATAATATCATATATATAGGTACTATATGATTACCGGTTATACCAGCATAATCTTATGATATGTTTGTTGAGGTTTTTCCTGATCGACCGCATATAGGTAGCTGCAGTTACGTCTAAACAATGCGCGGAAAACTAATTAACGGATGTTTAGTTAAACAACTTAAATTAGTGATATTGAGAAAAAGGTTGGAATTTCCGAAACTAAAACTTATGCGGGCTGATTTTATTAACCATGCTCAATGCTCAAACCATTTAGATTCTTATACTTAAATTAAAATGCTTATGCTTAAATTGAAATTCTGATTTTTGGAATGTTTAAGTGTATAGGTAAAACCGATATTTTCGAATATTTAGATTATTTACAAAATTTAAGCAATATCCTGCGATGATACCATCTTTGATTCTTAAATTGATACAATATATTGTGAAAAAGACTACTTTTCTGAACATTTTGACATATTATAATCGAGATTTGAACGAAAAGTTCACGAATTATTCTGCTTTAAATACTACGGATAATAGTCCAATAAAAGGATATTAATTACTTTTGTTTTGAAAATTATTGGATGCAATATATTAATCCATAAGTATTTTTTAATGCTAAAAAATTGTCTAAGTATATTTGCAGACTAGGTAATAAATATTAAATAATAATATGCAAATATCTTATAATTGCATACTTGATTATAATTTATAGCTACCGAGCTTCGTCGGTAGCTTTTCTATCCGTTTACAAAGTATCTATTTGATAGACTATATTATTCTTAGTACCTATTTAAAGTAAAATAACTCAGAAATTACAAAAAATCACTTCGATTACAATAAGTCAACATTTTCTGAAAAATCATCTCCACAGATATCGTGTATCCTGCGCGGATACTGCTTAAATATCGTAAAAAATATGGATTTTAAATTTTTAACTATACATTTAAAATTACAAAATTCAGAATTTTAATACATTTAAACATGAAATCGGGGTGAGCATATTTAAAAAATTCCCCTGTATACAAAAACGATTACTAATTTTTAATTGATTTTATTATTATTTATTCTCATATTTCAATTATACCAATATAAAAAATATGAATGTTTATTTTTGGATTACCAGAATACTGTATGTTTTGCCACAGGTGGAATTGAATCAAATAGTTCAAATTACGAATATTTAAGGGATTTGAAATTGATCATCAAGCATCATCAAGCAGTGTTGGGGTAATATGATTTACATATAAATATAAATTATATAGCGTTATGTGGGTATTCCGATTTAAAATTTAAGTGAATTTAATTATTTAGGTATTAGATTTAATACACACTATAGCATTTGCCCATAGGTATAAGATATTATTCATATAGACATATTAATTACCGCTATTTAATTTCTATGAATAATTAGTTGTTAATTTTACTCACAGGCATAAAGATGAAGTGTGTTCTACATATTGTAGATACTTTCTTACGATCTATTTTTTAATTAAAATAAACTGCTGGTTGACTAATTTTAAAATAATTTGTGTCTATTATAATATTATTGTCTTATTATTTATTAATATAGGAAAATGAACGATTTTTATAAAATCGTTGGCCCAGTTATACTTCCTCAACTAATCGTGGCTTCATTTACAATCATATTTGTTTCATTTATTATCACAAGGGTAATTTTATTATAATATTTAATAAATTATAGTCCTTATACTATAGGAATTAGGTATCTATAGTTTATATCTTTATCACACTATAAGTACCTTTTTTTTAGAATTATTTTAATGGCATGTTACTAACATCAACGCAATCGCTAAAAATGTGCAGTTTTCCTATATTTTTCTTTCAAATATATTATACTTGTCTCGCATTTGGAAATCTCAACCATCAGGTAATTTGTTTACTCTTGACTATATTAGTACAAATTTTTAATACAACAAGTAAAATTATTATTATAATTATCTCTATAAAAAATCTGAACCTGCTCCAATTTATGAACATATTGGTATAATACTTATCTTATAAAAGTTTTGTTTTTATTTTTTTATTAGAAATATTTACAATGTATAGATTAATACAATATAAGTGTATACAATATTAGTCAAAGCACAAATGTAAAGTAATATTACAATGACATAACGTCACATGATCAGACAAAATATATATTGATATTTTGGAGCAGGGAAAATATGTATCTACGACTATATATTATAGTTATAATAAGAATTGTTTTTTTATATATTATATGATAATTTTTAATTATTATTTTATAGTATATCTTCTTCTTCTTCTGGTTATTAGGCCGCTGAGGACCATCCCATTTCATACCTAGCCTCTACCCTTCTCTATTCTCTATACGCTTTTATTTAAAATCCTACCCCACCAAGTAATTTCACGTCTTTCTTAACCAAATGGAAAATCCTTCCATCTTGTTTTGGGTCTTTCTAACGGTCTTTTTCCGAACGGGTTTTGTTCTATTACTCAATTACTGCTTTTATCAGTTAGTTTTTGATTATCCAAGCATGTCCCGCCCATTGTAGTATATTCTTTCTTATCAGTTATCACATCCTACATATTTTTGTTCTGGAATAAAGTCTCTAGCTCAGAATTTTTCCTCCTTCACCATTCTCCTCTGATACAATCCCTAACTGGTCCGAAGATTTTCCGCAAAATTTCCCTTACAAATTTTCTCAGTGGCCATGTTTCCGTTCCATACATTTTCTATTTTATCCATATATTTTTTTGATAGTTATAATTTAATTTAATAGTTTCTGGATCGTTTTCTTTTTAGATGAAGGGTAGTATATATAAGATAAAGAGTGGATAGATTTTAAATCAGTGGATTTGAATAAAGATGTAGTTTTGTATGGAATAATTTGTTATGACGTTTAGATGCTTGCTCAGAAATGGTCATTATATTCAGACCTTTGTGGACGCCGGACGGTTAGCTTACTAAAATACTATATGAGGCATATTGGTTATTTTTCAGAGGGATATGGATTGAAAGCATAGTGTTATAATTATCTTAGAGTTTTTTTAAGTACCTACCCCTAATTGAAATGAATGGGAGGATAATTAATTTATATAATATATATTAATAGTTTTTTAATAATTTAAGTTTGAACAGGGAACGTAGCTTAAAAATACTTGCATAATTTAATATTATATTTTTTATCTGTTCATTAAAAGTTATCTTAGTGTTTTTCTCATGTATATATTTTTTATCTAGAAAAACGTCATGAACTTTGCACTATACTCTAGTGACTGGACACAGATGGAAATTAAATTTAAAAAGTTACTTTTGTTAGCAATGAAAATGCATGATGCCAACAAATTGGACATGAAATTAACTGCTGAATTAATTATCAACTTAGAATTATTTACTAGAGTAAGTAAAACTTAATAATAATATAATTAATATTAGGTAGGTAGTTAATAATTTTAAATTATGTATACTTGTTAACTATTATATAAAATAGATAAGCGATGATAAGAGATTATTTAAATATCTTACAAACTCTTATGCGGTTGTGAGCGATCGAACAAGTTGACTCCGTAAAATAATTACAATATAATATAGGTAACATAATCTTGACATTTTTAATATATACATATTTTTAAATAACCAACATATTTTATTGTATGCTATTTGCTATTATAATATCAACATTTTAGTATCCAATCCTTAATTTTTACAAAAACTCGGTTTATCGAATTCAACAACAATTTCTTACTACTTATTGTGTGTAGTGTGTATATACTTATTTTATGTTAAATAATAATAATAATAATAATAATATACTCTTTTTCCAGGTCATCAATATGTGTTATTCAATTTTTTCGGTCTTAGTCAATTCTCAGTTGAAGATAGCAGATAAACAATAAATTTGTTGTTGTCGTTCAATAAGCATCGTTAATATAGTAAAAAAATAGGTAAGTGCCAAGATTAAAAAATAGCTTAACCTAAATTCAAACAACAGTTAAAAATAACAATAATACAGATAATTTATGAAAATTCATTGCAACATTTGGAAAATACGATTTTTTTTTATACCTATTTAGTTGCACAACTGGGAACAAGAAAAGAACATACATAATATGGCAGTTCAAGTTGAATGTTGGAACGTGTAAATCAATTTTTACTCTAATAAGCTATAGGGTCGTAGACTTGTAAGGAATACAATAGAAAGCAGACGATTTTGACCAATAATGTTTTATATTTTTATGTGTACGAATAGTGTTGTATAAATATAAACAATTTAGCATATTCGAAATAAATGTTAATACTGTGGTCTAACTCATAGAGTAATATTACTCTATGTCTAAAACACAGTGTGGCCAATGTTTAGAATAACCATTAATATTGTTTAGATGATTATCGACATCACCCTTGACCACGGTTGAAGATATAGGTTTATACGGAGGTTTATATATCTTAAATCGTGCCCTTGACCCATCACATTTTCAGTGTTACTCATCGTTTTTCCAGTATTGGAAGTACATTATAGTCAGTTTTCGGATTAGATAAGTATTTTTTTATCTAGATAAAGATAAAGATAATGCAACTCAAATGTTTCTAGATAGGTATAAAACTATAAAAGATAACTTAACTCATATTTATCTAGATAAAGATAAAGATAAATACATTTTTATCTAGATAAAAAAAAGATACAATTACTTTTTAAATGGTTTTAAATGTTGGTATATTTTGATTGGGCCCTAGGAACATAATAATAATAATGATATAAATAAAAATAATTTCATTATTTATAAACCATAAACTTTGTTTGAGAATCTGTATAAATATTTAAAAATTGTGTACAATTTCTCGATTTTCGTCAATAAAAAATGTATCTAGATGAATTTATTTAGCTTAGTAAAAAAAATTATCTAAGCTGAACGTTTAGATACCTTGTAACTTTTTATCAAGATAAAATAAAAAATGAACAAATAATTATCTAGATAAGTCCGAACACTGATTATAGTACGGTCGTCTTCGTCTAGTACCTAGGTCGGGGTAGGTATAATATTTATCAAGTCGCAGGTTAGTGCCTGAAGCCAGGGCCGGATTATGGTCATAATTTAAGGGGGGGGCTATTACTTTTATTGAGGCCCTTTCACCTAAAAATATTTTCTTTTTTCTTCAGATTTAGTAATAAATATAAATTAAACTAGTATAGCATTACTTTTAAATAACATTTTATTCTTATATTATATTATACATTTTTTTGGCATATGCAATAAAAAAAAATATACATATATTTTTAATCTTATATAATATGTTTTAAAAACCTTTTTCCTCGATTTTTCCTGAGCAAATATTCTTATAATATTTTAAAATGAAATATTCATAGTCAACTCACACTCTATAGAAAGAATTGATAGTTAGTCAGTCTTGATTCACCCATCATACAACGATATTTATTTTTAATTATTGTTAGTGCAGAAAAAGGTCGTTCACATTCACAGTTGGTAATAACTGGTATACTTAAAAAAATTCTGAACGCTACATAAATATGTGGAAAAACGCCTGAAAGATTATCTTTAACAATCATTTGTAACATGTTAACCGGGTTTTTTATTAATTTATTATCTTCCTTGACTTTAACCGTACCAATGAATTGTTTCAATTCGTCGTATAGACCTTCTTCTAAATCACGAGAGTAAACTTTGAATAAATGATTTACCACTATACCTATACTTGGGTCTTGTGTGTCGGTAATGAGTATCCAAGTCCATAGACCATTTTCATATGACATAAATTTATAATTTATAATAATGTTTTGAAAAAAATGAGTTGACACATTGTGGCCCCTCCTAGCAACTCCCTTGATCCAGCGCTGGTACCTATAGGTAGGTACTGTATATGTGTACCTATATTATTATTGTCTGTCGCATTTACTGTGGATAATGTATCTGTTTCTTCACTTCTACATAAATTCCGTCTTACACTCCAAATTGCTTATTAAAATAGAAATCAATATCAACCGTGAAACGAATATACACCGGTAGAGATTAACTCGATTTCAAAATTGTATATTATATTATTATTTATTTATGTACCTACGTTTATAAAACATTGTCATACTATTATTATTATTATTATTATTATTACTTTATCACACTCGCGTCTCTGGGACAATATCATTAATGATATCAATTGATAATACACACATCCATATGATTGAACTATACTCCGATAAACGAATACTCGCATACATTTGATGACATATATTTTGGAAATCGTATCGAAACATTTTGACTGCCGATCCAAGTCGTTTGTGGATTTATTACTTTATTACAGTACACAGGTATATTGTATACATCACTACAACAGTTATGGATCATTATTATTACATAGATACCTGTATATATATATATATAAATTATGATGGATTATTACTTGTTACCATTACTTTTACTGTGACAATGGTGCGATGAAGAAACGTAGGTAGTCAGGTTTATATTACTATCCATAGACAGTTACATATATAATAATATTATTATTATGCCAGTGGTACAATGTAATAGAATTGTTGCCTTTCGTTTTTACTGTGCCAACAAATTAAAGTAATGCAAAGACGGCGAGAGTATAATATTTCTAATAGCGCGTATACTATAGCTACAGAATAATAAAAATAATAATAATAATAATAATAATAATAAAAAACATATTAATATTTAATGCTGCTGTAGTAGATATAATATTATATCTGTAGTTATAAACGTTTGTGAAATTTCGACAGTATAATGAATATCTTTGGATTTTCACATTCAAGTAAAACTTAATAATATCGATCTTCGATTGCAACTCTCGAAAATTGTACGGGTACCTAAGTGACAAATATCTTCAACTATACAACAACACTGCGATACATAAAATATGTAATTAAATAATAAACTGATGTATTAAAAATATATTAAATATATCTGAAGTCGGATCGAAAAGATAATCATAGCCGTTGATATTATATTATAGCCATATAGGTGCATGATAATATGCAATTTTTACCGATGCGTTCTGATATTTTTTGATATCACGGATACAGAACATACGACAAGATCGAAATTACGTTAAACCGAAGAGAAAACTATACAACACAGGACTGAGCTAGTGCCAAGGTCCATAGTGAAATTGCAGGTTAAATTCAAACATTGTACGCATATTGCTTTATGCCTTTATGTATATATTATATTAAATAACCATACCCCGTGGCTCGTACGTACTTTTGATGTCATACCTTATAAGTTTTTGTTTGTCGATAGTCTATAATATGAAGTATGAAAATTGGAATTTAAATTGTATACTTGCTGATAAATGATATAATCATCAATGCTTAAAAGTTATGTTTACATACATTAAGACATTAAGTCTACTTTTTAGAAATTGATTTGAATTTATTGTTGTACTTACACTAGTTACTATAGTTACTATAGGTTGATTAAAAACGTTTTTGGGGAACCATCGAGGGAATGTTAGATTATCAGGTCTAAATTTTGGATAATTCGTCGTAACATTAATTGTAGATGAAATTTTCAGTTTTTTTTTGTATATATAATATATAAAAATTAATTTTACATAATATTTAATAGATTATTATATAATAAAATAATAAATATTGATAAAACGAAATTGCTCGATGTCTATTTATATTGTTAGTTTTATAACTATAACCACTCGAATCCCTAAAAAATGTCTAGTTAAAGCTATTATATTAGTATAGTTGTAAAATAAACTGCTTATAGTATACTGCCTAGCTATACTAATAATTATTTCAAATACGAGGCTTTAAACCATAATAATATATAATATTATTAATATTATCTTAATGTCACAATAATTATTTATGTTATGATAACAACAATAAACATGCATTATACATATCACGCTTATAATATAGTCACAGTGAGTTGGAGCAACTTACCTTTATGTACAATGCGTATATACATGTATATATAGGTACCTACTAACCTGCCCCATGTGACTTTTCCTTCGTGCGTACACGCTCGTTGCGTATCATATGCAAACATCTTACTACATAAAATAATAATAATAGTAATAATAATATTATAAACAAAATATAATTATAATAATACACGACGACGACGTATAATATTCAAATGTGGTAAACACTGAGTTGTGGTGTGCGTTGACAAAAGCGTTGGCGATCCGTGAAAATTGAAACACTTGTTCCGAGAGCTTAACGACGGAAATCGTTGTTCCCTCGTCTTAAATACGTAGGTATTTATACTCACACACACTACCTTACATTTTTTTTAAAATAATGTTTAGAACACTCGAATAATAACGTCGTTTTAATAGCGTCGCCGAAGAGGGAAAACTCAGTTCTTATATATATATACAGTCATATAGGTAAGCGCGTTTGTGCCGATATATATACTTACGGCCACTTAGGCATATTATTCTATTTATCCGCCTCTATAATCCTCGCGGCCGCGGTTTGTAATATTACAGTTCTGCCGACTTTCTTCTCGTGTATAGGTCATAATAATACCATAAATTATGTACCCACGTAGCCGCACAATAATAGTAATAATACGATGTGCATGTGCGTGTTATTGCTGCTGGTCCGGCGGGTTTTCACCGAAAACGGTCGTCTTCTATTCGTCATCAGTCATCACCATCGGCGTCATTGTCACCACAATGTGTGATGTGATTGAGAGAGAAAAAAAAACAAAAACCTTATATAATATCGATCGGTCTTCTGCTGTGCCCCATGAGATAAAAATATATTTAATAATTATAAGTTATATAACTATATAAGTATTCAAACCATTAAACATAATGGTCGGCCAACCGGTCGCGTGTTGTAGTATATTTAAGCTGTTATTTATAATATATGGGTCAGACTGTTAGAGAGCTGAGACCTACCTATTATATAAACATAAGACCTGATCTATTTTTAATACTGCAGTGGTATATTATGCTATTGGTTAAGGTGGTTGGGAAGTTTGGGAAGTTTGTTAGAAAATCGCCGATATATCAATAGATAATTGGTACTAGGTATAAAATATAATACAAATTACGAACTTGGGCCTGATTTATGAATTATAGAAATGGGGACCTGAAACAAAACTTATTTGGGGGTACCTTATTCCTTACCAGGTGAGTAGATGCTTATGATAAATCCACCCTATTGCCACAAAACGCTTTAAAAAACTAAATATACATAATACATACATGACACATGTAATCATAAAAATATTATAAGAATCTCCCATTTGTATTCAACAAAAAAAGTGTAACAATTTAAACCTTATTTTTATTAAGTATAAGCTGAATCGGTTATCAAAATAATATTATTATAATATTATGTAACAATTCTGAATGAATTTGTATTATAGATATTATAATAAGACTGGATAGGACTTCGGGCTTATAAACTGAGAATAAAGATCAACAAATGTTTTGAGGTTATAAGATTGTTAACACGATTTAAAAAAACAAAAACAAATAATAAAATCATGAATCATAAATATGAAATAACAATTTAATTATTTTAATTATATTTTATTGAATATTATTATTTAATAATCATTAAAACCTCAAAAAGTACTCTTATAGTCTTATAGTCTATCTCTCTCGTAGATATTGAACTTTCTCTCTTCCCCAAAAAAGACCGCAACCTCTTAGCTAGTACATAGGCGTGTCCTACCCAGTCTTAAAATATCTATGATTTTTATGGGTAGCTAAGCACAAAAAAGTGACATGGAAAAAACCCACTTTAAATAGAAACTGCGTGTGCTAACAGAAAACTATTCAGGACCTTAAATTATTATTATTTGAGTGTTTTTGGGTTGACTTTATATCGACTGATACTTTCTGCAATGCTTATCTAATTTCAGATTGTTTTATGAATAGCTGCAGGATATGAAGTGTATGCAATTGTGTAATTAAATACAACAAAATAAGGAACATTTTTCTATTCTTATGTAGGTTCCATTTTTCTTAATTGTAAATTAAATGTAATAATTTTAATTATTGTTAATGAAAACTGTGTAACAAATATACCTATTCGACCATGCCTTGCACGAATTATAGCAGCGAACGATCTTTTTCAGTACCTATTAAAACGCTTAAAAACTCGATTGATATCATGTTTATCTCAAGATAGGCTTGAAAATCTGACTCTATTAACAGTGGAACACGAAATAACAAAACAATTATCATAATTATATGATAATATAATTGATAAGTTTTCGAGAGACTTTAGAAAAAACATTGTAATTAAGTTTAAATGTAAACATGTAATTTATTTATTTATACACAAATAAAATAAAATATACATTTTTGAATAAGATAATTAAAAACTTTATATGAAGCCTCATTTTATTTAAGACCCTGCAGGCCCCAAAATTTGTAAATCAGGCTCTGGTGGGGGGCTACCATTTAATTGCCTCTTCTATTTTGTTTGCAAAATCTTAAATTTTAAAAGATCTGATGGCATTGAAATGGACTTAAAATTGTATCCTGCAGTTGTCCAACATGAACCTAAAGAGACATCTTTGAATGACTATTGACCACTGAGAAAAAAATAAATCAAAGAAAATTGGAGAATTCACCATATAGTATGTTTCGAGTATATACCACGTCGTTGAATGGGTTATGGATAACCATTTTATAGTGATTATACTGGAAATACCATTATAGGATGTGTTATACATTTAAATTTTATATCATGGCACCTAGCAGGGGGGGTATTTAAGTAGTGGCAAACGGAGCCCGTTCCCAACCCTCCAAATTACACTGCACAAAGAGATATTTCATGAATTCTTGATGTTTTCAAATAACGTGAATCTACGACGATTACTTGACAGTAAATTTTTATACACGGAAAAACTTCTTTAGACATCTACAGACGACATTGGAGCATATACATAAAATAAACCAAATCATTACTTGTCAAGTCTTCAGGCAATCTTTCCGTATCTTCAACTAAGCCTCTCAAAATTTTTGAAATTTTTAGAAAGCTATGTAACCATGATTTTTGTTTAAAACGTCATTTAACTTCTGTACGACTGCTTTATCTTTTGTACATTTTAAGTCAACAATTTTATTTTAGCACCTTCGACAGTTTTTATGAATCGGATAATTTTATTCCTTTCTTTTCCAAAAATGTTATGCATTTGAGTAAAGATCCGAAATTAGATTTAATAAATGCCAAGTTACACTGAAGGTTATTCTTTTCAAAATACTTTTTTTTACAAAAAATTTCAAAACATGCAAACTATGCATAATAAGCATAACAATTTTAAAATAAGCACTTTTCTGCAAAATCTATCAAATATGCAAAAATATGCACATTCAAATTTTAGATTTGATATCATGGCCCAGAGAAATGAATTTATTTCACACTCTGTTATTTTTAACAATAATTAACAAAAGTATGCAAATGCTAGAAGTCCCTAAGCCTAGTTATAAGTTATAACTTATAACCGTGTATAATTTGAACTTTTTGTTGGTTTCCACCCCCATAAGACATTTCTAAACACAGCTATGACGCCATGTCCATGTAAACTTAAATTTCCGCACTTAGATATCGAAACTATACGGTGTATACCTAGGTACGTCGTGTATTAAAGATACCGTGGTACCGAGGAACAAATGTGTGTAGGTCTGAAAAGAAAATATCCATTTCAATTACATATAGTCCATTTTTCGATCGTGAAGGAGTGCGGGTCCGACTGTACACGACTGTTCGACGAGCTCGTCCACGGACTGAGTTTCGATGTGTATTCAATCGGCGGTAAATATATTATTATGTAGACATATAGACTCGCTAAAGAGTCAGTTAATTAAAATTGTGCAGGACGGATGTGGAACGACGGCGTCGGCGGTGGTCGTACCGTTATTGTATACACGCGAAACAGGCAATAATATACCTAATATAGAATAATAACATGAAATAATACAAAAATAATATATAATATTATAACGATTGCGCTCCGGACGACGGGTTAAACGGTCCGCGGCTGACAGGGCAATAATAATTATTAGATATATATTATCATTACCTGTTATTATTGTTACCACCGTCGTGGTACTTATATATACCTATATCAACAGCGGTCGCGGTATCGTCTAAACACGCGACCACCAGCTGCTGATGAATAATAATAATATGATACGTCATTCTACTGCAGCCGCGTCTATGGCCGATTTACGGGGCGCTCTTCTATACACGATGAATTATAATCGTCTTCGCTGCACGGCGGTGTCGTCGCTTCGTGTGTACCTACGGACGAACATTTATTATATTTTACAATATCGCACGCAGGCGGTATGGTATAGGTAAGTATAATATAACATAAAATAAAATAATATTATAATACGGATTCGAGTGTGCGCGACGCGTTCTATTTTCGTTCCTCGTCGGGCGAACGGAAGAGAAGAGGTGACAGTGTGACACGCAGCCCCGTCGGGGACGTGTTCGCCTCCACTTCCTCCACCGCCGCCTCCACTGCCACCCACGCGCGTCGAGTTAACGAAATAAACGTTTATATATTATTGTACCTAGTGTTATACGATATATATAATATAGTTATACGTATCAATGTGCTTTATATATGTATAGAGGTACACGAGCTCGCAATATTATACTATTTTACTTTCTCGTGTAAAAACTATTGTTTCAAGACAATAAACATTCTCCGAAAATTCCGCGAAAAATATATTTTTTTGAAATTGGGATGTACGCTAGGCTATTATATATTATATTGTACAGGTACAACTATATACAAACTATAATTTGTCATATTATTGCAAGTATATTGTACCTATAATGTATATTGCACTGTACGCATATAACTAGATTGTTATTTGTTATTGTGGTTCTCCAATCGACCATTTGTCAGATTCGCAGAATTCACTATAATATTCTTTACGACGCACGACGATTTTAAAAATACAACTTTTTGTCACGTTTTATACAGAATTTTGTGTCGTAAAAGTTCTTTCGGATGCTTTTTTAATACGCGTTCTATAAGCGTATTATATTTTTTTACTTGGCAAAGAGAAACGTTTTGCGTAGCTGCGTAGGTGCGTATAGGTACCTATATAGGTACCATAGGCGCTAGGTAGTATCTAATTTTTAATTCCATTTTATATTTGTATAATAATATGTATATAGATTATAGATATTCTAGGTTAGAATAAAAATTAGAATAGTTAGAATTAAAATTTTTACGAATTCTTAACTTAAAATAATTTGCTAATTTTCGTGATCTTTCCATATTATGTCAATTTTTGAACTTTAAGTGCTTAAAAAAAAAATTGTGACTTAGGATTTTTAATATTTTTCATTTGCCTTTGAAACAATATACTAATAGCCCTCTATTTAATTTTCAAGCTTTTTTAACCAACAAATACAATTTTATTGATATTTTTAGAAAAAAAACTAAAAAAATATGGAAAATGAAAATGTTCCTTAACAGTTCAAATCAAATCATAATATTTTGAAAATTTTATCGTGTACAGAAAATGCTAATATAAACATTCAGTCAAAATGTTATGTATCTACGGTCATTTATTTAAGGGTTGCACCAAAACCAAAATTATTTTTTTCGAAAATAGATTGTGTGTAAAAATTCCCGTTCTATTTTAATTTTTCTTTTGTTTTTCACGGCACCTTTAAAAACTACTAAAAAAATTATACTTTTGACTCCCCAAAGTACCAAAATTCCATTAGATGGATAAATACGAACTTTTGGATGTATTTTATAAGGATTTCGCAGAATTTCTGGCAGGGTAGTCATACATAAGTACATAACACATTAACACACACACATATTACGTATATATATTCATATTCACATCTAGGTTATTAAATTAATTTGGATGGGGTAACCTCGGTTAACTACATTTACGATAGTAAAAAAGTATTTTATGATTGACTATCAATTATCATGATAATAATAATGAATATTGAGGGGGAAAATTTCGCAGAGTAGCCTACCATGACTACCCCGTGAGCACCACTGTGTGTATTATTTTATATTATACAATTGAGGTACTTTATGGAACACATTTATATCATATTGAAATCAATTCAATTATAATTGTTGAGTTCAACGAATAGAAATATTTAACTAACGAAAAAACCTAATTAAACACAAACTTATTTTAAAAAGTTTTTTTTTATATAAATATAAAAAAAAATAGACCGCTCGGCCATTCCGTCCCCCATATTATACGATTATTATAGGGTATTACCACTGGGTATCCTAACTAATCGCATGATTCATATTAACCTTTTATTATTCACTTACCAAACCTACTTATTGTACAAAAATTAATGTATAGATTGTAGATTTATTTCGATAAAAAATAAAAAAATAATAATTTGATAATATAATCACTAATTAATAAATGCGTAACTAAAAAAAATATAATTAATCAAAATATCTATAGGTACTGCAGGGTACACACCACACGACTTTTTTTTTATCCTGGCATGATTTTGTTGGTGGCACAGTCTGTCGGGGGGGGGGGGCAGTACCCACCCGGCCCCTCTCGTAAACACTCCTATGTTCATAATAATATCATCAAATATACTTAGTAATATTATAGGCTGACTGACCGTTTTTGCTCAGAATCGTTTATCTTATACAATGATATTATATCATTGGATTCAAATTTAACACCATCCATTATAGCGATCCACTTGTATACTACTGTACAGCAGAGAGATTTTTTTTTACATTTAATACAGGAAACGATAATATTACCCAATGGCTAAACAAACGTTTCTATTATCAATTTTATTTTTTGTTTCGAACGTCTATAAGAATGACATTAATAATACATTAGCACATCATATTTTTATACCATATCAATATGTATCCATAAACCATTTACCTACTTAGGACAGTAAAAATGCTTGGATTTTCTTCGTCAGTATCTTTTCTGACAGGAAATTGAATCAATCTGGATGGTACTTTGGGGGGTCAAAAGTAAAAATTTCCCAGTAGTTTTCAAAAGCACCGTGAAAAAAAGAAATATCTGTTATTAATATTATTTGAATTATTATGAGTATTTGATCTATAAAAATCCAATTTTGGACAAGTAATTTATTACCTAGTACCTGGTTCCTAACACTTATAAATAATATAATTTTTAAGAAATTGTTGTGTTTAGTGACTTAAAATGGTGTAAAAAAACGTTCAAAGCTTATTCAATAATTAGTGTCTTACATTAAATTTAATATTTAATATCCAATAAATTGTCATATTATATAACATATTATATGTTATCTAGTATAGGTACTCGTATTGAACACGTTACAAATACTTTATTTCTATTGATAATATATCATACCCTATAGTGGGGTCTGTGCAATAACATATATGTATAATATACAGCATAATATATATTTTGTTAGCTAGTTAGCTAATATTATTTTAGAATAAACATAGTACTGATAACAGTACAATCTGAATAAGCGCCACACACAGCAAGATTGACAAGAATTGTAAATGGCAAAACTATACTCTAATATAGAACATTCTAAAGAAAAATATAAAATTACTAAGCAAATTGGAGAAATTCAAATCCACGGAGAGCTTTATTACACATCGTTTTTCTCGTAGAATTGCAGGGTTTTTGATTTTTTCGATGTAACTTGTTGTTACATTTTTTTGGTCATTGATCAAAAGCTTAAAAATTCAATAATATCAAATAAAACCAAATAAATTACATAACAATAATAACGTTTATTAGTATAAATACTAAATGTAGGTACACAATATTACGGAAATATAGCCATATATTTTATAATTTAAAGGTAGGTATCATCTTTTTACATTAACACTTCTTTTGATCCAGGGCTAGAATTCAGACCGCAAGGCAGAAGTAACCTCTGTAAGCTACTGCAGATCATTGGCTATTAATTCCACAGTGGCTTTTAAACGTCGCTGCAGTCTTAGCTCCCTCCCCTCTCGCCTTTATTACGCCTGTGTAATACGCCAAGGTGAGCTTATGTCCTGAGTTCACAGCTCTTTTGTGTCCAGCTAGACGCCGTTTTGTTCGCCGGACACTTTGAACAAATCCTCCGTTTAGGCTCGCCTTTTTTTTGGCGTTCGCCCGGCAGACATTTTTTTGTCCTCTCGTTTGTTGAACCGTTTCGTGCATCGGCACCGGCTTCGGCTCTTTTCCGTGTCTTGCGCCACGTCGTGGTCGTTCCCATTTCCTCTAGTAATACTCGTTTTTACCGATATAACCGCTGTGGAAAAAGCTGTAGGTAAAAACGAGTATTACTAGAGGAAATGGGAACGACTACGACGTGGCGCAAGACACGGAAAAGAGCCGAAGCCGGTGCCGATGCACGAAACGGTTCAACAAACGAGAGGACAAAAAAATGTCTGCCGGGCGAACGCCAAAAAAAGGCGAGCCTAAACGGAGGATCTGATTTGTTCAAAGTGTCCGGCGAACAAAACGGCGTCTAGCTGGACACAAAAGAGCTGTGAACTCAGGACAAAAGCTCACCTTGGCGTATTACACAGGCGTAATAAAGGCGAGAGGGGAGGGAGCCAAGACTGCAGCGACGTTTAAAAGCTACTGCCCCAAACCTCTCACAAAACTGATTTTCTCGATTTTCTCGAAAACAGATTTTGCGTAAAAATTCTCGTTTTTCCTTAATTTTTCTTTTGTTTTTTCCCGGCGCTTTTGAAAACTACTGGGAAATTTAAATTTTGACCTCCCCAATGCACCAACGATATTCACTTTCCAATGGAACAAGATACTGAAGTTGAAAATCGAAGTATTATTTCGACTACTTATCATGTACACAGACACAAAAAAAAAATAAAAAAAATAAAAAAATAAAAAAAACACACATCATTGTAAAATCAATACATTCATCGTTTCACTCAGAATCTAAAATTGAAAATTGAAAATGTCTGTAAAATGTCATATTTTTTTCTATATGAACTTTTAACTTATCGAGTTAAATTTATAATTTGTTAACTGCTAACTTTTAACTAATCGATCTTGTGTCCTCTTAACTTAATTTAACTTGAGTTAATTATTTTCATTAACTTGGCCACCTTTGAATATACGTATGATGTATCAACAGTGAACAACACTGCACATATTTTTTTGATTTATCTTAATATAGTAATATTGCAATAATAATATAGGCGTAGGTGCAGTATTATAATAACTATATAAGTTACAACATTTTTATCCGTCTCGAAAACCAGCAAAATTATAATATTATTATAATAACACTCGTGCCTAGCTACGCGAAATCACTGCAACTATATATTATTATACAGGGTGTATCTTATGTCATTGTACGCGGGGTTTTTTGACAATTACGGAACGATGATATGGAATTTCGTTAAAACGAAAAAAGACGTGTTTCTTTATTTTTAACAAGCAGTTTTTTTATAACAATTTCAAAATTTTTAAACATGCAGGTGTACCAATAGCAAAATCAACTTTTTTTTTTCAAATGGTAACCACTATATTTTTTAATGGATTCTGGTAAAGCTTTTTTTTCTGAACATTTTGGTAGTCGAATCGTCAATTTTGGTTAGCTAGTTTATTAACTATGGTCCTCCAAAGATTAGTAAAATATGCATTAATACTTTTAATTAAAATAATGGGTATAGGTTTAATTTACAAGCTCTAAACAATTTTTTCTTATAACTACCATTTACAACTATAAATACACTACAATAGTTGAATCGGTAATCTAATGACACCCTCAAAAAAAAAAAAAAAAAAAAAATAACAAACATAATATTGTTTGTAAACATACTTCATTATTTTTATTTTAACATAAGATCATAAAAATCAATATTATTATTTTAATATCCAAAACTAAAAAGGATGGAAAGGGATGAATTACAACTCCTAAGTTCATACTTTGGATGCGATACCATTATAGGGAATCTATGGTTAAAATATCAAGTTTATACTTTATAGTTTATACCACTACGAAAAGAGCACCACAAAACATTGCACTTTTTTCGTTGCACATATTAATGTCAACAATCGAATACCATTTACCAATTTACCATTATTACCTTAGCCACCTACCTAATTAAGAATTCAAATTTGTGATATTGTAAGAAAAGTAACTGTGATGAAAAAAATGTAAAGTAATAATTTACGATTATAATAATAAATTAAAATAATAATATTGATTTTTATGATCGTATGTTAAAATAAAAATAATGAAGTATGTTTACAAACAATATTATGTTTGTTATTTTTTTTTTTTTTGAGGGTGTCATTAGATTACCGATTCAACTATTGTAGTGTATTTATAGTTGTAAATGGTAGTTATAAGAAAAAATTGTTTAGAGCTTGTAAATTAAACCTATACCCATTATTTTAATTAAAAGTATTAATGCATATTTTACTAATCTTTGGAGGACCATAGTTAATAAACTAGCTAACCAAAATTGACGATTCGACTACCAAAATGTTCAGAAAAAAAAGCTTTACCAGAATCCATTAAAAAATATAGTGGTTACCATTTGAAAAAAAAAAGTTGATTTTGCTATTGGTACACCTGCGTGTTTAAAAATTTTGAAATTGTTATAAAAAAATTGCTTGTTAAAAATAAAGAAACACGTCTTTTTTCGTTTTAACGAAATTCCATATCATCGTTCCGTAATCGTCAAAAAACCCCGCGTACAATGACATAAGATACACCCTGTATAGTATTCGTTTAGATAATTTTTTTTCATCCGCCCGAAATACTCGTGTGAAAAATGACATACCTTCTTACAAGTCGTCGTCGTCGTGATGAATTATATTCTACAACTAGCAAAGACACGTGATACAGTATTCCGGTACATATAGTGTATAGTATTAT
Organism: Macrosiphum euphorbiae; assembly: GCA_949089665.1. NCBI lineage: Eukaryota > Metazoa > Arthropoda > Insecta > Hemiptera > Aphididae > Macrosiphum > Macrosiphum euphorbiae. The sequence goes on along the minus strand of CARXXK010000001.1, from coordinate 88,444,069 downwards.
TATATGTATGACGTTACATGTGTATAGTAAAATCGATGTACGTTTTGCCCCCCCCCCCCAAATAAAAATCTCTAAACAAACTATACAGATATTTAGCACGTAATTCGCACGAATTCGCACGCCTAGTTTGAAAATTCGCACGACTTTCCTTCCCCTCCAAAAACAAAAAATTCATTTTTTGTCAAGATAGATTTTTTATTCAATCAAGATTTTTTCCATTGTAATTTGATTATTTTTTATTAAGTACAGTTGTCTATTAAGTTTTTTATTTAATATTGTTTTTTTTTTATAAAATATAGATTTTTATTTAATATGGATTGTTTATAAAAAATAGATTATTTTTTATTAACTACAGGTGTTTTACTAAGGTTTTACTAAGCCTGTTCGAACTTGGCCACGGGTGGCATTTTTCTTTAGGAAAGTCGTGGTGTCCGAAGAGAGAAGCCTCCATCCTCCACCCGGGCATGGCGTATACCTAAAGGGTATAAAATTCTGCCAAAACAAACACACACATGTTCAAACTTAAAAACCTACAGTGCCCTCCCCACAGTTCCACCTGCTAATGACCTAAGTTGTTAAAGCCTCAACCAAAAAAAAAAAAATAAATAACTTTTAGATAGGTACCTATATTCGTTATATTTTGTGTTATAGCACTGGTTAATCCGATGCTATTTAATATTTTAAAATAAAAAAACTTCAACAATTATTGTTTTGTAGAACTTAAGTCCAGTGGCGTCATTTCAGTTTTCAATAGAGGGAGCAAAGATTTTGACCAGTTCAAATGGGTAAAAAAACCGATCGCTTCGCTCGCAAACGTAAATTATCAACTTAAATTTTTTTATGGTACCCTTTTTATTAACTATAGGTAACGTTTTAGTTCGATTTTAGGTTGCATCCAAAAACCGCACTCTTTTCGTTTTGACTTCAAAAAGGGTTATGACAAAAACCGCACACTTTATCGGTCATGGTACAACTAAACTTATAGTGGGTTAAAATCACACACTATTTTGTGTCCCAAAAAGCGGATAAGATAATAAGATACTATACAATAATCATGCTAACACGTTTTAAGTCGTCAAAGCGTAAGTCCTATAATGGAGTATAAAATATCGTCGGTCCAATTGAAAAACAAAAACAAGTTAGTAAATACATAATAGTAATATTTTTGATTTTTAATTGAATTATATTTATTTTTTGGAGCACTTGTTTAAATGTTTAAATCTTGTTTGCATAATATTGTACATAGGTACTATACATTATAAAGTACTATTGTAAAGACCTTTTTGAAGTCAAAATCATAAATGTGCGGTTTTCGGGTATAATAATTTTTAAAATGGAGCGGTTTTAACCTACCAAAAGGGTGTGGTTTTAACCTACCAAAAGGGTGTGGTTTTAACCTTTCAAAAGTGTGCTGTATTTAAAATGGTGGGCAAGTTAATGAAAATAATTAACTGTGGAAAGTTAAGTTAATTCATTTAAATTGCCTTCAGTTAAGTTAAAAGTTAACAAGGAAAAAAAAATTAACTAGATAAGTTTAAAGTTAAGAGAGAAAATAAAATTAACTTATCTCAGTTAAAAAAAAGTTAATTTTTTTGAAGGTACAATATTTTTAAGTCATATACTACCATAGTATTTTGTTATACAAAAACATTTACCAAGATATTTAACACTGTGTAAAAAATCAAATTATTATAATACATAATTCGAAAATAAATTACTAAAATCGTAAAAAAGTCGACCAATCGGTATTGCCTAGTTGATTACGCATGACTCAAAAATTAAATTAACTTAACTAAATGACAATGATAATTAACTATAAAAAGTTAAGTTACAACAATAAACATTTTAACTGAATAAGTTAATAAGTTAAAAACAAAAATAATTAACTAGTTAAGTTAAAAAGTTAAAAAAAAATTAACTTTTTAACTTAACTTTAACTTTTTAACAAGTTAATGCCCACCTTTGTGTATTTTATCGCAAGTGTATGTTTTTAGGAGTCAATGCAATTTTAAATATGAGATAGCAAATATTTTATAAAAACAATTGTATACCTATATCAAATAAAAGTCTACTAACTATTATGGCGATATTTATTGATAAACAAAAATATTAGTAGCTTATTAAAGGATATCTTCTTTTTATAATTTCTGAAAATATATCAACTCCATCATCTTTAAATCAATTTCACCTGATTCATCACTTATAGCCTATACTCTACATATATGACAAATTAAATTTGTAGTAAAAAAGCCTTCAACAGGGATGTCGCCCACACCTATGTAAGTAAAAAGTAACATTTTTCGAATTTTTTTTGCATCAACGTTTAGACGGCTATTTATATATATAGTTGCTTCCATTTGCAATATAAAAAGAAAACTCCTTCTACCGAATAATCTAAGTAACAGAAACGTCGTTTTAAAACCGTTTTCAACCCGTTGCCCCACTATAATTAAAATATTTGAAATTTTTTTTTGCCAAAATTGTTAATCAGTGACGGTTTAAACTATCTGTATTAGTTTTTAAGTTCGATCTTAAATCCTTCAATCAAAATATATGACAAATTCAATTTGTAGTAAAAAAGCCTTCAACAGGTATGTCGCCCACACCTTTGTAAGTAAAAAGTAACATTTTCCAAAGTTTTTTTGCATCAACGTTTAGACGGCTATTTAAATATAAAGTTGCGCCAATTTGCAACATAAAGAATAAGCTCCTTCTACCGAATAATCTAAGTAACAGAAACGTCGTTTTAAAACCGTTTTCAACCGGTTGCCCCACTATAATTAAAATATTTGAAATTTTTTTTTGCCAAAATTGTTAATCAGTGACGGTTTAAACTATCTTTATTAGTTTTTAAGTTCGATCTTAAATCCTTCAATCAAAATATATGACAAATTAAATTTGTAGTAAAAAAGCCTTCAACAGGTATGTCGCCCACACCTATGTAAGTAAAAAGTAACATTTTTCGAATTTTTTTTGCATCAACGATATAACCTCTATTTAAATATATAGTTGCGCCAATTTGCAACAGAAAGAATAAGCTCCTTCTACCGAATAATCTAAGGAACAGAAACGTCGTTTTAAAACCGTTTTCAACCCATTGCCCTACTATAATTACAATATCTGAAACTTTTTTTTGCCAAAAGGGTTCCTCAATGACGGTTTAAACTATCTGTATTAGTTTTGAAGTTGGATCTTAAATCCTTCAATCAAAAAATATAACAAATTAAATATGTAGTAAAAAAGCCTTCAACAGGTATGTCGCCCACACCTATGTAAGTAAAAAGTAACATTTTTCGAATTTTTCTTGCATCAACGTTTAGACGGCTATTTAAATATATAGTTGCTTCCATTTGGAATATAAAAAGAAAACTCCTTCTACCGAATAATCTAAGTAACAGAAACGTCTTTTTAAAACCGTTTTCAACCCGTTGCCTCACTATAATTAAAATATTTGAATTTTTTTTTTGCCAAAATTGTTAATCAGTGACGGTTTAAACTATCTGTATTAGTTTTTAAGTTCGATCTTAAATCCTTCAATCAAAATATATGACAAATTAAATTTGTAGTAAAAAAGCCTTCAACAGATATGTCGCCCACACCTATGTAAGTAAAAAGTAACATTTTCCGAATTTTTTTTGCATCAACGTTAAGACGGCTATTTAAATATATAGTTGCGCCAATTTGCAACAGAAAGAATAAGCTCCTTCTACCGAATAATCTAAGTAACAGAAACGTCTTTTTAAAACCGTTTTCAACCGGTTGCCCCACTATAATTAAAATATTTGAAATTTTTTTTTGCCAAAATTGTTAATCAGTGACGGTTTAAACTATCTTTATTAGTTTTTAAGTTCGATCTTAAATCCTTCAATCAAAATATATGACAAATTAAATTTGTAGTAAAAAAGCCTTCAACAGGTATGTCGCCCACACCTATGTAAGTAAAAAGTAACATTTTTCGAATTTTTTTTGCATCAACGATATAACCTCTATTTAAATATATAGTTGCGCCAATTTGCAACAGAAAGAATAAGCTCCTTCTACCGAATAATCTAAGGAACAGAAACGTCGTTTTAAAACCGTTTTCAACCCATTGCCCTACTATAATTACAATATCTGAAATTTTTTTTGCCAAAAGGGTTCCTCAATGACGGTTTAAACTATCTGTATTAGTTTTGAAGTTGGATCTTAAATCCTTCAATCAAAAAATATAACAAATTAAATATGTAGTAAAAAAGCCTTCAACAGGTATGTCGCCCACACCTATGTAAGTAAAAAGTAACATTTTTCGAATTTTTCTTGCATCAACGTTTAGACGGCTATTTAAATATATAGTTGCTTCCATTTGGAATATAAAAAGAAAACTCCTTCTACCGAATAATCTAAGTAACAGAAACGTCTTTTTAAAACCGTTTTCAACCCGTTGCCTCACTATAATTAAAATATTTGAATTTTTTTTTTGCCAAAATTGTTAATCAGTGACGGTTTAAACTATCTGTATTAGTTTTTAAGTTCGATCTTAAATCCTTCAATCAAAATATATGACAAATTAAATTTGTAGTAAAAAAGCCTTCAACAGATATGTCGCCCACACCTATGTAAGTAAAAAGTAACATTTTCCGAATTTTTTTTGCATCAACGTTAAGACGGCTATTTAAATATATAGTTGCGCCAATTTGCAACAGAAAGAATAAGCTCCTTCTACCGAATAATCTAAGTAACAGAAACGTCTTTTTAAAACCGTTTTCAACCGGTTGCCCCACTATAATTAAAATATTTGAAATTTTTTTTTGCCAAAATTGTTAATCAGTGACGGTTTAAACTATCTTTATTAGTTTTTAAGTTCGATCTTAAATCCTTCAATCAAAATATATGACAAATTAAATTTGTGGTAAAAAAGCCTTCAACAGGTATGTCGCCCACACCTATGTAAGTAAAAAGTAACATTTTCCGAATTTTTTTTGCATCGACGTTATATCCGCTATTTAAATATATAGTTGTGCCAATTTTCAATAGAAAAAATAAGCTCCTTCTACCGAATAATCTAAGTAACAGAAACGTCTTTTTAAAACCGTTTTCAACCCGTTGACCCACTATAATTAAAATATTTGAAATTTTTTTTTGCCAAAATTGTTCCTCAATGACGGTTTAAACTATCTGTATTTGTTTTGAAGTTGGATCTTAAATCCTTCAATCAAAAAATATAACAAATTAAATTTGTAGTAAAAAAGCCTTCAACAGGGATGTCGCCCACACCTATGTAAGTAAAAAGTAACATTTTCCGAATTTTTTTTGCATCGACGTTATATCCGCTATTTAAATATATAGTTGTGCCAATTTTCAATAGAAAAAATAAGCTCCTTCTACCGAATAATCTAAGTAACAGAAACGTCTTTTTAAAACCGTTTTCAACCCGTTGACCCACTATAATTAAAATATTTGAAATTTTTTTTTGCCAAAATTGTTCCTCAATGACGGTTTAAACTATCTGTATTTGTTTTGAAGTTGGATCTTAAATCCTTCAATCAAAAAATATAACAAATTAAATTTGTAGTAAAAAAGCCTTCAACAGGGATGTCGCCCACACCTATGTAAGTAAAAAGTAACATTTTCCGAATTTTTTTTGCATCAACGTTTAGACGGCTATTTAAATATATAGTTGCGCCAATTTGCAACAGAAAGAATAAGCTCCTTCTACCGAATAATCTAAGTAACAGAAACGTCTTTTTAAAACCGTTTTCAACCCGTTGAATCACTATTTGCAAATTGGCGCAACTTTATATTTAAATAGCCGTCTAAACGTTGATGCAAAAAAACTTTGGAAAATGTTACTTTTTACTTACATAGGTGTGGGCGACATACCTGTTGAAGGCTTTTTTACTACAAATTTAATTTGTTATATTTTTTGATTGAAGGATTTAAGATCCAACTTCAAAACTAATACAGATAGTTTAAACCGTCACTGATTAACAATTTTGGCAAAAAAAAATTTCAGATATTGTAATTATAGTAGGGCAATGGGTTGAAAACGGTTTTAAAACGACGTTTCTGTTCCTTAGATTATTCGGTAGAAGGAGCTTATTCTTTCTGTTGCAAATTGGCGCAACTCTTTATTTAAATAGCCGTCTAAACGTCGATGCAAAAAAAATTCGAAAAATGTTACTTTTTACTTACATAGGTGTGGGCTACATACCTGTTGAAGGCTTTTTTACTACAAATTTAATTTGTTATATTTTTTGATTGAAGGATTTAAGATCCAACTTCAAAACTAATACAGATAGTTTAAACCGTCACTGATTAACAATTTTGGCAAAAAAAAATTTCAGATATTGTAATTATAGTAGGGCAATGGGTTGAAAACGGTTTTAAAACGACGTTTCTGTTCCTTAGATTATTCGGTAGAAGGAGCTTATTCTTTCTGTTGCAAATTGGCGCAACTCTTTATTTAAATAGCCGTCTAAACGTCGATGCAAAAAAAATTCGAAAAATGTTACTTTTTACTTACATAGGTGTGGGCTACATACCTGTTGAAGGCTTTTTTACTACAAATTTAATTTGTTATATTTTTTGATTGAAGGATTTAAGATCCAACTTCAAAACTAATACAGATAGTTTAAACCGTCATTGAGGAACCCTTTTGGCAAAAAAAAATTTCAGATATTGTAATTATAGTAGGGCAATGGGTTGAAAACGGTTTTAAAACTACGTTTCTGTTCCTTAGATTATTCGGTAGAAGGAGCTTATTCTTTCTGTTGCAAATTGGCGCAAATCTATATTTAAATAGCCGTCTAAACGTTGATGCAAAAAAACTTCGAAAAATGTTACTTTTTACTTACATAGGTGTGGGCGACATACCTGTTGAAGGCTTTTTTACTACAAATTTAATTTGTCATATATTTTGATTGAAGGATTTATGATCGAACTTAAAAGCTAATACAGATAGTTTAAACCGTCACTGATTAACAATTTTGGCAAAAAAAATTTCAAATATTTTAATTATAGTGGGTCAACGGGTTGAAAACGGTTTTAAAAAGACGTCTCTGTTACTTAGATTATTCGTAAGAAGGAGTTTTCTTTTTATATTGCAAATGGAAGCAACTATATATTTAAATAGCCGTCTAAACGTTGATGCAAAAAAATTTCGGAAAATGTTACTTTTTACTTACATAGGTGTGGGCGACATCCCTGTTGAAGGCTTTTTTACTACAAATTTAATTTGTCATATATTTTGATTGAAGGATTTAAGATCGAACTTAAAAACTAATACAGATAGTTTAAACCGTCAATGATTAACAATTTTGGCAAAAAAAAATTTCAAATATTTTAATTATAGTGGGGCAACGGGTTGAAAACGGTTTTAAAACGCCGTTTCTGTTACTTAGATTATTCTGTAGAAGGAGCTTATTCTTTCTGTTGCAAATTGGCGCAACTATATATTTAAATAGTGGTTATAACGTCGATGCAAAAAAAATTCGAAAAATGTTACTTTTTACTTACATAGGTGTGGGCTACATACCTGTTGAAGGCTTTTTTACTACAAATTTAATTTGTCATATATTTTGATTGAAGGATTTAAGATCGAACTTAAAAACTAATACAGATAGTTTAAACCGTCACTGATTAACAATTTTGGCAAAAAAAAATTTCAAATATTTTAATTATAGTGGGGCAACGGGTTGAAAACGGTTTTAAAACGACGTTTCTGTTACTTAGATTATTCGGTAGAAGGAGCTTATTCTTTCTGTTGCAAATTGGCACAACTCTATATTTAAATAGCCGTCTAAACGTTGATGCAAAATAACTTCGAAAAATGTTACTTTTTACTTACATAGGTGTGGGCGACATCCCTGTTGAAGGCTTTTTTACTACAAATTTAATTTGTCATATATTTTAATTGAAGGATTTAAGATCGAAATTAAAAACTAATACAGATAGTTTAAACCGTCACTGATTAACAATTTTGGCAAAAAAAAATTTCAAATATTTTAATTATAGTGGGGCAACGGGTTGAAAACGGTTTTAAAACGACGTTTCTGTTACTTAGATTATTCGGTAGAAGGAGCTTATTCTTTCTGTTGCAAATTGGCACAACTCTATATTTAAATAGCCGTCTAAACGTTGATGCAAAATAACTTCGAAAAATGTTACTTTTTACTTACATAGGTGTGGGCGACATCCCTGTTGAAGGCTTTTTTACTACAAATTTAATTTGTCATATATTTTAATTGAAGGATTTAAGATCGAACTTAAAAACTAATACAGATAGTTTAAACCGTCACTGATTAACAATTTTGGCAAAAAAAAATTTCAGATATTGTAATTATAGTAGGGAAATGGGTTGAAAACGGTTTTAAAACGACGTTTCTGTTCCTTAGATTATTCGGTAGAAGGAGCTTATTCTTTCTGTTGCAAATTGGCGCAAATCTATATTTAAATAGCCGTCTAAACGTTGATGCAAAAAAACTTCGAAAAATGTTACTTTTTACTTACATAGGTGTGGGCGACATACCTGTTGAAGGCTTTTTTACCACAAATTTAATTTGTCATATATTTTGATTGAAGGATTTAAGATCGAACTTAAAAGCTAATACAGATAGTTTAAACCGTCACTGATTAACAATTTTGGCAAAAAAAAATTTCAAATATTTTAATTATAGTGGGTCAACGGGTTGAAAACGGTTTTAAAACGACGTTTCTGTTCCTTAGATTATTCGGTAGAAGGAGCTTATTCTTTCTGTTGCAAATTGGCGCAAATCTATATTTAAATAGCCGTCTAAACGTTGATGCAAAAAAACTTCGAAAAATGTTACTTTTTACTTACATAGGTGTGGGCGACATACCTGTTGAAGGCTTTTTTACCACAAATTTAATTTGTCATATATTTTGATTGAAGGATTTAAGATCGAACTTAAAAGCTAATACAGATAGTTTAAACCGTCACTGATTAACAATTTTGGCAAAAAAAAATTTCAAATATTTTAATTATAGTGGGTCAACGGGTTGAAAACGGTTTTAAAAAGACGTCTCTGTTACTTAGATTATTCGTAAGAAGGAGTTTTCTTTTTATATTGCAAATGGAAGCAACTATATATTTAAATAGCCGTCTAAACGTTGATGCAAAAAAATTTCGGAAAATGTTACTTTTTACTTACATAGGTGTGGGCGACATCCCTGTTGAAGGCTTTTTTACTACAAATTTAATTTGTCATATATTTTGATTGAAGGATTTAAGATCGAACTTAAAAGCTAATACAGATAGTTTAAACCGTCACTGATTAACAATTTTGGCAAAAAAAAATTTCAAATATTTTAATTATAGTGGGTCAACGGGTTGAAAACGGTTTTAAAAAGACGTCTCTGTTACTTAGATTATTCGTAAGAAGGAGTTTTCTTTTTATATTGCAAATGGAAGCAACTATATATTTAAATAGCCGTCTAAACGTTGATGCAAAAAAATTTCGGAAAATGTTACTTTTTACTTACATAGGTGTGGGCGACATCCCTGTTGAAGGCTTTTTTACTACAAATTTAATTTGTCATATATTTTGATTGAAGGATTTAAGATCGAACTTAAAAACTAATACAGATAGTTTAAACCGTCAATGATTAACAATTTTGGCAAAAAAAAATTTCAAATATTTTAATTATAGTGGGGCAACGGGTTGAAAACGGTTTTAAAACGCCGTTTCTGTTACTTAGATTATTCTGTAGAAGGAGCCTATTCTTTCTGTTGCAAATTGGCGCAACTATATATTTAAATAGTGGTTATAACGTCGATGCAAAAAAAATTCGAAAAATGTTACTTTTTACTTACATAGGTGTGGGCTACATACCTGTTGAAGGCTTTTTTACTACAAATTTAATTTGTCATATATTTTGATTGAAGGATTTAAGATCGAACTTAAGAACTAATACAGATAGTTTAAACCGTCACTGATTAACAATTTTGGCAAAAAAAATTTCAAATATTTTAATTATAGTGGGGCAACGGGTTGAAAACGGTTTTAAAACGACGTTTCTGTTACTTAGATTATTCGGTAGAAGGAGTTTTCTTTTTATATTGCAAATGGAAGCAACTATATATATAAATAGCCGTCTAAACGTTGATGCAAAAAAAATTCGAAAAATGTTACTTTTTACTTACATAGGTGTGGGCGACATCCCTGTTGAAGGCTTTTTTACTACAAATTTAATTTGTCATATATTTTAATTGAAGGATTTAAGATCGAACTTAAAAACTAATACAGATAGTTTAAACCGTCACTGATTAACAATTTTGGCAAAAAAAAATTTCAAATATTTTAATTATAGTGGGGCAACGGGTTGAAAACGGTTTTAAAACGACGTTTCTGTTACTTAGATTATTCGGTAGAAGGAGTTTTCTTTTTATATTGCAAATGGAAGCAACTATATATATAAATAGCCGTCTAAACGTTGATGCAAAAAAAATTCGAAAAATGTTACTTTTTACTTACATAGGTGTGGGCGACATCCCTGTTGAAGGCTTTTTTACTACAAATTTAATTTGTCATATATTTTAATTGAAGGATTTAAGATCGAACTTAAAAACTAATACAGATAGTTTAAACCGTCACTGATTAACAATTTTGGCAAAAAAAAATTTCAGATATTGTAATTATAGTAGGGAAATGGGTTGAAAACGGTTTTAAAACGACGTTTCTGTTCCTTAGATTATTCGGTAGAAGGAGCTTATTCTTTCTGTTGCAAATTGGCGCAAATCTATATTTAAATAGCCGTCTAAACGTTGATGCAAAAAAAATTCGAAAAATGTTACCTTTTACTTACATAGGTGTGGGCGACATACCTGTTGAAGGCTTTTTTACTACAAATTTAATTTGTCATATATTTTGATTGAAGGATTTAAGATCGAACTTAAAAGCTAATACAGATAGTTTAAACCGTCACTGATTAACAATTTTGGCAAAAAAAATTTCAAATATTTTAATTATAGTGGGTCAACGGGTTGAAAACGGTTTTAAAAAGACGTCTCTGTTACTTAGATTATTCGTAAGAAGGAGTTTTCTTTTTATATTGCAAATGGAAGCAACTATATATTTAAATAGCCGTCTAAACGTTGATGCAAAAAAATTTCGGAAAATGTTACTTTTTACTTACATAGGTGTGGGCGACATCCCTGTTGAAGGCTTTTTTACTACAAATTTAATTTGTCATATATTTTGATTGAAGGATTTAAGATCGAACTTAAAAACTAATACAGATAGTTTAAACCGTCAATGATTAACAATTTTGGCAAAAAAAATTTCAAATATTTTAATTATAGTGGGGCAACGGGTTGAAAACGGTTTTAAAACGCCGTTTCTGTTACTTAGATTATTCTGTAGAAGGAGCTTATTCTTTCTGTTGCAAATTGGCGCAACTATATATTTAAATAGTGGTTATAACGTCGATGCAAAAAAAATTCGAAAAATGTTACTTTTTACTTACATAGGTGTGGGCTACATACCTGTTGAAGGCTTTTTTACTACAAATTTAATTTGTCATATATTTTGATTGAAGGATTTAAGATCGAACTTAAAAACTAATACAGATAGTTTAAACCGTCACTGATTAACAATTTTGGCAAAAAAAAATTTCAAATATTTTAATTATAGTGGGGCAACGGGTTGAAAACGGTTTTAAAACGCCGTTTCTGTTACTTAGATTATTCTGTAGAAGGAGCCTATTCTTTCTGTTGCAAATTGGCGCAACTATATATATAAATAGTGGTTATAACGTCGATGCAAAAAAAATTCGAAAAATGTTACTTTTTACTTACATAGGTGTGGGCTACATACCTGTTGAAGGCTTTTTTACTACAAATTTAATTTGTCATATATTTTGATTGAAGGATTTAAGATCGAACTTAAGAACTAATACAGATAGTTTAAACCGTCACTGATTAACAATTTTGGCAAAAAAAATTTCAAATATTTTAATTATAGTGGGGCAACGGGTTGAAAACGGTTTTAAAACGACGTTTCTGTTACTTAGATTATTCGGTAGAAGGAGCTTATTCTTTCTGTTGCAAATTGGCACAACTCTATATTTAAATAGCCGTCTAAACGTTGATGCAAAATAACTTCGAAAAATGTTACTTTTTACTTACATAGGTGTGGGCGACATCCCTGTTGAAGGCTTTTTTACTACAAATTTAATTTGTCATATATTTTAATTGAAGGATTTAAGATCGAAATTAAAAACTAATACAGATAGTTTAAACCGTCACTGATTAACAATTTTGGCAAAAAAAAATTTCAAATATTTTAATTATAGTGGGGCAACGGGTTGAAAACGGTTTTAAAACGACGTTTCTGTTACTTAGATTATTCGGTAGAAGGAGCTTATTCTTTCTGTTGCAAATTGGCACAACTCTATATTTAAATAGCCGTCTAAACGTTGATGCAAAATAACTTCGAAAAATGTTACTTTTTACTTACATAGGTGTGGGCGACATCCCTGTTGAAGGCTTTTTTACTACAAATTTAATTTGTCATATATTTTAATTGAAGGATTTAAGATCGAACTTAAAAACTAATACAGATAGTTTAAACCGTCACTGATTAACAATTTTGGCAAAAAAAAATTTCAGATATTGTAATTATAGTAGGGAAATGGGTTGAAAACGGTTTTAAAACGACGTTTCTGTTCCTTAGATTATTCGGTAGAAGGAGCTTATTCTTTCTGTTGCAAATTGGCGCAACTATATATTTAAATAGTGGTTATAACGTCGATGCAAAAAAAATTCGAAAAATGTTACTTTTTACTTACATAGGTGTGGGCGACATACCTGTTGAAGGCTTTTTTACCACAAATTTAATTTGTCATATATTTTGATTGAAGGATTTAAGATCGAACTTAAAAGCTAATACAGATAGTTTAAACCGTCACTGATTAACAATTTTGGCAAAAAAAATTTCAAATATTTTAATTATAGTGGGTCAACGGGTTGAAAACGGTTTTAAAAAGACGTCTCTGTTACTTAGATTATTCGTAAGAAGGAGTTTTCTTTTTATATTGCAAATGGAAGCAACTATATATTTAAATAGCCGTCTAAACGTTGATGCAAAAAAATTTCGGAAAATGTTACTTTTTACTTACATAGGTGTGGGCGACATCCCTGTTGAAGGCTTTTTTACTACAAATTTAATTTGTCATATATTTTAATTGAAGGATTTAAGATCGAACTTAAAAACTAATACAGATAGTTTAAACCGTCACTGATTAACAATTTTGGCAAAAAAAAATTTCAGATATTGTAATTATAGTAGGGAAATGGGTTGAAAACGGTTTTAAAACGACGTTTCTGTTCCTTAGATTATTCGGTAGAAGGAGCTTATTCTTTCTGTTGCAAATTGGCGCAAATCTATATTTAAATAGCCGTCTAAACGTTGATGCAAAAAAAATTCGAAAAATGTTACCTTTTACTTACATAGGTGTGGGCGACATACCTGTTGAAGGCTTTTTTACCACAAATTTAATTTGTCATATATTTTGATTGAAGGATTTAAGATCGAACTTAAAAGCTAATACAGATAGTTTAAACCGTCACTGATTAACAATTTTGGCAAAAAAAAATTTCAAATATTTTAATTATAGTGGGTCAACGGGTTGAAAACGGTTTTAAAAAGACGTCTCTGTTACTTAGATTATTCGTAAGAAGGAGTTTTCTTTTTATATTGCAAATGGAAGCAACTATATATTTAAATAGCCGTCTAAACGTTGATGCAAAAAAATTTCGGAAAATGTTACTTTTTACTTACATAGGTGTGGGCGACATCCCTGTTGAAGGCTTTTTTACTACAAATTTAATTTGTCATATATTTTGATTGAAGGATTTAAGATCGAACTTAAAAGCTAATACAGATAGTTTAAACCGTCACTGATTAACAATTTTGGCAAAAAAAAATTTCAAATATTTTAATTATAGTGGGTCAACGGGTTGAAAACGGTTTTAAAAAGACGTCTCTGTTACTTAGATTATTCGTAAGAAGGAGTTTTCTTTTTATATTGCAAATGGAAGCAACTATATATTTAAATAGCCGTCTAAACGTTGATGCAAAAAAACTTCGAAAAATGTTACTTTTTACTTACATAGGTGTGGGCGACATCCCTGTTGAAGGCTTTTTTACTACAAATTTAATTTGTCATATATTTTGATTGAAGGATTTAAGATCGAACTTAAAAACTAATACAGATAGTTTAAACCGTCAATGATTAACAATTTTGGCAAAAAAAAATTTCAAATATTTTAATTATAGTGGGGCAACGGGTTGAAAACGGTTTTAAAACGCCGTTTCTGTTACTTAGATTATTCTGTAGAAGGAGCCTATTCTTTCTGTTGCAAATTGGCGCAACTATATATTTAAATAGTGGTTATAACGTCGATGCAAAAAAAATTCGAAAAATGTTACTTTTTACTTACATAGGTGTGGGCTACATACCTGTTGAAGGCTTTTTTACTACAAATTTAATTTGTCATATATTTTGATTGAAGGATTTAAGATCGAACTTAAGAACTAATACAGATAGTTTAAACCGTCACTGATTAACAATTTTGGCAAAAAAAAATTTCAAATATTTTAATTATAGTGGGGCAACGGGTTGAAAACGGTTTTAAAACGCCGTTTCTGTTACTTAGATTATTCTGTAGAAGGAGCTTATTCTTTCTGTTGCAAATTGGCGCAACTATATATTTAAATAGTGGTTATAACGTCGATGCAAAAAAAATTCGAAAAATGTTACTTTTTACTTACATAGGTGTGGGCTACATACCTGTTGAAGGCTTTTTTACTACAAATTTAATTTGTCATATATTTTGATTGAAGGATTTAAGATCGAACTTAAAAACTAATACAGATAGTTTAAACCGTCACTGATTAACAATTTTGGCAAAAAAAAATTTCAAATATTTTAATTATAGTGGGGCAACGGGTTGAAAACGGTTTTAAAACGCCGTTTCTGTTACTTAGATTATTCTGTAGAAGGAGCCTATTCTTTCTGTTGCAAATTGGCGCAACTATATATTTAAATAGTGGTTATAACGTCGATGCAAAAAAAATTCGAAAAATGTTACTTTTTACTTACATAGGTGTGGGCTACATACCTGTTGAAGGCTTTTTTACTACAAATTTAATTTGTCATATATTTTGATTGAAGGATTTAAGATCGAACTTAAGAACTAATACAGATAGTTTAAACCGTCACTGATTAACAATTTTGGCAAAAAAAAATTTCAAATATTTTAATTATAGTGGGGCAACGGGTTGAAAACGGTTTTAAAACGACGTTTCTGTTACTTAGATTATTCGGTAGAAGGAGCTTATTCTTTCTGTTGCAAATTGGCACAACTCTATATTTAAATAGCCGTCTAAACGTTGATGCAAAATAACTTCGAAAAATGTTACTTTTTACTTACATAGGTGTGGGCGACATCCCTGTTGAAGGCTTTTTTACTACAAATTTAATTTGTCATATATTTTAATTGAAGGATTTAAGATCGAAATTAAAAACTAATACAGATAGTTTAAACGGTCACTGATTAACAATTTTGGCAAAAAAAAATTTCAAATATTTTAATTATAGTGGGGCAACGGGTTGAAAACGGTTTTAAAACGACGTTTCTGTTACTTAGATTATTCGGTAGAAGGAGCTTATTCTTTCTGTTGCAAATTGGCACAACTCTATATTTAAATAGCCGTCTAAACGTTGATGCAAAATAACTTCGAAAAATGTTACTTTTTACTTACATAGGTGTGGGCGACATCCCTGTTGAAGGCTTTTTTACTACAAATTTAATTTGTCATATATTTTAATTGAAGGATTTAAGATCGAACTTAAAAACTAATACAGATAGTTTAAACCGTCACTGATTAACAATTTTGGCAAAAAAAAATTTCAGATATTGTAATTATAGTAGGGAAATGGGTTGAAAACGGTTTTAAAACGACGTTTCTGTTCCTTAGATT
This sequence comes from Macrosiphum euphorbiae, assembly GCA_949089665.1. Taxonomy (NCBI): domain Eukaryota; kingdom Metazoa; phylum Arthropoda; class Insecta; order Hemiptera; family Aphididae; genus Macrosiphum; species Macrosiphum euphorbiae. The sequence continues at coordinate 88,428,086 of CARXXK010000001.1, read as the reverse complement.
ATTCGGTAGAAGGAGCTTATTCTTTCTGTTGCAAATTGGCGCAAATCTATATTTAAATAGCCGTCTAAACGTTGATGCAAAAAAACTTCGAAAAATGTTACTTTTTACTTACATAGGTGTGGGCGACATACCTGTTGAAGGCTTTTTTACCACAAATTTAATTTGTCATATATTTTGATTGAAGGATTTAAGATCGAACTTAAAAGCTAATACAGATAGTTTAAACCGTCACTGATTAACAATTTTGGCAAAAAAAATTTCAAATATTTTAATTATAGTGGGTCAACGGGTTGAAAACGGTTTTAAAAAGACGTCTCTGTTACTTAGATTATTCGTAAGAAGGAGTTTTCTTTTTATATTGCAAATGGAAGCAACTATATATTTAAATAGCCGTCTAAACGTTGATGCAAAAAAATTTCGGAAAATGTTACTTTTTACTTACATAGGTGTGGGCGACATCCCTGTTGAAGGCTTTTTTACTACAAATTTAATTTGTCATATATTTTAATTGAAGGATTTAAGATCGAACTTAAAAACTAATACAGATAGTTTAAACCGTCACTGATTAACAATTTTGGCAAAAAAAAATTTCAGATATTGTAATTATAGTAGGGAAATGGGTTGAAAACGGTTTTAAAACGACGTTTCTGTTCCTTAGATTATTCGGTAGAAGGAGCTTATTCTTTCTGTTGCAAATTGGCGCAAATCTATATTTAAATAGCCGTCTAAACGTTGATGCAAAAAAACTTCGAAAAATGTTACTTTTTACTTACATAGGTGTGGGCGACATACCTGTTGAAGGCTTTTTTACCACAAATTTAATTTGTCATATATTTTGATTGAAGGATTTAAGATCGAACTTAAAAGCTAATACAGATAGTTTAAACCGTCACTGATTAACAATTTTGGCAAAAAAAAATTTCAAATATTTTAATTATAGTGGGTCAACGGGTTGAAAACGGTTTTAAAAAGACGTCTCTGTTACTTAGATTATTCGTAAGAAGGAGTTTTCTTTTTATATTGCAAATGGAAGCAACTATATATTTAAATAGCCGTCTAAACGTTGATGCAAAAAAATTTCGGAAAATGTTACTTTTTACTTACATAGGTGTGGGCGACATCCCTGTTGAAGGCTTTTTTACTACAAATTTAATTTGTCATATATTTTGATTGAAGGATTTAAGATCGAACTTAAAAGCTAATACAGATAGTTTAAACCGTCACTGATTAACAATTTTGGCAAAAAAAAATTTCAAATATTTTAATTATAGTGGGTCAACGGGTTGAAAACGGTTTTAAAAAGACGTCTCTGTTACTTAGATTATTCGTAAGAAGGAGTTTTCTTTTTATATTGCAAATGGAAGCAACTATATATTTAAATAGCCGTCTAAACGTTGATGCAAAAAAATTTCGGAAAATGTTACTTTTTACTTACATAGGTGTGGGCGACATCCCTGTTGAAGGCTTTTTTACTACAAATTTAATTTGTCATATATTTTGATTGAAGGATTTAAGATCGAACTTAAAAACTAATACAGATAGTTTAAACCGTCAATGATTAACAATTTTGGCAAAAAAAAATTTCAAATATTTTAATTATAGTGGGGCAACGGGTTGAAAACGGTTTTAAAACGCCGTTTCTGTTACTTAGATTATTCTGTAGAAGGAGCCTATTCTTTCTGTTGCAAATTGGCGCAACTATATATTTAAATAGTGGTTATAACGTCGATGCAAAAAAAATTCGAAAAATGTTACTTTTTACTTACATAGGTGTGGGCTACATACCTGTTGAAGGCTTTTTTACTACAAATTTAATTTGTCATATATTTTGATTGAAGGATTTAAGATCGAACTTAAGAACTAATACAGATAGTTTAAACCGTCACTGATTAACAATTTTGGCAAAAAAAAATTTCAAATATTTTAATTATAGTGGGGCAACGGGTTGAAAACGGTTTTAAAACGACGTTTCTGTTACTTAGATTATTCGGTAGAAGGAGTTTTCTTTTTATATTGCAAATGGAAGCAACTATATATATAAATAGCCGTCTAAACGTTGATGCAAAAAAACTTCGAAAAATGTTACTTTTTACTTACATAGGTGTGGGCGACATACCTGTTGAAGGCTTTTTTACTACAAATTTAATTTGTCATATATTTTGATTGAAGGATTTAAGATCGAACTTAAAAGCTAATACAGATAGTTTAAACCGTCACTGATTAACAATTTTGGCAAAAAAAAATTTCAAATATTTTAATTATAGTGGGTCAACGGGTTGAAAACGGTTTTAAAAAGACGTCTCTGTTACTTAGATTATTCGTAAGAAGGAGTTTTCTTTTTATATTGCAAATGGAAGCAACTATATATTTAAATAGCCGTCTAAACGTTGATGCAAAAAAATTTCGGAAAATGTTACTTTTTACTTACATAGGTGTGGGCGACATCCCTGTTGAAGGCTTTTTTACTACAAATTTAATTTGTCATATATTTTGATTGAAGGATTTAAGATCGAACTTAAAAACTAATACAGATAGTTTAAACCGTCAATGATTAACAATTTTGGCAAAAAAAAATTTCAAATATTTTAATTATAGTGGGGCAACGGGTTGAAAACGGTTTTAAAACGCCGTTTCTGTTACTTAGATTATTCTGTAGAAGGAGCTTATTCTTTCTGTTGCAAATTGGCGCAACTATATATTTAAATAGTGGTTATAACGTCGATGCAAAAAAAATTCGAAAAATGTTACTTTTTACTTACATAGGTGTGGGCTACATACCTGTTGAAGGCTTTTTTACTACAAATTTAATTTGTCATATATTTTGATTGAAGGATTTAAGATCGAACTTAAAAACTAATACAGATAGTTTAAACCGTCACTGATTAACAATTTTGGCAAAAAAAATTTCAAATATTTTAATTATAGTGGGGCAACGGGTTGAAAACGGTTTTAAAACGCCGTTTCTGTTACTTAGATTATTCTGTAGAAGGAGCCTATTCTTTCTGTTGCAAATTGGCGCAACTATATATTTAAATAGTGGTTATAACGTCGATGCAAAAAAAATTCGAAAAATGTTACTTTTTACTTACATAGGTGTGGGCTACATACCTGTTGAAGGCTTTTTTACTACAAATTTAATTTGTCATATATTTTGATTGAAGGATTTAAGATCGAACTTAAGAACTAATACAGATAGTTTAAACCGTCACTGATTAACAATTTTGGCAAAAAAAAATTTCAAATATTTTAATTATAGTGGGGCAACGGGTTGAAAACGGTTTTAAAACGACGTTTCTGTTACTTAGATTATTCGGTAGAAGGAGCTTATTCTTTCTGTTGCAAATTGGCACAACTCTATATTTAAATAGCCGTCTAAACGTTGATGCAAAATAACTTCGAAAAATGTTACTTTTTACTTACATAGGTGTGGGCGACATCCCTGTTGAAGGCTTTTTTACTACAAATTTAATTTGTCATATATTTTAATTGAAGGATTTAAGATCGAAATTAAAAACTAATACAGATAGTTTAAACCGTCACTGATTAACAATTTTGGCAAAAAAAATTTCAAATATTTTAATTATAGTGGGGCAACGGGTTGAAAACGGTTTTAAAACGACGTTTCTGTTACTTAGATTATTCGGTAGAAGGAGCTTATTCTTTCTGTTGCAAATTGGCACAACTCTATATTTAAATAGCCGTCTAAACGTTGATGCAAAATAACTTCGAAAAATGTTACTTTTTACTTACATAGGTGTGGGCGACATCCCTGTTGAAGGCTTTTTTACTACAAATTTAATTTGTCATATATTTTAATTGAAGGATTTAAGATCGAACTTAAAAACTAATACAGATAGTTTAAACCGTCACTGATTAACAATTTTGGCAAAAAAAAATTTCAGATATTGTAATTATAGTAGGGAAATGGGTTGAAAACGGTTTTAAAACGACGTTTCTGTTCCTTAGATTATTCGGTAGAAGGAGCTTCTTCTTTCTGTTGCAAATTGGCGCAACTATATATTTAAATAGCCGTCTAAACGTTGATGCAAAAAAATTTCGGAAAATGTTACTTTTTACTTACATAGGTGTGGGCGACATCCCTGTTGAAGGCTTTTTTACTACAAATTTAATTTGTCATATATTTTGATTGAAGGATTTAAGATCGAACTTAAAAACTAATACAGATAGTTTAAACCGTCAATGATTAACAATTTTGGCAAAAAAAAATTTCAAATATTTTAATTATAGTGGGGCAACGGGTTGAAAACGGTTTTAAAACGCCGTTTCTGTTACTTAGATTATTCTGTAGAAGGAGCCTATTCTTTCTGTTGCAAATTGGCGCAACTATATATTTAAATAGTGGTTATAACGTCGATGCAAAAAAAATTCGAAAAATGTTACTTTTTACTTACATAGGTGTGGGCTACATACCTGTTGAAGGCTTTTTTACTACAAATTTAATTTGTCATATATTTTGATTGAAGGATTTAAGATCGAACTTAAGAACTAATACAGATAGTTTAAACCGTCACTGATTAACAATTTTGGCAAAAAAAATTTCAAATATTTTAATTATAGTGGGGCAACGGGTTGAAAACGGTTTTAAAACGACGTTTCTGTTACTTAGATTATTCGGTAGAAGGAGTTTTCTTTTTATATTGCAAATGGAAGCAACTATATATATAAATAGCCGTCTAAACGTTGATGCAAAAAAACTTCGAAAAATGTTACTTTTTACTTACATAGGTGTGGGCGACATACCTGTTGAAGGCTTTTTTACTACAAATTTAATTTGTCATATATTTTGATTGAAGGATTTAAGATCGAACTTAAAAGCTAATACAGATAGTTTAAACCGTCACTGATTAACAATTTTGGCAAAAAAAAATTTCAAATATTTTAATTATAGTGGGTCAACGGGTTGAAAACGGTTTTAAAAAGACGTCTCTGTTACTTAGATTATTCGTAAGAAGGAGTTTTCTTTTTATATTGCAAATGGAAGCAACTATATATTTAAATAGCCGTCTAAACGTTGATGCAAAAAAATTTCGGAAAATGTTACTTTTTACTTACATAGGTGTGGGCGACATCCCTGTTGAAGGCTTTTTTACTACAAATTTAATTTGTCATATATTTTGATTGAAGGATTTAAGATCGAACTTAAAAACTAATACAGATAGTTTAAACCGTCAATGATTAACAATTTTGGCAAAAAAAAATTTCAAATATTTTAATTATAGTGGGGCAACGGGTTGAAAACGGTTTTAAAACGCCGTTTCTGTTACTTAGATTATTCTGTAGAAGGAGCTTATTCTTTCTGTTGCAAATTGGCGCAACTATATATTTAAATAGTGGTTATAACGTCGATGCAAAAAAAATTCGAAAAATGTTACTTTTTACTTACATAGGTGTGGGCTACATACCTGTTGAAGGCTTTTTTACTACAAATTTAATTTGTCATATATTTTGATTGAAGGATTTAAGATCGAACTTAAAAACTAATACAGATAGTTTAAACCGTCACTGATTAACAATTTGGCAAAAAAAAATTTCAAATATTTTAATTATAGTGGGGCAACGGGTTGAAAACGGTTTTAAAACGCCGTTTCTGTTACTTAGATTATTCTGTAGAAGGAGCCTATTCTTTCTGTTGCAAATTGGCGCAACTATATATTTAAATAGTGGTTATAACGTCGATGCAAAAAAAATTCGAAAAATGTTACTTTTTACTTACATAGGTGTGGGCTACATACCTGTTGAAGGCTTTTTTACTACAAATTTAATTTGTCATATATTTTGATTGAAGGATTTAAGATCGAACTTAAGAACTAATACAGATAGTTTAAACCGTCACTGATTAACAATTTTGGCAAAAAAAATTTCAAATATTTTAATTATAGTGGGGCAACGGGTTGAAAACGGTTTTAAAACGACGTTTCTGTTACTTAGATTATTCGGTAGAAGGAGCTTATTCTTTCTGTTGCAAATTGGCACAACTCTATATTTAAATAGCCGTCTAAACGTTGATGCAAAATAACTTCGAAAAATGTTACTTTTTACTTACATAGGTGTGGGCGACATCCCTGTTGAAGGCTTTTTTACTACAAATTTAATTTGTCATATATTTTAATTGAAGGATTTAAGATCGAAATTAAAAACTAATACAGATAGTTTAAACCGTCACTGATTAACAATTTTGGCAAAAAAAAATTTCAAATATTTTAATTATAGTGGGGCAACGGGTTGAAAACGGTTTTAAAACGACGTTTCTGTTACTTAGATTATTCGGTAGAAGGAGCTTATTCTTTCTGTTGCAAATTGGCACAACTCTATATTTAAATAGCCGTCTAAACGTTGATGCAAAATAACTTCGAAAAATGTTACTTTTTACTTACATAGGTGTGGGCGACATCCCTGTTGAAGGCTTTTTTACTACAAATTTAATTTGTCATATATTTTAATTGAAGGATTTAAGATCGAACTTAAAAACTAATACAGATAGTTTAAACCGTCACTGATTAACAATTTTGGCAAAAAAAAATTTCAGATATTGTAATTATAGTAGGGAAATGGGTTGAAAACGGTTTTAAAACGACGTTTCTGTTCCTTAGATTATTCGGTAGAAGGAGCTTATTCTTTCTGTTGCAAATTGGCGCAAATCTATATTTAAATAGCCGTCTAAACGTTGATGCAAAAAAACTTCGAAAAATGTTACTTTTTACTTACATAGGTGTGGGCGACATACCTGTTGAAGGCTTTTTTACCACAAATTTAATTTGTCATATATTTTGATTGAAGGATTTAAGATCGAACTTAAAAGCTAATACAGATAGTTTAAACCGTCACTGATTAACAATTTTGGCAAAAAAAAATTTCAAATATTTTAATTATAGTGGGTCAACGGGTTGAAAACGGTTTTAAAAAGACGTCTCTGTTACTTAGATTATTCGTAAGAAGGAGTTTTCTTTTTATATTGCAAATGGAAGCAACTATATATTTAAATAGCCGTCTAAACGTTGATGCAAAAAAATTTCGGAAAATGTTACTTTTTACTTACATAGGTGTGGGCGACATCCCTGTTGAAGGCTTTTTTACTACAAATTTAATTTGTCATATATTTTGATTGAAGGATTTAAGATCGAACTTAAAAGCTAATACAGATAGTTTAAACCGTCACTGATTAACAATTTGGCAAAAAAAAATTTCAAATATTTTAATTATAGTGGGTCAACGGGTTGAAAACGGTTTTAAAAAGACGTCTCTGTTACTTAGATTATTCGTAAGAAGGAGTTTTCTTTTTATATTGCAAATGGAAGCAACTATATATTTAAATAGCCGTCTAAACGTTGATGCAAAAAAATTTCGGAAAATGTTACTTTTTACTTACATAGGTGTGGGCGACATCCCTGTTGAAGGCTTTTTTACTACAAATTTAATTTGTCATATATTTTGATTGAAGGATTTAAGATCGAACTTAAAAACTAATACAGATAGTTTAAACCGTCAATGATTAACAATTTTGGCAAAAAAAAATTTCAAATATTTTAATTATAGTGGGGCAACGGGTTGAAAACGGTTTTAAAACGCCGTTTCTGTTACTTAGATTATTCTGTAGAAGGAGCCTATTCTTTCTGTTGCAAATTGGCGCAACTATATATTTAAATAGTGGTTATAACGTCGATGCAAAAAAAATTCGAAAAATGTTACTTTTTACTTACATAGGTGTGGGCTACATACCTGTTGAAGGCTTTTTTACTACAAATTTAATTTGTCATATATTTTGATTGAAGGATTTAAGATCGAACTTAAGAACTAATACAGATAGTTTAAACCGTCACTGATTAACAATTTTGGCAAAAAAAATTTCAAATATTTTAATTATAGTGGGGCAACGGGTTGAAAACGGTTTTAAAACGACGTTTCTGTTACTTAGATTATTCGGTAGAAGGAGTTTTCTTTTTATATTGCAAATGGAAGCAACTATATATATAAATAGCCGTCTAAACGTTGATGCAAAAAAAAATTCGAAAAATGTTACTTTTTACTTACATAGGTGTGGGCGACATCCCTGTTGAAGGCTTTTTTACTACAAATTTAATTTGTCATATATTTTAATTGAAGGATTTAAGATCGAACTTAAAAACTAATACAGATAGTTTAAACCGTCACTGATTAACAATTTTGGCAAAAAAAAATTTCAGATATTGTAATTATAGTAGGGAAATGGGTTGAAAACGGTTTTAAAACGACGTTTCTGTTCCTTAGATTATTCGGTAGAAGGAGCTTATTCTTTCTGTTGCAAATTGGCGCAAATCTATATTTAAATAGCCGTCTAAACGTTGATGCAAAAAAACTTCGAAAAATGTTACTTTTTACTTACATAGGTGTGGGCGACATACCTGTTGAAGGCTTTTTTACTACAAATTTAATTTGTCATATATTTTGATTGAAGGATTTAAGATCGAACTTAAAAACTAATACAGATAGTTTAAACCGTCACTGATTAACAATTTTGGCAAAAAAAAATTTCAAATATTTTAATTATAGTGGGGCAACGGGTTGAAAACGGTTTTAAAACGACGTTTCTGTTACTTAGATTATTCGGTAGAAGGAGTTTTCTTTTTATATTGCAAATGGAAGCAACTATATATATAAATAGCCGTCTAAACGTTGATGCAAAAAAATTCGAAAAATGTTACTTTTTACTTACATAGGTGTGGGCGACATCCCTGTTGAAGGCTTTTTTACTACAAATTTAATTTGTCATATATTTTAATTGAAGGATTTAAGATCGAACTTAAAAACTAATACAGATAGTTTAAACCGTCACTGATTAACAATTTTGGCAAAAAAAAATTTCAAATATTTTAATTATAGTGGGGCAACGGGTTGAAAACGGTTTTAAAACGACGTTTCTGTTCCTTAGATTATTCGGTAGAAGGAGCTTATTCTTTCTGTTGCAAATTGGCGCAAATCTATATTTAAATAGCCGTCTAAACGTTGATGCAAAAAAACTTCGAAAAATGTTACTTTTTACTTACATAGGTGTGGGCGACATACCTGTTGAAGGCTTTTTTACTACAAATTTAATTTGTCATATATTTTGATTGAAGGATTTAAGATCGAACTTAAAAGCTAATACAGATAGTTTAAACCGTCACTGATTAACAATTTTGGCAAAAAAAAATTTCAAATATTTTAATTATAGTGGGTCAACGGGTTGAAAACGGTTTTAAAAAGACGTCTCTGTTACTTAGATTATTCGTAAGAAGGAGTTTTCTTTTTATATTGCAAATGGAAGCAACTATATATTTAAATAGCCGTCTAAACGTTGATGCAAAAAAATTTCGGAAAATGTTACTTTTTACTTACATAGGTGTGGGCGACATCCCTGTTGAAGGCTTTTTTACTACAAATTTAATTTGTCATATATTTTGATTGAAGGATTTAAGATCGAACTTAAAAACTAATACAGATAGTTTAAACCGTCAATGATTAACAATTTTGGCAAAAAAAAATTTCAAATATTTTAATTATAGTGGGGCAACGGGTTGAAAACGGTTTTAAAACGCCGTTTCTGTTACTTAGATTATTCTGTAGAAGGAGCTTATTCTTTCTGTTGCAAATTGGCGCAACTATATATTTAAATAGTGGTTATAACGTCGATGCAAAAAAAATTCGAAAAATGTTACTTTTTACTTACATAGGTGTGGGCTACATACCTGTTGAAGGCTTTTTTACTACAAATTTAATTTGTCATATATTTTGATTGAAGGATTTAAGATCGAACTTAAAAACTAATACAGATAGTTTAAACCGTCACTGATTAACAATTTTGGCAAAAAAAATTTCAAATATTTTAATTATAGTGGGGCAACGGGTTGAAAACGGTTTTAAAACGACGTTTCTGTTACTTAGATTATTCGGTAGAAGGAGTTTTCTTTTTATATTGCAAATGGAAGCAACTATATATATAAATAGCCGTCTAAACGTTGATGCAAAAAAAATTCGAAAAATGTTACTTTTTACTTACATAGGTGTGGGCGACATCCCTGTTGAAGGCTTTTTTACTACAAATTTAATTTGTCATATATTTTAATTGAAGGATTTAAGATCGAACTTAAAAACTAATACAGATAGTTTAAACCGTCACTGATTAACAATTTTGGCAAAAAAAATTTCAAATATTTTAATTATAGTGGGGCAACGGGTTGAAAACGGTTTTAAAACGACGTTTCTGTTACTTAGATTATTCGGTAGAAGGAGCTTATTCTTTCTGTTGCAAATTGGCACAACTCTATATTTAAATAGCCGTCTAAACGTTGATGCAAAATAACTTCGAAAAATGTTACTTTTTACTTACATAGGTGTGGGCGACATCCCTGTTGAAGGCTTTTTTACTACAAATTTAATTTGTCATATATTTTAATTGAAGGATTTAAGATCGAACTTAAAAACTAATACAGATAGTTTAAACCGTCACTGATTAACAATTTTGGCAAAAAAAAATTTCAGATATTGTAATTATAGTAGGGAAATGGGTTGAAAACGGTTTTAAAACGACGTTTCTGTTCCTTAGATTATTCGGTAGAAGGAGCTTATTCTTTCTGTTGCAAATTGGCGCAAATCTATATTTAAATAGCCGTCTAAACGTTGATGCAAAAAAACTTCGAAAAATGTTACTTTTTACTTACATAGGTGTGGGCGACATACCTGTTGAAGGCTTTTTTACCACAAATTTAATTTGTCATATATTTTGATTGAAGGATTTAAGATCGAACTTAAAAGCTAATACAGATAGTTTAAACCGTCACTGATTAACAATTTTGGCAAAAAAAAATTTCAAATATTTTAATTATAGTGGGTCAACGGGTTGAAAACGGTTTTAAAAAGACGTCTCTGTTACTTAGATTATTCGTAAGAAGGAGTTTTCTTTTTATATTGCAAATGGAAGCAACTATATATTTAAATAGCCGTCTAAACGTTGATGCAAAAAAATTTCGGAAAATGTTACTTTTTACTTACATAGGTGTGGGCGACATCCCTGTTGAAGGCTTTTTTACTACAAATTTAATTTGTCATATATTTTAATTGAAGGATTTAAGATCGAACTTAAAAACTAATACAGATAGTTTAAACCGTCACTGATTAACAATTTTGGCAAAAAAAAATTTCAGATATTGTAATTATAGTAGGGAAATGGGTTGAAAACGGTTTTAAAACGACGTTTCTGTTCCTTAGATTATTCGGTAGAAGGAGCTTATTCTTTCTGTTGCAAATTGGCGCAAATCTATATTTAAATAGCCGTCTAAACGTTGATGCAAAAAAACTTCGAAAAATGTTACTTTTTACTTACATAGGTGTGGGCGACATACCTGTTGAAGGCTTTTTTACCACAAATTTAATTTGTCATATATTTTGATTGAAGGATTTAAGATCGAACTTAAAAGCTAATACAGATAGTTTAAACCGTCACTGATTAACAATTTTGGCAAAAAAAAATTTCAAATATTTTAATTATAGTGGGTCAACGGGTTGAAAACGGTTTTAAAAAGACGTCTCTGTTACTTAGATTATTCGTAAGAAGGAGTTTTCTTTTTATATTGCAAATGGAAGCAACTATATATTTAAATAGCCGTCTAAACGTTGATGCAATAAAATTTCGGAAAATGTTACTTTTTACTTACATAGGTGTGGGCGACATCCCTGTTGAAGGCTTTTTTACTACAAATTTAATTTGTCATATATTTTGATTGAAGGATTTAAGATCGAACTTAAAAACTAATACAGATAGTTTAAACCGTCAATGATTAACAATTTTGGCAAAAAAAAATTTCAAATATTTTAATTTTAGTGGGGCAACGGGTTGAAAACGGTTTTAAAACGCCGTTTCTGTTACTTAGATTATTCTGTAGAAGGAGCTTATTCTTTCTGTTGCAAATTGGCGCAACTATATATTTAAATAGCCTTCTAAACGTTGATGCAAAAAAACTTCGAAAAATGTTACTTTTTACTTACATAGGTGTGGGCTACATACCTGTTGAAGGCTTTTTTACTACAAATTTAATTTGTTATATTTTTTGATTGAAGGATTTAAGATCCAACTTCAAAACAAATACAGATAGTTTAAACCGTCATTGAGGAACCCTTTTGTCAAAAAAAAATTTTAAATATTTTAATTATAGTGGGTCAACGGGTTGAAAACGGTTTTGCAACAGAAAGAATAAGCTCCTTCTACCGAATAATCTAAGTAACAGAAACGTCTTTTTAAAACCGTTTTCAACCCGTTGACCCACTATAATTAAAATATTTGAAATTTTTTTTTGCCAAAATTGTTCCTCAATGACGGTTTAAACTATCTGTATTTGTTTTGAAGTTGGATCTTAAATCCTTCAATCAAAAAATATAACAAATTAAATTTGTAGTAAAAAAGCCTTCAACAGGGATGTCGCCCACACCTATGTAAGTAAAAAGTAACATTTTCCGAATTTTTTTTGCATCGACGTTATATCCGCTATTTAAATATATAGTTGTGCCAATTTTCAATAGAAAAAATAAGCTCCTTCTACCGAATAATCTAAGTAACAGAAACGTCTTTTTAAAACCGTTTTCAACCCGTTGACCCACTATAATTAAAATATTTGAAATTTTTTTTTGCCAAAATTGTTCCTCAATGACGGTTTAAACTATCTGTATTTGTTTTGAAGTTGGATCTTAAATCCTTCAATCAAAAAATATAACAAATTAAATTTGTAGTAAAAAAGCCTTCAACAGGGATGTCGCCCACACCTATGTAAGTAAAAAGTAACATTTTCCGAATTTTTTTTGCATCGACGTTATATCGGCTATTTAAATATATAGTTGTGCCAATTTTCAATAGAAAAAATAAGCTCCTTCTACCGAATAATCTAAGTAACAGAAACGTTGTTTGAAAACGGTTTTCAACCCGTTGACCCACTATATGAAAATATTCGAAATTTTTTGTGCAAAAGTGTTAATCAGTTGACGGTTGTAAACTATCTTTATTAGTTTTAGACGTTGGATATCTTAAATCCTTCAATCCTAAAATATAACAAATTAAATTTGTAGTAAAAAAGCCTTCCACAGGTATGTCGCCCACACCTATGTAAGTAAAAAGTAACATTTTTCCGAATTGTTTGGCATCGACGGTATAATCGCTATTTAAATATATAGTTGCGCCAATTGCAACACACAAAAGATAGCTCCTTCTACTGAATAATCAAAGTAACAGAACGTGTTTTAAAACGTTTTCAACCCGTTGACCCACTATAATTAAAATATTTGAAATTTTTTGTTGCCAAAGTGTTTAATCAGTGACGGTTTTAACTATCTGTATTAGTTTTGAAGTTGGATCTTAAATCCTTCAATCAAAATACATATAGGTAACGATATATTTATAAATTATTATTACATATTATAATAATATAATGATTATAATATTTTTATTTTTTATTAAACTGTTAAACGTTAAACCCTGTTAAACGGTAATTTCCAATTTGGTTTCAATAATGTTGTTTTTTTTACTCTTTTTAAAGTTGAAAATGGTCGTTCAACTTCAGTTATAGATACTGGAAAGGTTACCAAAACTCGTAATAAATGGTTTATAATCGGGTAAACTTGTGAAAAGTCGAGTCACATGAGTCTAAAATAGCCATAATATCTGTAGGGGTTTCTTCATTATTTTTCCACTTTTCACACCACAGTAAATACTCACTCGCTATATTACCATATGCGAAACTTACGGGCTACGAACCAACGCTACGCGGGATGACTAAAAATTAAAATATAATATGATACTACGACTTTTGGAGACAATTTTTTTCAAATTCTATTATATTATATAGGTATTTAAATTGTAATTTTTGAAATAAAAATAAACTAAACGTTATTATTATTATTTTGCTTCCATACCTATGCAGAGCGAATTACACCCAAAATGAGTTAATTAATCACAATTCTTTTCCCGGGCAATGCTGGGTTATTCAGCTAGTAATTATATAATTGAAAAATAAACCCGGTACTATACACCGATATAGGAGCAATTATTTATAATGTTCTTTCATTAACTAACAAAAATATTTTTTCGATTAGTTTTTAATGACTTAACCTCGTTTCGAACATATTTTATGCTCGAAATTATTATTGATTTTAAATTTAATATCATTATATTACAGGTACCGGTTTCATGTGATACATTTTGCGCACGAACGAGTGTTTTCACGTATCATATTTATCACAATATTAAAAAATATCTACCTACGCGTTTTGTTTGGAAAATAATTTGACCACAGAAGTATGGTCACAGTTTTGATTTTGCGAGTCTTCTATATACCTACAAGAAGAAGAGCAAAAATGTGTGGTTTTAATGTCACGTACATAAATTATTATTGACCGACATTTATGCTTCATAGAAAAATCATAATAATTGATGTGTATTATTTAAAAAATGCAATCTAAGATTTGTACTTAATTGTCACAAGAAGCCAGTAAAATTTAACCAAACGTTGAAAGTGAAACATAACATGACACTTATTTAATTTTAAATTTGCAAGTTCACATATTATTATATATTACGATGGTATAAATATATTATTACAATACTATGGTTTATAACAATATAATTTCAGCAGTTTAGTACAATTTCATTATCCCACATCAATTAATTTATTCCAAGTCGATAAATTATTGCGAATATATATTTTTTTTAATTTCATAGAAACAGGTTTTATTAAAATTATACACACATTTTTTTTTTCTAAGAATTCTCTAATCTCTTATAACTAATACTGTAATAGATTCGCATTTTAAATTGTGCATATACAAATTTAACCTACCTACCGAAAGTGTATCATTATGAATTATGATATTAAATTATTATATTTCTTTAGCATAAAGAATGACTATATAAGACATACATAATATTTGTACGATTAAATTTCTCATCGTGACACAAGACTGAGGATAAGAATACACTCGACTTTCTAAATTATTAAATTCGAATTTCAGTTTTATCTGAAAGCTTTTTTTCTTTTAACTTTGAAATTTTTACTTCGAAAAACATAGCTTATTATATTATATTATTATATTTTGATTATTTTTCATGAATCGCAGCGATGAGGTGGTGGATGTTTACATAATATATACAGACTGCAATGCAGGTACTGTAAACGAAAGCCTACAATAAAACAAAACAATAAGGCATAATAAAATATGATTATAATAATACATAATCTACAATGCCTTTTCCCCCTTATACATATTTTATACTCTTTTGCTCGTCATGCTCGAGTGCTTGACGTACGACTTTAATGGAGACGGCCCGATGGATCAGTGAAAACACCGGAGAGTGGAGAGTGCAGTTTAATAAGGCTCAAGTCTTATAGCGCTCACGACATTTATAAATTATAAATAATAATAACCGCGAGTACCGACTTAAATAATACTCAGTGGCCAGTGGGACAGAACCATCACAGTCTACAGAAGTGATTGAAGCAACAGAGATTATTATGAATAACCATTTCCGAAAGAATGTATATTTAAACAAATCTGGAGATATTTTTTTTTCTGTTTTTCCTCGCTTAATTTTACTAACGATATTTGAGCAGTTTCAAATGTTTCAAACAGGTAATGGATTCTTTAAGATGATTTCTTTTTTTCTTTTCACAATATTCAAAGACGGGTTTTTACTCATAAATCCAAGTACACATTAAGCGTACCTACAAAGTACAAATCAACAATTTGTTACAGCAATAAATTGTACATGTCACGAAAAAGTAAAATATTTCACAGTTCGATCACAATCATAATAATATACTTTATTGAAAACTGATTTATATTCCGTTCAAAAATCGCCGTTGTGTTCAATAAAATATATCGTGCAATAGATATCTATTGTATCAAAAAACTATATCGTAGCTACATCGTATTATAGTTATTATTATTTATTTATTGTTATAAACGCTTGTAAGGGTCAAGTCAAGTAAAGGTAAAAGTACATTATACTAGAACTTAACTATAAGTACATAAGATGATTTTAATAGAGCATAATAATAATTATAATACATTGTAATATTATAATTTCAAATAATGTTACAATTGGTACTAATAGTAATTTAATAATAACAATTTTGTATTATAACACCTTTGGAGTTGAACAGATTTTGATAATATATTAAGGAAACTTGGCTTATCAAATGTACCTAAATATCATGTGCCTATAAAAGAAATCAAAGTTTTTAAATTCATGTTACTTCATTATCTGACAATACGATCTATTATTAGTATTATTATTACATACGAATACCTATCGGATAAATTATCCAAACTATGTTTTCCAATGAAATAATTTCATATTTGAGTACCTAATTACATATAGTAAATATGGAATATATTTTATAAAATCAAATATTGAGATTGGTTAATATTGTGGGTATTAATAAAGTAACGATATATCTAGTCAAAAATGTTTATAAATATTACACATTTGAATATTTGATCATCCCCATATGGTTTTCTCTCGAATATGTTAGGTACAATTCGATGTTTTCGTGCGTACCTACCCTTATATTAGTTATATTATTATATAATATAACCATTACCTATTGCAATAAAGTCATTAAAATATATTATAATGTTAAAACTTATGTGTGTCTATTTCATAGGCAGATATATGTAAGTAGGTACCTACCTGAGTATATTAACATTAGTTTGAAACGGGTTTAGTGAAACCATTTTAGTCGTATAAAAAAATTATACATGTTGTGTTGACGGAAAATCGGTCGTTTATATTGTACTCTAAACCACAGCAACAAAATACCTACGCAGTTTTTATAACTTTGACTTTTTATACCCATCAGTACCTATATATTCTGTTAGTGGGTAACGGAGAACGGTTCTCTGCAATATTGCAGTCTATCGCGTTCCGCCGTCCAAATCGTCTAGTCTTAGAAAAATACATATCATTTTAATAGTCTATATTATGATATGCGTCGACGAAAAAAAAAAATGTTTTGTCGTATTCACCAGTGTTTTTTCTATAATATAAAATGATAAACAAACGGAATTTACAAACGCAATTGGTTAACCTGAATAACACTTTTTTATGCACAATTACCGCAGATTCGAAAAATTCTATTTATGGGATTACATGCAGAACGTTTTTTAGTACCAAACAGAATTATTTATGTTAAGACCTACACCTGCCGACATCGTGCGTGGGAAAGTTTGTCAGTGGAAAGGGATTTACACAGATTTAAGCTATACATCGGAGTTGGAGAAAACGACTGGGATTGAAAATGAAAAATTTTACCAATCCGGACATAAATATACCATTGCGTGATAGTAATAATTATGATAATAATAAGAATATTATTAAGAATGAACCATCCAGATAAACACATCATAATAAAAAATATTTAAATTTACAATATAATGGCAAAACTCGTCACTGATGATATCCTCGTATCGACGAATTAGAAGTACCAATTGATAAATATAAAATTAACTTATAAGATTTTTAAGTATTTTTTCCTAATAACTAATAAGTTATTAAAAATATGGCAAAAAAAATAACGCCAAGTTTGACGAAAAATAAATATAATATATACTATAAGTTATATCAAATATTAATACAATTATATAATATGATATTAGAATACAATTAGTAATTTATAGCCAATATCATACAATCAGGTTCACTTTTCTTAGTTTCAAACACTATATGTAGAAGCTAAGAGTTATTTTGGTTATTAATTAACTATATTTTATAACATATTGTTTATAGGTACCTAGGTATTTAATATTATAAGATTTACAATTAAATATTAATATGATAATATGTTAGTTTAAGCCTACTTGTAAAAAGGGTTTCTTTGTCATTAAAAAAACATATTTATGATTCACAGGATTTTCCTTAAAGATGAAAAATATCGAGTAGCGTGCTATGGGTTTTTTTATATTTTTGCATCCCATTTCTATTTCTTTTCCAAATTCAAGCACAGAGAAAAACATTATTATGTATCACACATTTACCACGCTCACTATATTGATAACAATATATTTTAGTACGTGCGTACCCGCACAACAAATCTTCACGCATATTGCCTATATTACTCCTTATAAACAATCCGTTAAAACGGTACAATAAATTGGATATAATTAGTACCTATGCATGGTAGTAGTAGGTATATCTTCTATGCACGGTAATATGTTTAGTGTTTATAGAAGGTGCTCCATTTTGGGATGCGGCCGGACAGGGTCTGAATTTGCACCTATTTTTTGTTAAACAATTTCCTGTTAGCCTGCCAAAAATGAAGACAAAGCATGTGTGTTTTTAATATTTCAAATTGAGTCATTGTATCGTATTTTGAATATTTTGTACTGTTTTTACTTTTCCAATACATTTTTGCTATGATCCGACAATATTGATCAAGTAATAAGAGAAAATTGTTATCAGCGTAATATAATATTATATTGTAAAAAAAGTAAAAACAAATAATAATAAAAATATTATTTTTACGGCGTCCAACGTTATCACAAATTATAATTATGGGATATGAACTTAAAGTTTTAGCCTAACCTAACCTAACCTACCCATATTAATGACTAATGGGTAATCTCAAAAATTAACAATTTCCAGTCAAAATATCAAAAAGAAATTCTAAATATATGTTATTCCTTGCTTTTCATATTTTGAATTGTATCACCTATGCCTACTGCACGGTGCACGCATAATTAAACTAGGTATACCTAACCTACAAGCTATAAACTACATTTATAAAGTGCACATTAAGCACCCATGATACCAAAAAAAAATTGAGAAAATTCTCTAGGTTGTGTCAAACATTTTTTTAATATTTGAATTTTTCAAGAACGTTAGTTACGTAATTAAAAAAAAATAACAATAATAATATATATTATATATATTTAAAAACGTTAGGTAGTTTTATAAAAAAAAAACAACTTCTGACATAATGTTATGATTGATTATTATGTATTGCACTACTATAGGTGCAATTAGTGGTGTGTAAAAACAGCATATTATAATACGGTTATGTGAAATGTATTGCGTTCACACGCACATCTACGGCACAACTATGGAAACGACGCGTTTTCAATACAAAATCTTGCCTGACAAAAATAAACTTTTGCCTCGTGAAATTGGCAGATTTTGATTGATTTTTTATTTAAATATGATGGTTTTATAAGGGCCTTATTGGAATCCGATTTCTCTATTTTAAAAAGTTGTAATAAATGTCTAAATAATCACAAATTATTGATTATTGATTATTTTTAAGACGTTATTTCAAGTTAATTAAAAAAACTGAGACTAATATGTTTTAAATGAAGTTTTTTTTTCAAATAATAAGTAAAAATCAAACTCTAAATGATCGCTTTTCTTTCGTTTTTAATAGTTGACAATGTTTTAATTTGATTTTCCTGTATGCCTCTTTTATGGCCGTCGTTCGACTTAAACTAGAAATTGCCTACAATTTGCCCCTGAAAAAATAGCCAGTCCCGATATCATTTACAATATTTAGATATTTAAATTTTCAGATGTTCTTTTATTCATACTTAAAGTTTATGGAGATAACATTCATTATCATTCGAATGCAAAATCCGGCTTAGCAATCCGATCGACCATCAATCACTGTTTGTCATAGCAGTTAGGCAGAGCCGGGCAAGTGGGCAATCAGGTAAGTTCTTGAGTTACTAATCAAAAAAGTCAACTGAATAGTATGTAAAATGTAGGCTTAACAGACAGATAGTCAAGTCGTTAATCGTAGTATAATATTAAAGTTTATTTTATGAATATGATGAAGAAAATATTATTATGTACCTAAATCTTCAACTTTTGCTTCTTTCGAAACCACCAGGTTGTAGTGTTTTACGGGTTTTGTAACTATTGGATATTTAATATAGGTCTTATGGTTAATTCGTGTATTAGACTTTAATTTTAATATTAGGTTTTTACAACTTTTTCTACGGTGTTATAAATTACTTATATATTTCATAATATGACTGGCTTGGTACAGTTTATAAATAACATACAAAAAACACACGGCGCAATATATATGCAACACTATGGCTGCATTCAAACACGATTGGCCTCAAGGAGCCGGCTATTTATCGAGGAGCAAAAAATTCTGATATTCGTATAACAGGCTGCACGGATAAATCAAAATCAAAGTTTATCAAACCATTTAAACGATGAAAAAAAACGACATTATAGGAAAAACGATTATGAAAAATAAAAATAAAAATATTGAAATCTGACTGTATTTCATCAGCTTTTTTCCTGTGAAACGATTTGTGAACTATAAAAACGAGTAGATTCAGATATCCTTAACGTGCTAACTTCTGTGACACCCTTAAGACAATGCTGTGAATTCGATAAATACAACGAATAATCATATTGGAATTAAAACACGTCAAATATTAAAACAAGTACCTAGCTTGGTATGAATGGTATTGGTATACCTCTAATATAATAATGAAAATTAATTATTTCATATTGGTAAAAAATTTTATTAAAAGCTCCAATAGGTACCTAGTAACTATAGAGTGTAAATGCCATGAACGCGTCTCTGTACAACATATTTTCAGATTTGAATAATAAATTGATTCATCTCAATCGCTCTAATTCACAATTTTCATAGATTCTCTTTTTTTTATTAACGCGAATAATAAATTAAACTTATTGAATATAAATGTAATGTATTATTATCCTGCTGTAGTAGTCTTAAGCATTTCGATATCAAGTAATGGTTTTGGGATTTAAAAAATGTCAATATGTATTGACTACTAATATTAAGAACAATAAGAACCACTAATATTAAGAACAAATAAAACTATTATTTTCTCAATATAAATAATTTGTATTTATAGTTTAGGTTGTAAACGACAACACCCGTGTACATTTTCATTTAATAAATTCAACGGTGACATAATAGAAATAGGTACATAGTCTTAATAACTAATAACACAATATTTTAAATGACACACAGCATAATAATATATTGTTATATGTGGTCTGATGTTGAAAAAAAATGGACAATATCTACGATTAATTTAATATGTATGCATTTAACAGAATACAAACATTAATAAACTCGATATGTATTTGTAAGTTTTAATAAAAATATTTGTTTATTTTTTTTTGATAATCAACGTCTTTAAAATTTCACAAGAAATAAATGAATTGTACAACTCACTCAAATTCTAAAATGATAATAATTATTTACACAAGATTACAATAAAGGTAAAAATAATGATGTTTTTCATTAAAAAAAAAAATAATAATAATAATAATAATAGTCCTATAATAAAGTCTAAAAGAAAAACATTCTAAACATTTAAATAACAAGAACATCATATAAAAAAAATGAATAATAATAATAAACCATTATCGACGTAGTAAAATATTTACACGATAAAACATATATTATTAATATTAATATTTATCTTAATGATTTTGGTATAAAAATAATTTAGTTGAATAAAATATAAATAATTTGTAATTTCTGTAGGAAAAAATGCTCTTCTTTTTTTGATTTATTACAACAAAACAAAGAGAAATATATATATCTAAATAACCTCCGGAACCTACTTAGTTAAAATCGAGTGATATTCTGTGTAATTTCGTTTTGTCCACCGGAAAAAAAAAAAAATTTTTTTTAAAAATAATAAATAATATGTATACAATGTGTATTGATATTATGTATCTACATCATTTGTTTAGAATGATATCGTCGTAATGACAAAAATATTGACGAATTTATTAATCAAAGTAATTTTTCAAAAAAAAAAAAACGATCCCTTTTGAGGGCTGGAGGGGTATGAGCGAGGGTACGTGGGTGCTGGTTTAGTTGGCCGATGGTTGCATACAGTATCCGCTGTACGTCCGGATGTTCTCTTCCGAGTAGTTCTTACTCTGTATCACTCCAGCGTCCGTGTGATGGGACGGACACGCGTGTTCCGGAGGGCACTGGCACAGCGTGTTGGTGTTCACCTCGTCCACCATCTCCTGTCGCTTGCGCACAGTGAACAGCCTGCAAGGTTCTTTACGCTGGCACCGGAGCCTCTGTAAAACAAAAAGGCGATTCCAGATTATAACAAGATACGTAATAGGTATAACGCAAAAAAAAAAAAATAATAATACTATACAAAACGTTTGAGGGGGGTTATAGTGTTAGAACGTCATAATAATAATTTGACGTCATTATGTTGCTCAGGAGAGTCGTGGAGTGGGTTTGAATAAAATGAATTACGGCGGATAAGTAAAAAAAATTTGATTTCCCACGAATTTCGACTTATGTAGGTTCCGCTGTATAACAATTTTATTCATTTTTGAAATTTAACTGCACTCAGCTACATTTTTATTCCGACAAATTGCTAAAAGCTAGTTACTACGAGTTCTCAGACCAATTTCTCCGGAAGAGGGATCACATTCTCCTTGGCCCCGCACACCCAGGACCAAGGACGCCCCCTTCACCTATATCAATATTAATTAAATACATATACCTTAATAGCCGACAACGGTGTATAGTTAGGTAGGGTGCGAATCTATATCAGTTGTAAGTATACTTAGAGTTTAGACTTACTCACATTGTAACATATTATATTCAGTGGCTTATTTTCAAATTTTCTGGAGGGGGAGGCACCAGTATCAGATGTATTCAGTATCTTTAATAATCATTAATTATAAGTTTTTTTTGGGGGGGGGAGTTTATAAGGGGTCCATTGCCAATTTCACTCCCCCTCACCCCAAAGGTAATTGTATTATATTTTATACCTAGGCGTATATAAATATAACGTCGATATTGCACGTACGAAAATGTTCATATAAAATATTTTTCCTAATTATCGATTAGCCTCCGCTTGGAGTAGGTATGTTTACCACATAATTATTATACTCTGCAGATGTACCTGCTATATTATACGCCTTATACCCAGCAGATAAAAATTAAATTTATAAACATTTAAGCGAGTTCCGCCTTCTGACAAAATAATTAATGATATTTATTACTCGAATATTTTGAAAATATAATATACGGCGTTTAATTATTATTTCACATCATCGTCCCCTAGTCGCCAATTCTGTTGACTACCTATATTATAATTCTATATAACTCCACGACGTCTATTCAATGGTCCCGGATCCTTTGCGAGAGTTAATTCGACGCCATCCAATTATTATTATTGTTGTTTTGTAGTTCAGACAGAATACACTATAGAACAAACGGTAAATATTCATCAGCGTATGGTTCACGCGGGCTCGTATCGGTATCGCTCTTATATAATATAATAATAATTAATAGTATAAAGTCCCCGTACGAGTACCAGCTAGCGGCCACTCGATGAAACAACGACATTATTATTTTTTCCCTTCGACAAAAAAAAATCTTTTGTGATGCTCGGAAGGCGTGCTATTATATTATATAATGACACCATTGAAAAATGTTTTAATATGGAGTATCCGAGTGTCGTGTAAATATAGCTTTTCCGGCAAGTACCAGTACGCTTTGCAGCGTGAAACTCGACTACTCTGGGGGCGCATACGCTGAATCGGTTAAGACTTTAATAAACTTAACCGCACGTGTGAACTGAACGAATTTAATGTACTTACCGTTTTACCTTATTATATTACCCGAGATGGGCTGCCTAACTCAATAAATATATCGTCGGCAGGATTTAGGATTTGATATTTGGCCGTGTTGTTTAATCTTTAATGGACCAACTGTGGGCTGCTAAATCACTCGTAAGGGATTGACAGCTCGCTACTTATTCGTTAAATGTTTAGTGTTTTATGCAATCCGGCATAATTTTCGCACAAATATACATTGTATAAAATATATATTACGTATTTAATACTGAACAAAATCCTAAGAAAGGACTATACTATATTGTGTTAGGTGTATGCATATAATATATATTCGATACAAAAAATGGTTATGGAAAATAAATATTTCATCGGTAGTCAACTATAAAATATGATTATTCGACTGCCGAAGTGTCTGTTTGGGAGGGTTAAATTCACATGTTGGAGATAGGGTTTACAATGCCTATATGTTGAACCCACCCTATGAATCGATTCTTAAATGGGCGCTTTTTCAACAATTTTGACACATTAACTATATATGGTATGTACTGGTACTTACGCTCTGCGGGGAGCATGCGAACGAGTACTGGTAACCAATCTGTTTAGACTCGGTCTGGTACGCTTGCCGCTTCAGCAGGTAGGCGACCGAACCCTTGGGACAGTGACAGTGGACCGTCTGCAGCGTACCATTTCCCTCGCTGCGCAGTGTCCACGCCATGTCACGGAAGTAACGACATTTGGGCAACATCTTGATGGGCTCGCATAGCTAGATGGGAATTAAAATATTATTAATATCGTTTTATAGAATAATAATATAATAAAGTATATAAGCAAATTAAATATATTATAATATACGTTATGAAAAAATACAATTCTATGCGTAGATATACCCCTTTTATATTATATGCATTAAAATGTATAGCTCGTAGGCAATGTTATATTATATTATATACGCCATGCAGATTAATTTTTAGAACTATTATTGTTCACCCCTATTTTTCCTTAAGTAGGTAGTTAATTTATTCAGATTTTCAAGTATATACTTTAACACTATATTATGCTATTTAAGGTTTTCTCGCGTCATCTGGTGTCAATACAAACTTTTCATCAGTACAACCTTTTTTACTGTATACTTTTAAGAAAAACGTTTTATTTTAAATGTTGAATATAATATATAAATTGAAGTTCAAATGAGTAGGTACTAGGTGCTGAGTTATTAAGGATTAAGTACTGAGGAAAGTAGTCCATGAATCATGATAATAGGTTAAAGATATGAGGGCTAATAGGCTATATGGTTATCTGAAAAATTATAGCTATTAATTATTAGATACGTTTTATAGTTTGTACAAATTATCTGTATATGATAAATACTAGACTAAAATACTAGATCTATCTAATATTTGATGTAAAAGTAATGCCACATAATTAAAGATAAATTTCCTTAAACTAATTAGTAGATAAATATAGTTAAAGTAATACCTAACTCAGAAACTATGATATTGAATTTTGATTTTCATTCATCAACATTTTCCAAAAACATCACATGCTCAAAAATTTACAATAAAAAGGGGTGGTGAGGAAAAAATAAGTTTGAAGAGCCAAGGCCCACGGGACAATAGTAAATTTATATAAAAATATGGTCTTTAAATTTTAACTATCCATTATAGGTAGTTTGAAATTCCAAAAATCAGGATTTGAATAAATATGCATTATAAAAGGATAAAAGGAGGGATGACAATGTCCTGGGCGAATGGTAATTTAGATTGATGCACAGTATGTGCATTGCACACATTATAATTTATTATTCGCTGTCGTGGGTTCACATGCTCGTGGATTTATGCGCACAAATCATTAACAGTCATTGTGCTGATAACAAAAACAGGTTGGGACGTGTATGCGTTTATTTTTTTTTTATTGAAATCTTATCGAATTCGAAACGATCGATCAAACGGAATGAATCTGACGGGTCTTATATTCGTTATTTCAATACCGTGCGTGATGCACAGACATAAGGTTTGTAAACTATAATATATTATTATTACAGGTACCTAATACTTATAACAATATGTTATTAGTTATAAGTTATAACAATAACATTATAATATATTGTGCAATATCGGCTGTAAGCAAGAGGCGCTTTCGAGGTAAGGCGCAGGCGCGCGCGTAAGGCCCAGCAGCGGTGGATTTTCATGACTTGTGTGTTTTTTTTAAATCTTTTTTTTGTGCTTATTTACCTTGAACTGCCTCGTTTTGTCGGTGATGGTGTGCCCGTCAGCCGGCGACAGCATTTGCGAGCACGGCGGCACGCCCGGCGGACACCTGCACTGCCTCTCCACCCACGGCCATTGATACATGTCCACCTTGCTGCACACCGCCCACTTTTCGCACACCGGCAACTCTTCCTCCGAGCTCTGAAATATAAATAAAAACACAGATGTGATTATTACACGATCGTCAAATTACGAAACCGTAAGGATATGCACAAATTAATAACGACAACGCGGCGAAGAAGATGATAATAATAATATGATAATACGGCGATGAAATTAGTAAACCAGTATAATAACAATAACATTACAATAAACGCGCGCGTTGGGTCGCACCCACTCGGTTTGGAGAAATGTCTTATGAAACTGCATCATATAGGTACAGGTACCAGGTACCAGCTCAATACATAATATACAATATTATTACTATTATGTGTGTGTGTCCATATTATAATATCCGAGCGATGGCCCCGAAATAAATAGAAATTATTAATGGGCTATTAGAATAATATAATATTTAAGTAGTAGGCTGTTGTAGGCATATCGGGTACGTTATAATGGATTTGAGTATTACGATGCAGTGAGCGATTTAATTCCAAGCGATGAATAGTAGTTGATATGGTGTTATTATATTAGCTAGTTATAATATTATAGTTATTGGAGATTTCGTCCGTTTTCACGACATTATAATTTATTGCAGTCTTTTATTGTTTATATGGATCTGCAACGATCAAGTTGTGATGTCATCGAAATGAAATATTCCTGTTTAATACTTTTTTTTGTAAATGATTCGATCAAAACCTAAACCAATATTCCTCGGATACCACATATACCCAGAGCCCTACTTATGGGGTGGGGGGGCTAAGGGGGCTGCAGTCCCAAGCCCCGACATAAACAGATATATAACCGAAAATAATACAGTCAAATACGTTTTATTTATACCAATCAACATTAAATAATTATACTTATACTTATATCACATAAGTATACTTATAATTATAGAGTTTGGTATAATTTATTTATAATTTTAAAAATATATTGAATATAAAACAACGATATTGTAAAAAAACTGAATTTATTATTTAGGTTGAAAGGTCTCGTCAAAAAATTAGCCCCTGGCCCCGAAACCCCTAAGTAGGAATTTGCAGATACCAAGTGCTATAATACCATCTATAATATTATATTAGATAACATTATTTACCTTTATAGTATACTACAAACAAATTCAGATTAAATATAAAAAAAAAAAATGTTTAATCAAATCTTAACAGCCCATGATATTACAACAAGATGTAATTAATTTATTACGCTATTTAGAATTAACCGCCACGTGTTGCTCAGTCGCTTATACAGTAATATTATTTATGTTAATGCAATCTGTTTGTTATTTATCACAAATAGTACATTTACGCATCTATCGTTTTTTCTCCATAATATTGTGTCATAATTATTTGCTGCCCATTACAAGTTACAACTACAGTCAATATATTATTATTATACAGACATGAGACATACGCATATATACAGTGTATAATAATACTATGTTTATTGAAATTATTTGATTAGTATACTTATGTAAATAATGAGGATAATAATGCAACTATCTAATACTAAGAATTTATTTAGACCGTATTTTTTATACGAGATAGAAAATGAGGTGACTTAATGCATTTTTTATTGTTGTTTAAAGTAGGTCATTATTTTCAATGTCGTCACGATTATCAGAATGTACCTATATCCACGTCGTAATTCTTTATATTTTTCGATAAACTTTGATGTCAATTTAGTTAAAGTTGGTTAGGTATACTCGGGTAGTGGATATAATACATTAAAACACGTCTAGACGTGTGTGGAGAAATACGATTGTCGTGCAGTACATTATAGGTACATACTTTGAAACGACCCATTGTTTGTGATAACATTAATTTATGTACGTGCAGGGTGATAACACTAATGAGTGTCGAGTTTTTCATAAAAAATGGAACTGTTTACCAAAAGCTGCTGCACGCATCGACGTGGCTGCAGCTGTGGGATATTTTTCATTTTATTGAGACCCACGACGTCACAGTTAAAATCTCATGTATAATATATAATATTATTGTTAGGATTACTTCTACGTTTATAAAGTTCATAGTAACCGATAGTCTCAAAAGGCGAGCGGCTGTGGTCAAATAAAAAAATCATTGAAAAAAAGTGTCTACGAGTAGAGAAGAGTTATTAAAAAGATTTATAAGTCTAAAACATAATCCGTTATGAATGTCTGAAGGTCGTATTTATATGCCCATTTATATTTTGGTATTCATTAACTAAAATATGCCAAAACGGTAACTACAAACGAAAGATGTTATTGAAATAGTAGGTACGCCTAAATATTAGTGGTCGGCAACCTTTTTGGGCTCTTGGTCTCGGACAAAAATAATAACATTATAGTCATATTTTGAGGGTACCTACATTTATGAAGATACCTATAAATATAAAATATTCAATTAAATTGTAATTTTGGAGTGGGCCGTATGAAATAGTCGTTTGGGCCTGATAGGCCACTTGCCTATATCGTATATGATATGTATATGATTGTGTTCTTTAAGTATCCAACCTAATATAGTATATAATATTATGTAATATATAGTGTTATGTGTATAATGATATATGATAATAATATCTATACTCATTACTCAATGTTGTTACTTATAAGTGTATATGTCTGATATGATGACAATGTTCTGAGGTCTGCAAAAGATTTCGTATTTTACCAAAGATTCGTGTGACGTACGTGTAAGCTTGTTTATAGTATTGAATGTTGTAAAAAACGTTGACAGACGTAGTCATCGTGTAAAGTTACAAGATTGTACAGCGTGCGCCCAACTCCACTCCAAAATATATATATATATATATATATATATTATAGTATTATACAGGACCGAAGGTATAATATCAATCGAAATAAAAACTCTCGTTTGAAAAATATGTTTAAATATCCATAAAATATAATACGTCATCGACTTTTGGCTGTTTCAATACATAATATAATCTGTGTGTGTAGTGTGTGTTTATATAGAATGTTATAATAGACCGTCTGACAGTGTTGATTATAATATACCTACCCCAGCAGTGGTTGTATCTGGAGAATGACGCGAACAAGGGGTGGC
The DNA here is from genome assembly GCA_949089665.1 of Macrosiphum euphorbiae. NCBI lineage: Eukaryota > Metazoa > Arthropoda > Insecta > Hemiptera > Aphididae > Macrosiphum > Macrosiphum euphorbiae. The sequence continues at coordinate 88,399,050 of CARXXK010000001.1, read as the reverse complement.
AAGGGATGGTGAAAACCAGGATCTAGATTTCATTCAAATATTTTAGGAGTTAGTATAGTAAATAAAAGATGGGTAGGGAATGGTTGTATTTGACATATTATAATATAACATACACAAAATGGTACCAGCTATACTATATTAACATCACGATATTGTATTTCTGCGTTATTATAATATATGTTTAGTGTGAACGGATATAAATATTCACACAATCAAAACGATACGTTATGGTATATAATATAATATAATATATTATAATTTCTTGAATACAAAATAAAAAAATACATCAATCGCCGTGAGTGTTATATAATGTGTATTATGTGTGTGTGTAATAATATATGCGCATGTAAGTAGGTAGTTATACAAATCGTTCGTTATTGTTATCATATTATTCTTTCTATTTAGTTCTTCAAAAGGAACATAAATGATGTATTAATTTCGTAGTAAAAGGATTGTAGGTACCTATCTATTTTTATTGTTTTCTCGCGCTATTTTTGCGTTTTAGTTTTTACGATATTATAATATTATATGTACTTATACGGCGAACGCGCGTGTTAAGATAATAATATATAGATAGAAAATCGCACGTACTATTTTTAGTTTTTCAACGATTAAAAATTAAAATATTATTACAATAAACGCATGACATAATCGACTGTACACATTATGATTAATATTATGCGACTCAAATAATATGCTTTTGTCGCCGAAAACGGCGTGACACGTGTCGATTTGAAAATTGCATTGATTATTCGATCGGACATCCGCACCGAACGCGTTTTTTTTTACCACCAAACAATAATAATCATTGGTATTACACTATTCGACACGTAAAGCCGTAAGTTTGTAAATTGTTATTCGAAGTGTCGTATTGTAACCAAACGAACATAATATAATTTCGAACGTTGTTATTATTAGGTTTTTTACTAACGTTATCACAAAACAATAAATGTCTCACCGCGACGATAAATTCCCGTAAACGTGTACGGGGTGATTGCTTTATGTCTTTATCTATATAATAATAACATATTCGTATATATTTGAAGAATTTGAAGTTGCAGGCTTTCTCTTCGCCTGAAAATCATATTTTTTTACGGATTTGGATTGTTCGAAAGAAAAAACAAATCTTACTTATTCCTATTCCGTCTACAGGTGGCACGAGCGGAAATTAATTGCAGTGATAATAATACTGACCGATTCGCGTCAAACCCCGTAGGTAGTATAGTAATATTTAACGAGAAACCGCTAGCCACCATATTTTAAAGTCGTCTGCACGTGTACCTGTACCATTAATATGAACTCTACTATGTGGAGTGGTCGTGTATATCATACTTAATTCCGGTTCCGTCGCAATTAAATGAAAAAAAAATATTGATAGCAATAATAATAATAATATGACGTCGTATTTGGCATCGAAACGTGTTACGTCATTGTGTTTTGTTGTTATTGCACATGCACATTTCCGTGCGAAACTGCGAAATGTACGCTATTAATTTTTATTAATAACATTTTTTTTTCGACATCGAAATTTCCGTCGTCCCACGTGACGTTATTTCCACACACGGTGATGGTGACATAATAATATATATTATTATATTAAATTGCTATATTATATTTATATGTGTATGTATATATAAATGCGTTTGCGTCGTCGTTATTCGGTGATTAAAAATTGATTTGGCACGATTTTTTACCTAGTCCGCCCCCTTACAAAAAAAAAATTCATCGCTCCGGCCCTGTTGGCATCGGCTCAAGCATTCGACACATCTACGGCGCAAGACGCAAACAATCCGTTGCGCAAAAACACACACTCACACACACACACACACACACACACACACACACACACACACACACTCACACACACCTCACAATATAGGTACATCGTACACGTTATAATGTTATATAATATATTATATTATAATTTTTTATTATATTTATATACGCACATGCATCATGCGGGAGTACGCGACGCTAGTGTGTATCTATATAGGTATAAAATTGTATCAAAATACTTGCGCATTGTGCACGAGTACCGCAGTGACGTATAAATGTATAGTATATGAAATTATACATTATTGAAATTTATATATATGTTTACAATGTTTTTATTAAATTAAATATTAATGCACCTTATATCGTCAGTAGTTGATCCATAAGCTGATCCAGGGGTCGTTCACGGAGAGAGGGTGGGTTTTTAAAAAATATTATGTGAAATTATATATTTCCGGCAAACACGTCTAAATTATAATTATATCACAACCGTATAAAGTTTATATTATAAACAGTATAAACTCAATTATAGAATACTATAATTAGGTGTGTTAAAAAAAAACTGCTCAAGAGCGAAGGCGATCCCCCCCACCGGTCTTGAAGCCGCAACTGACTGAAGTACCTACACATGATAACGTATGATAACGTGTAACATATATAATTTTACTTTTGTACAAAAATTATTACTCTTATATAATATTCCCTAATGGCTTCTCCATGTGTGTGTGTTTATAATTTATTACATAATATATATATTAACAAACGAACAATATTCACAATAGTATAACGTATAAGGTACACATGACACGTGTAGGTATTGTGTTAAATTACCTATATCAATGTGGTGGATACGATTTTTTTTGCGGGGCTTAGAGATTTTTTGTAAACAAAAAAAAAGGATAATATTTTATTACAAAATATAGTAACAGTAAGTAAACCTACTAATTTTAGTTAATAATTAAAACATACCTAATTGAATAGATCACAATAATCAAAAAAGTTACCTATTGGGCATTGTTACGAGTCCGTTGTTAATAATATATATTATATTAATTTAATAATAAAATGAATGTATTATTTCTATAGTCTTCTGTCCCTACGTATGCATACAATTTTTTCTAAAAGCCGTTTTTTCAGTGTGAATAAAGTTTCTGGAAGAGTGTGTGACAAAGTAACATCCCCTTCGGACTCCCTCCACCCTCCGCATTATAACTGCGACACTGACACTGAACATTGTAATTTATAATAATGTTTTATAGAATTTGTGAATAGGCATAACGCGTCTATCAGAGTCCACAACATCTGCTGCTACAGGAAATCCACTGGACATAATAATGTAAGTCTATATTGTTGTGTAACTCGTAGTACATAATATATTATTATGGAATCCGTACGTTTTGGTTAGGTAAAACGACCGTATGCGATTCATTATGTTTTGCCGGTTTCATTCATATAAAACATATAATTGATGATGATATAAAATTATATTATATTATGCTATAATCTATTGGCATATTATACTTATTAACATATTTTATTTTATGTGATGTACATTTTGATTGTATGTGTTCGCACTTATATCGTGTTCTTTTGATATTGTATATATAATTATTAATTATTATTGAGCCTATATTTGGTTTCAGTGGCGTAGCCAGAAATTTTGTATGTTGGGGGGGGGGGGCTAAGTATACAAATACAATATGTTTTATATTTTTATATTTTAATCTTGATAAAATTCTGAGATCAACACTGGTCAATGGGGGGGGGGGCTATAGCCCCTTAGGACACCCCCTGGCTTCGCCACTGTTTGGTTTTCATTTGGCCACAATCCGCCGCTGCAACAATGCATCACTTAAGCTAATATAATAATTACATCTGCATTGTCTGTGAATGAACATAATAATTCATAATAATAATAATTTGTGTTAGTATATTCGGGTTACATTTAATTAACACATTTTTGTGATATTTTGATTTTAAATCATTGCAGCAAGTTTTCATATAGATGTGTAATAATTTCAGAATTCTAATTTTGATATTAAATCCAGATCCACACTGAAGCTACAATAAATAGCCGTGGACTGTGATGAATCGTCTAAAGACTCCACAACAATATAATATTATAATAAAAGGTATTATCAAAAACTGTATACCTATAATAGGTACTACAAAATATTATATGTTCCTACGAGTAGAAACTTTGAATGTTTTATATATAGGTATAGGTACAGTCTTACACTCTATCTACGTCAAAACAAAGAGTTCTAAACAACATTAGCACGGAACAAACCAGCAGAAGGCTATATAATATGTAAGTAATAGTATATTTGAAATGTTAAAAAAAAACTATCATTATCGTGTTTGAAACCGTCCATCTAGTTGATAAGTTTCGAAAAAAAACCATCAAAAAAAAAAATAATAATAATAATAATAGGAATAACTTCATACACACACACACATAATAATATACACACGCTATGTCAGCGGCGTATGCCTATATATATATAATTGACCAGATGGTGGTTACGACAGAAAACTCGGAGAAACGTTGAAAAATGTCAAAGACGATGAGGTAAAAAAAAAAAACCGAAATGGGTATATATATATACAATACTGCTCTTATATATAATAATATGATTCAATACATATTATATTTTATATAGAATATGCGATACGCAACAATGTACTGTAACGACGACGGCCGCGAAACAGGAAGAGGTAAAAAAACGCGCACGCGCTAGCGCGTTTTTTTAATATTTTTTATTGAATCGTCGCCGCCACCGCCGCTGGTCGCAGTCGATTTCCATTGATGCGACGACGACGACGGCGAGCGGCGAAAATGATCGGTCTGCGAGCGTCAGTGAATGGGCACGGCGCTGATTCGTGGCAGGGTGGGGGGTTGGGTTGCAGCGCGAATGGGTTAGGGGAGTGGAGTAGTTTCCACAGTCGCCGTCGGACGGGGCGGGGCGGGTATACACGGTTTTTATATTATTATATTATTATTTTCATTCTTGTTTTTTATTATTATTATTATTTTCATATTATTCCGTTTTAGACGGACACGCTGCGCGGGCGGGCCGGGGTGGGTAGCTGCCAGAGGGAGGACGCGCTCCGGTAGGGGAAACCGTCTCGGACGAACGAGAGAGATCGCCACAGCGCGGTCCGCAAGCGGCGACGTCAGAGACGCTGTAAGAGCGCTCGCGCGCGCGCAGCAGATCGCACGTGACATTCCATTCACGGAACGAACGGTCGGACAAGCGCGCGCCGCCGCCGCCACCCGGGATCCATGCCGTGCGACCGGTTCCGTCTTCTCGCGGGGCGGAGAAGGGTTTCCGTGCGCGCGCTCGGAACTGGTTTTCCTCTCCCGGCTTGCAGCACGACTCGACCGAGTACGTTCCGTCCATTATACACACACAGCCGCCGCGGTACACATTATTATTATTATTATTATTGTTGTATTCCGTGAGCGCACGCTCGTGTGTGCAGCGTTCGATGCGCGCCAAAAAAAATTATAACCGGAAACGCGACGTCACGGTCGGACACACCGCCTCACCTGTTTCCTCTGGCCGCGTGCGCACTCGCGACGAGATGACGACGACGCGGCGACCCATCAATCACCTGTTGCCCGCCGCCGCGATTGACAACTCATATATAATAATACACTCGTATGTACACAAACAAGTGTGCACCGGTTTAGTGTTCGCGTTTGCTCTCGCACGGTTAAATATAGTATGTAATACGAATCGGTCTGGATATCATCAGCGTATATTATTATGATCGCGATATATATATATGCGTTGCAGTGGGTACGGCGGGCTAATATATTTTTTTTTTAAGGTCAAGTCGCATTTATATCCTCTAAAACGATGGCGATCAATATCGATGTATAATATAATAAATATTAAATATATCGTATAAATAATAAATTGTGATCGAATGATCCGTCGCAGCAGGCCGCGCAATGTTGTGCAGAATAATATTATAATATGATGCACGTGTGTTCGCCGTAAAGCGAACTATTATTATTATTATTATTTGCATACGACAACGATACGAGGAAGTGCGCACCACCCCCGACCACAACACGTGGGGCCACCCGCCGGCGGTTGACGACGATCGTGGGAGAATTTTTCTCTGCTTTTTTTCGCGGTAAACAATCGGAATAAAAACAACTACCGCGTGCCATTCAACGGGACGACAATGGAGGGCAGGAAGAAGAGGAACTCTCCGAATATATACGTATATAAAAATATGTATAATATTTTTATGTATACATATAATATAATATAATAATATATGTGCAGTGATTGTACACACACACATATACAAGCATGAATATGATATATGTGTAAGTATAATAATAATATGTATATGTATGTATATGGGGTCGGCCGCCACTGAATGTGCACCGATTGTCCTTATCCGCCGGCTATATAGGCGCGCTGCAGCTGTCCGTCGGGGTTACTTGCGCGTGTACCTATATACATATAATTGAGCCCCGGCGCAGATCGTGGCAAGTGTACATACATTATATTATTATTATTATTATACATACATTGTACCAGCTATTATGCGCACCGTGCAGGTAACCTAGTTTAGTCCGTCGCGTCCTTTTTTTTCTCAAAGTCGACGTGTATCACCTACTCGCGCATACAGCTGGCACTTAATACGGTGTACGATCACAACACGACAGACGTGGCTCGCCGCTATTTCGACCTAAATATTATAATATATGGTGGCACCGCTCATCCTGGTCCAGATATAATGATATTATGTAACATTATAATAATATATTCCTACGAGTGTACAATATGTAGAGGTGTTGTACCTGTATAATTTACTGTAACAAATCAAACTCTGCGGAAATACGTTTCTCGTTCGGAAATCGGCGAAGGGATGTGCAGCCCGCGACCTGCAGTCTCGCGCTAGTCACGCGGTTCGTGAAGCTTTCCGCGGCGGATGCGCGTCGAGACTGTTCGAAATGCACATAATATTATAATACGGTACATGATGCATATATACACATAAGTCTAAAATACCACACCACACTGCAGCGAGCACAGGTATAGGTATATGGGCGACGGAGACTCCGACGAGTTTTCTGTAACGATTAGAGAGAACGTCGACGCCGTCGTCGACCGCGAGAGCGCAGGGAATGCAACGCAAAAAAAAGAGGAATGCCGTGAAATATTTTCGTGTAAAAAAATGTTGACGTATCCGATGTATAGCAATGCGCCGCCCAGCATACCTACATAATTAATCGGTACAAATTTCGTTTTTTTTTTCTCCGTGTACAATATATTATCTAGCTCGCGCGTTCGTCTATACATACACATAATAATAATAATATGAAGGGCTGTCGTCGTCGCTGAGAGAGACGGCGACCGGAATATACGCCCCCGTGTACGGGAAATGACAGGTTTCAGACGCGATTTGGGCGCCACCCGATCGCACGTAAAGATATATATAATGTACAATATTATATACGTGCGCACGGTCGCCGCCGCCGGTCGCCCGCCGCCGCCGCCGCCGCCGCGTAATCGAGGTCCGTCGCCACTACGCACATATATCGCAGTCGCCTGCACTCACTCGCCGTCGCCTGCCACTGACGCCGCGCCGTGCGGGGCACGTCCGCGTAATAATAATAATAACGTCGGATAACCGCGCTTGGCGCCGGTCTTGAACAGAGAAAAACGGCGTACCTAAGTATATACGATGTCTATGTATATAAGTTTGTACCTACGTCCTACACGTATACGATGTCTAAGTATATAAGTATTAAAGTATGTACCTACACGTATACGATAGGTATAATGTATATGATGTTATGATCATGATGTCTGTGCACACGCGTCGTCGCCGTCTTCGGGAACGCGTTTCGCCACGCTCGGCGCGCCGACCACCGCTGTGCGCGCGCCGCAATTCAAGACGAGTCTATATATTGCCGGAGACGACGACCGGCGCGGCGACGGCGACCGGACGCGCCGGGACGAGCGAACGCAATTCGTTATCGGACGCACCTTAATGTGTCTACCCTATACGCTATTGAAATATGTTATTTATTATAATAGCTTATATGTACTCATGTCCACCCTCTTTTACCCCTCTAACAGTTAAAAGGAAACATTTATTTAATTTATTTTTCGATCGACCACCGCCCTTGCACACGTTCAAATATATATCATGTAATACGCGCCGTGCTGTTCAGAACCTCGACCAGTGGTTTTCGAATGTTTTAGAGATTTTCAATTATTTTCATTTTATATTTTGATTTCACATTTACTTTGTTCGGCGAGAAACACGTATACCTACCAATCTACATATGGCTACATGAATTTCGTTTTGATGAAAACTTCCTAAAGTGGCCCTCCGAAAATATTATAATAATTGATGGTCATCCCGCATCCGTGACCTATAGAGTCCAAAAGTCTAGGTCCCATAGACTATTATATTCGGTGTCTCGTCCTGTCAACTTCTGTTATCTACGCGCTTCTTCTTTCTTTATGACGTAAAATTGTACTATTCCAATATGCGCGTGTAAGTGACAAATTATTATTAGCTACAAATATTAATATATTATATACAAGACGTATATTATAATTGTTATATAGCACTGGATTACAGTTGAGATGAGGTACCACTATTATACATACTACATAGTATACACATAAACGAACCAAATCAGTTTTATACCGTAACTATTATACATATATTCGTTTTTGGTGTACATAATATGTTACTGTGTTTTAATGAGCTATTTGTTACCTTTAATTTATTAATTTCAGTGTTCAATTGATTTTACTTGTATGCGTTTATTTTTTATATTAATTGTTTGTTCAGTCGTTAAGAGTAGGTATACAGCTCTTAATTATATAGGTTAGTAGCTGAGACAGGAACCGGTAGTTACTTATTATAAATATTTAATAATAATATATACTCTTGCAGAATATTAGTGATATTCAAGTTTCACATTTCAAATGTCTACAAATAGCTCAAAAACAACGAAAATATTTCGATCGTATACAAATTATTTAAATTACAGTAACAGGACATCTATAATATGCTTGTTTAAAGGTTTTGTGAAAATGTCAAGACTCTATACAGTTATTATTTTCTGAACTACCTCAAAAATCGATGTTTTGATCAAAAACTGGTTTTGCATCCCCGGTTACAGGTGTTTCTTATAAGCTTTTCCCAAATACGCAAAAGGAGAATTACTCTCTGAATTTCCCATCTTTGAAAAATAAAATGTATAGGTACCATTGCAATAGTAAATAAATGATAATATATTCTTCCCGATATATCACTGTGGTATACCACTCTCAAATCTCAATATTTAATGTAGCTATGGCCTACGTTTCTGCTCCAAAACGCGATGATACAAAAATAAAAAGACACGCATATAGTATATTTTATTGTAAAATCATTTATGCATTCCTCGCTCCGATCATAGTCTAAAAAAAAACCCACATCGATTTGAAATCAATATACGCATTTCTTAGCTCTGCGCACAGAATCTAAAATATTAAATAAGTGAGTTTGTATGCAATATAGGAAGCGATGATAGTTTTTTCCTGTCTTGGCGAAGATTTTTTAGGCACGTGCAGTGTATATATCATAATATACATATTATACATGCATCTATGTATTCTATATATTCATCAGAACCGGATCGACTACGTATATATATGCTATATATAAACCACGGCCGACCATTGAGTATATTATATTCTATATAATTTTTATTTACTTCTTTCCGTTCGATATTCGTTAATAAACTTAAAATTATTTGCCCGTCTCGTTTTGACCTATATGTATAATATGTATATAAATGATAAATCATTATAAATTGTATAATAATACACATAGATAGGTATTATAATTATTATATGCAATACGCATACAATGTTAAAATTGCGGTACGTCGATATTACGACGATGGCGCTGTTTCCTCTATAGAGCGTATGTCCAACTTGCATATTTATTGTAATTTATTTATTCCATGATAACGGATCATACATCTGAGTATCTGACCACATTACGATCTCATAATTTGCGTCTTGTCGCATAAATTATACGTACACACATTTATGGTATAATATACTTATTACATATATACGATGGGTATATCGAGGTTATTCGTCAAATATCTGCTCATCTTCTCTATAGAGAATATATTATAATAATAACATTTTTAAATAAACTTGAACATTTAAAACCATGTTTTCAAGTAAGTATATACCTACTAAGATGTTTTTACCATCTAAGTTATCCCAGTCTTTAGATATATAGGTTTTTGTTTTAATGAGAATAATTTTGTTATGTATAGATACCTACATATTTTGCAGAAAATAAATTTTTGAGTTATTAAACTTTATGTGCTAATAGGAAAATATTATTGGTCTTTATAACAGACTTAAATAAAATATAATATTATAAGATACATATTTTAGTATAGTATTCAATATACAAGAAATTTTTTATAAACTATATAGGTACAGTTTTAATAATTTGATATTATTAATTATTTTATTTTTTAAATCATCCATCCATTTTAGTAATAGATCCAGATTTATAAACATTAAACATATTACCATTTTTATTTATTATCATTCCGAAACTATATACGTCTTGTTTGATTTTCGATTTATATCCATTGGGATTTTAAAAAAAATCTTGCTTAACGATTTGCAGTAAAAACAAGTGGTTTTCAATAAAAAAAAAAATTTGTATCAACACAGGACACTATTTGTCCCTTGAGGCTTGAATGGTATAAAAAAAATAATATGGTGTGCATACCTCCCATACCTAGTAGCTACCTACCTTGCATATTATTAGAAATATTATCTGTCAATTTTATGAATATTTAGGTACCTAAACTTGTCATCTATTTATCACACAATATATTATCACTTTACTGTATCATCAATCTTTATTATTAATATACATTTTACACATAGGTATGACGCGTCTATTATATCATTTGAAAACATATTATATTACAATAATTATCGTCAAATCTACATATAATGTCGAGAATTTCAAAGAACTTTCATGACTTACACTTTTAGAGAGAGAGATAGACATAGACTAGCTATAATATAATCTATGTAAATATAAGAATTCATTACATATAGTTAAATACGCATATACGTGCGCTCACAATTCATGATACATTGATACCTATATATACAATATACAGAACGATTTTTACTGTAAAACTTGCATGCAACTATTCCAGACTTCTATACCATATTATGAAACCTCTACATATTATACTATATATATTTTAAATGCGGGTCGTTTATATATTCGCAGGTCACAGCAGTGCAGGAGGTGCACTATTTGTATGGTTTAAGACTTGACGTGGTCCGACATATACAGTCCATACTTCATGGACTACTTCACTGCCACAGCTCATGAGTCGCGAATCGTGTGTTCAAACGGTATAATATATAAGCTAAATGTAATAGGTATAATATAATATAAGCTATTTAGCTATAATTCTATGTGTATAATGGGCGACTATTATTATTTATTAATACGGTTGTAAAGTGAGAGGTTGACTGCAGATAGCCAGATAGCCCATGTATGACGTATATATTATTATTATGTACACTAATATTCTATTTTGAACAATATTATCATTTAAGAGAAGTTTAAACTTCTTTTTGTTGGTCTTGAAGAGTCGGGGGAATTGAAGTTCAATGCAAGAAATTAATTGATACTTGACTAAAATTAAATTGTTTAACCAAAAGCTGATTAATATGACTAATTTACATACAGAGGTGTGGGGGTGGGGGCAATACTGTCCTCGCTCAACGAGTCTGCATGAGGTTGCACGAGGAACGCTTCGTCGTCTTATCAATCAAAATCAATTAGACGATTATATTATGTAGAACGAACGACAATATTATTTTTCATTAGCAATGTATGTCACGCACGACGTGTTATTGTTTATGATATTACGGATTATCAGCTGCATATTATGTACTACCGAGTACCTACTGCAGTTTATCACGTTGAAATGTTATAATTACACTATAAATATTATTATAATAATCAATTATTTTTTTTAAGAAACTCGACACATCGCCCGCACCTCCCCCCCGCCATAAACAACGGTGGGATTTTTCGCTATATACGTCGACCAGTGCGAGAGTTGAAATAAAACCTATACGGTCATACATATATATGTACATCGACAATGTAATTTATTTGATGTCCTATTCGTTTACGACGCGTAAAAAGCCGGCAAATGTTGACACCCCGTCACTGCAGTAATGTAACTACAGTTGCAGTTAACGCTGCAGTACTCGATAACACCTCATCGACAGCAGACAGTGCGTCGCCCGTAGTACCTATATAGACTATTGTAATGGTATATAGATAGGTAGGTACCCATCAAATACGCGCCATCAAATTATACGGCATTTCTCTCGGTTCGAAGAAAAATCGTCAAATGCCCTTGCTCAAGGACACGTCCGCGATGAATAGACACATTATGGGTTTTTATTTATTCTTTTTCGTTGCACGGCGCACGTTGAGGAGGACACAAAGAGGAGAAGGGCCTATACTATGTATATATATATTATATATACATAATTATTATAACCCGCAACAAAGGACCGTTGGTGAATGTTTATGACTACGATGAGTATATTATATTATACGTATATATGTGTGAGTATGTATGTATGTATTTGTATATATATTATATATATATAGGTATTGTACATAAATATCTTAGTTTGTGTGTGTGTGTGTGTGTGTGTGTGTGTGTGCGAGCGCGAACGAGTGCGTTTGTGTGCGCGTGTATATATAATTCGCTTTGTTTTAGGGTGCCAAGGAATGAAAAAGGAGGGAAAAACAACAGTATTATCGAACACGTTGCATTCCGATGGTCTGGCGTGTTCCTTTTGTGCGAGAAGATAATCACACGATCCTCCGTCATATAAATATATATATATATATATGTATATACTATATAGTCTTGCCCCCCCGAGGTGAGGGGGCACGGACACGTTGTTATTCAAATCTACTCGTAAATCAATATCACTCCCTCTATATATAGGTACATATATATTTTATATCTATATATATATATATATATGTATACGACCGTCGGCCAAAAAAAAAAGAAAAAGTATTTGAAATTAACTATTATATTATTCTTCGTTTATTCTTCGTCTTCTTTAGACTGCAGCTATACAGTGATAATAAAAATATATATACTTTTTATTATTATTATTATTGTTATTATTGTGATCCGGACGCTCTTGCGTATTATATTATTATCTATATACATAATACATATATACATGTATATACGTATTTGTATGCTAGGTGTGTGTGTGTGTGTGTGTCTGTGTATGTAATGTGTATATATAGTACGTATATTATATATTACTCCAGATTCGCGCACCTGTTGATTTACTTCGAGAAGAACGTTAAAAATCATTACACACAGAAGCGATCGTATATTGACTGGGCACTATAAAACGTCGGGACGGTACCGTATACTGTATAGTCACACTGCAGTATAATATATATATATATTTTTGTGTATACGGCAGTATACATATACTACACAGTATTCAAAAAATGTTAATGAAAAAAAGTATATACCTCTACATAATATCATATACCTTAATTATTATATAGTGATGAGTCTGGAAAAAAAAACACAATCCAAAGTTAACCGCATACACACGACTGATGGAATGTAAGGTTGGACATTTCGTTTGATTATATTGTATTTCGTAGCTTGTGGTTATGAGGTATATGTACACGTTGGTATTTATTTCGAATTGCTAGATGAACAAAACCAGTTCAAAATAGAGAACTTGATTTTGACGAGAGAAGAAATATCTCAAACATCTAAATAGTACCTATATATTATAGCAAAAATAAAATACTGTTTTCATTAACGCTTCTTCGAAACGTTTTCCACATTTGTTTAATTTAACGTTTGAAAATGTTATTAGCATAAATGTAATGTTCGAAATTCAACCCAACCGCCGTATAATATAAAATAAAACTTTAAACAACAACGCATATATAATTGAATATAATTTCTTTTCGTAGGGCCTATAATTTATATATATATATATATGCGTACGGCATACCTATGCATATATTATGCTAACGTTTTACGTTTATATGTATTTCATAATATCATTGAAATTTTAAATGATTGTCGTTTTATTTCGGCTTATATATATTACACACTATACCTATATGGCTATATATATATTATTACGGACTTTAGAGCCAACGTATAAATCTTCTTGTACGCATATTGACGGCTTGGAAAATGTGTGTTAGAAAATAATTAGCGCGACACGTAGGAATATAGTGTTTTTATTATTCGTAATAATCAATAGTTCTGCACCTAATACAAGCATGATTTCAGGACGAGATGCAACTCTGCCGTTAACAATAAAAAGCTTTAGAAATATTAAACTTATACAAATATTAGCTTGCATTCATATAATACATAGCTGGCACACACATGCATAAAAGGAACTCGTTTGCATTCATGCGCCATGAAAATGTTTTTTTCTTTTTTTCGTTAAACGAACGATGAAAAAAGTCACCAACAAAAGCGAGCAATTGGTTTTGATAATCGCACATGACAAATGGGAAAAACGGTGGTTCGGACGTCGAAAATTCCGAGATATAGAAGGATACGGAGGACGGTTCGTATTAGTAGCGGACATGAATGTGTACACATGCGACGCCATAAGAATCCCCAGGGGCGTGGGTGCGGTATATATCGTGTATATATAAGACGTAAGTATGGTATGTATAATGTACAACATGCCCGCCATAAATATATTATATAGTATTATAATACTATTATATTTTTGTCCATCTGACCTTTCCGCCGAAAAGGACATTTATCCTTTTGTGTAATGGATCCCCCTGTACCGGAAGCGCGGATCAAAAACGCAGTCGCCAACTGCACACACAGACACTCACACTCACACACGCATGCGTACATAATATACAAACACACATAATATAATATAATATAATGTACAAACATATATAATATATATATAAAATAAAATATATATATATTATAATAAATAAATGTGTACAACACGACCATGGCTCGTCCTTATACACAAAAAACCCATTGACCCTATCCGCAGGACCGGATGTTCCTTATCGCGCACGCCTATCCTAGAACCGCATTCCTTACGACGACGGCGACGACGCCGTGCCGGACGAAATGTATGTGCGCCCATCGGATGAACACAACGGGGAAAAAAACTTATTACATTTTTCGTTTTCTTTTTCTTCTTCTTATTATTATTATTTTTTTTTATATTATTGTTATTATTATTATTATTATTTAACGATATTTTTTCGTCTGCTTCCGTTCTACCAGATTTGGCCGGTAAATTAACCGGAACGGGGTTTTTCTTTCTCCCGATAAAATGGGAAACTATACGCGTGTAATAATAATTACGACTCAATGTATAATATTATATAGTCCTGCAGTACACACACTGCCGTAGATCCTACGGGGCTGTATACCTACGGCTGTATGGTACCTACGTGTGTATAATATATGATATTATTATTACTGCGCAGGAGCTAAGCTTTGTACATGCAACAGGTAAATGTCGAATAAAAAGTGACCGCACCGAGTCGACGCGAAAAAAAACACACACACACCGTGGCACCGATCCCGTGTTGTGAGTATATAGGTATATGATTTCCGTGTTCTCTACATAATGATATTATCACAAAGAATTTATTGTTATTATTTTTTATACACATATTTTTTTTTTTTTTTTGTGTTCCTCCGACTACGCTTTATGTATTTATTTTTTTCTCGGTTTTTTACACCCCCTCGGACGAAAACCAGTAGCTCTATACACGCACCGCATTATTATAGGACAAACGCTCGATGATACGGCGCCCGTACCGCATCCTCGTCGTCGTCGTCGTCCCTCGGAATAATAATAATAATCATTGCGGCGCACAGTAGCTTCTGCGGTGGATACGGACGGACGGCAAGGCGGGTGGGTTCGTGTCGCGTACCGAATGCATAATAGAGTATAATAATAATATAATATTAATAATAATGTACGCGTAGGTAGGTACGTATATTACGACGCCGCCGCGTGTTATAAGAGACCCGAGAGAAAATAATTCGTTTACCACTCGGACAGGAAGTGCGTGGACATATATATATATTATATTATAATATACGAGCCGACGAAATCGGAACAAACAAAAAAAAAAAAAAATTTACCTGTCGAATTCACACCACCAGGAAGTTTACACTAGATATATATACTAATACACTATATATGGCACAGGTAACCGAAACATTGTGTAACTCGGCGGCCGTTATTAGGTATATCGTATGTGCGTAAAATAATATATATTTTATTATACGCGTCCGCGTGTCGACTGTAATTGTCGCCATATAGGTGTAAAATTTCGTCTGGTCGATGACACGGCGAAATAAAAAATGCCGCACATCGACAGTATTACAATTTATTTATTGATAACGCGGCACACGCACAGGTGGTTAGTACAATAATATAATCGTTGTTGTTATTATAATATTATCATCGTCATACCCGAGTGTTGCACAACAACCCCCCGACGACGACGACCGATGTATAAGTCTGACGATGGGGTGGACATTTTAAGGCGTTTGAGCGTGGCGTGAAAATCTATTATAATTAGTAATTACAAATGTGAGAGGGTGTGTGTGTGTGTATAATTTATTGTACTATTACAATAATATTTTACCGTTTTATTATATTTTATTACAAATTATTATAGTGACCGGCAGATTGTAACACACTATATAGTGTTATTATTATGTTTGTGTATTATATAAGTACATATTTGCAAAGTTTTTCAGAGAATTTCCACGCTAATGCCTTTTCAGACATATATAATATTATTTATAACATAAGTACAGTAACAAGTATGTATACCCACCGCGCTGTATTTATATTTAAATGTGAAAGTTTATATGTTCGAATTCCGAATGCGATTCTGTTAGAAATGTATAACTGCAGCATATGATGTATATACGATATGCATAATAATAATATATCCCAAACCATATGGGTATACATTGATACGTAAAACTTGTGTGCATTCGGTAACTTGGGTATAGTACCTAGGTACCTATAACCTATATGCAATTTAAAGTGCGTTAAACAATAATTATTATTCGTGTATACCCATGTGAAATATTATATATTATTAAGACTGCTTATTATTTTTAAACCGTCTGAAATGAAAATTGTTTTAATTATAATAAATATATTTCTTTTTTTCAGTAATCAGTATACTTCAGTACACAATATTTAAACGGGTGTGTTGTATGTGTGTAAACAAAAAAATCATTGGAGAATACTCTTTTCGTATCAAAATATTCGTTTATGCATATAAGTAAATGTATAATAATATATTTTCACTCTTTTAAATTTCTCATTTGATAATATTGTACTAGACTAGAGTATTATAATGCTCTTTAAGTGCTCTCTAATTATTAACGTCTATACAACTTAATCATATAGTGTTTTCTAAACATAATAATGTGTACACGACTACTCAACTACATGTGTCTAAGAAAACAAATTAGGTACACAAAATAAACACGGTAGGTAAATACTAAATGAGTTTATATAAGTACAAGAACTCGAACTGCATGTTTTAGAAATAAATATCAATCATAATGTATACCTAATTTAATAGTTTAGGTATACATTTTTTTAGTTATACTAAAGTAGGTACATCTTTATTAGTTCTTACCTGTAATATATTATACGCAAGAAGTTAGATCTAAGAATGCGATGTAGGTAGTTTTATTTTTACTGTATCCATAAAAAAAATCTAACGATTTTATTCATACTGTGCCGAACGCTATACAATACACATTACAGTTATTATTTATTATGATATAAAGATTGTTATTATATCATATATGTCTCGAGATGATTATTTTAATAAACTAAAAGTCAGTATTACTCAATCGGAAACTATTTATATAGATGAGAAATCACATTTACATTAATTTCAATACATTAAAACGTCTTTCGTAGTTATGTTAAAATATTTTAAAATTTTTATGTATTTATTATAATTTAAAATGAGAAATTAAATACCCGTAAACGCAGTCTTTATAGTTCAGATAGATTTATATATAAGTGACAGCAGGCCAAACGACCACTGAAACACAGTATAATATAATAGGGTCGTATCGTCTATATAGAGTACGATAAACACATATACCTATATAGTCGGATTATTTAGGAAAACGTGAATGCGTTTTGAATAATTCAAAATGTACCTACTTAAGTACCTATAATATCTTTAGGTATAATATTTTAAATGTATAACACACGAATTAAGTCCGAAAAAAAATTTTAAAAAGGTAAAAATAAAACTATTGTTTTTACAAATCGCATATTATTATCTTGACAACGATTAACGCTTATTTTAGAATGTAAACTGCGTTACAGGCCATAATACACTATATGACCATCATGTCTGCAGTAACGTAACGACGAGATTGCGAACAAGGGACGATTATATCATATCATAAGAGACGCCCGGCGCCTTATTAACGGTAATTCAATTACGTTTGTACGAATTAAAAAAAATATGAAAAAAAAATTCCATCTCACTATACGCCATCATCGTTCATTAATGTCTCTAATGGCGAGGCAGCGATCACGAGTCACGACCGAATAATATTATTATAATGACGGGGCGACGACGACGATGCGTATTATAGTGCAACGGTCAAGTTCTATACATAGCTAAATGACGCGTATATGTATGTGGAACGTTTGTTTTAAAAACGATTTTCGTAATTGATCGCTGCAGTTTGAAGTTACGTGGTATTGCAGGGCACTGCATATTACTGATATTCAAATATGATTAGGTTTAGGTACCTATAAATCGTACATCGAAAGTCCCCCTACGAACTACACGTCTATACGTCCACCCATATGATCGTCGCCATAGTTCTATCACACGAGCATCGTTAATTCCATAGCATAATATACCTCGAGCTTCCTTCTGCAGACCGAAGTTTGTTGACGACTTAAAGTTTTCGTCTAGCAATCATAATATTATATTATAGATATATATGTATAACGGGTCAGCGAGCGATTGGCCAACATATTTTGCTCTACATTCGAGTACAACATTTAAACGTAATATTATTCACCCTAAAAATAAAATTTCGGTTCACCAAGCAGTAAAAACAATATTATATTCCCCTTACACCCTCGTCGAAATCGATCCATCAGTACATCAGTAATACGATAGTGCATATGTTTATAACTACATTTAGTGTACCTACTCACTTTTGAATCACTAAAGTGATCAATACCTGTAGGCCGTTCTATATATGCTTCTAACCTATTCACGACGACAGTTATATATATATATATAATAATTTAATGCACCTATATATTATATGTACGTGAATATTATAATATACTATCGAGTGTTGGACATTCGAGAGCAATACCCTACGACCCATCATCGGCGACGGATCGTTGGGGGGGGGGGGGTAAATTCTGAAAAGGTATTATATTATTATTACAAAGTATATTATGTAGGTACGTATAGGCCAACGGCCGCTTAATTCGTATAGCGTCTCCACACGTCAAATTATACATTTAATATATATATATATTGTAGATTTCATGTATATACGAGCACGAGTTCTTCGACAGTCGGCACATAC
Source organism: Macrosiphum euphorbiae (assembly GCA_949089665.1). Taxonomy (NCBI): domain Eukaryota; kingdom Metazoa; phylum Arthropoda; class Insecta; order Hemiptera; family Aphididae; genus Macrosiphum; species Macrosiphum euphorbiae. The sequence continues at coordinate 88,379,531 of CARXXK010000001.1, read as the reverse complement.
AAATGTATTAATATAATATGTTATGTGTGTATTATATAATAACCATCGGGTACGCTTTGTAATGTATATAAATGTGTATGCCTGCATGCCTTATCTGAAGTAACCGCTATTCAAATAAGATGTAGAATACATACGATCGATATTATAGGTAAGTACCTAATTTTTTGTAATCTGTGTTTATTTAAATCGAAAAAACATTAGATTGTACTAAAATATCTATTGATTTATTGTGCATGGGTAATGAAGAGATCGTAAATACAGTTTAGTATATGAGCATGTGCGTTCTAATTAAAATAATATAAATATAATATTATTGTCATGTTATATTATACTTTACCTATCGATTTACACTTACTTAAAAACTTCTTTAATATAAGGGGGTAGTAGAAAAATAAAAATAATAATGTTTTAAAATGTACACTATTTTGTTTTTTCCCAAATAAATTATTTTTATTATTTACTATGTAGATCGGATTCAGAACCGCGGGGCGGAGGTCAGGGTATAGACGCATCGCAGAGAATACATACGAACGGCGTACGAGAGCGTCAAGCCACCCCCGGGAAATGTAAGATAATAATATTCCTGCGATATTTGCATTCGTTATCCGAGAAGGTCCAGGGGGAACCCTCGCCGGGACCACGATGATAATAATATTAACAATATTATATAATATTATATTGTGTTAATGTTATATATTATAATATTATCTTATATGCACACAACGCGTACTTGGGTATACGCTAAGACACAAACACACACACACACACACGATCCGGTCAAACCAGCTTCCTATTCAAACTGCCTACCACCAATCTGGTTTACATCGTGTATTTTATATATTATATATATATTGTCCATAGGTAGATACGCACAATAATAATAATAATAATAATAGAAAGAAAAAAAACACACACACACACACATGAAGTACGTATCGGTCTATACAATCTCTGCTCTGGCTGTTTGTGCGCGTATATATTATATATATTATGGTGGCGCCTGTCCGCGACAAAGTTATAAAGGCGCCTAGTTGGCCGCGACTGCGGCCCGCGGGTCTTAGCACGAACGCACACACAAACACACACTTCACTGCTGCACGATCGTTATATTACTATAGCAAGCTACTGTACCAGTGGTGCTTAAAATATTATTATCATCATCATCATCATCGTATACGAGACGGACTTATAAAGTTATAATAATAATAATATAATTTACTCAGAAATATGACTGTACAGTTTTAACGATATCGACACTATGCGATTTGAACATTTTCGTCCGTAATTATATATTTTATGATATGATATGGCAGGTAAAAATATGGTGGAAAATTTTCAAAAAATATATTCACCCCTGTCTGATAGATGACTCTGATCGCGGACGCCTCGTGCCTGAACCTCCTGGGCTGTGGTTGTTGTTGTTGCTGTTGCTGCGGCGGTTGTTGGTCAACCAAGGCGGGTGGCCCGGTCGTCGGTCGCCGGTCGTCGTGACTGCTCTCGCTGCCGTTGTTGTTGTTGTTGTTGTGGTCGATATTGTTGTTGTTGTTGTTGACGTTGAAAGTCGTCAACTCCACAAACTCCGGCGCCTCTGCCGTCGCCGCCACTGCAGCCGCAGCCAACGTCAACGCAGCCGCCACGTAAAACATCACCGTTAACGCGCGCGGTCCGACCATCACGCATCACCGGCCCCCAAAAACGATTTTCACGCGAACTTGATCGGAGAAGAAGAACACTTGTCGTGCGCGCGTGTTCCGTAAATTATATTGTATGCGATGTGTATGCGGTATATATAATGTTATTGTTACGGTTTTTTTTTCACTCAAACCGTTTGCATACCTATTTCGAAAGCGACGACAGATGTGTCTGCGTATATAGTTTGATGTTTTGATCCGATTGAACCGAGTCGGTAAAACGCGCGAAAAAAAAATACGCACGCTCGAAAAAAAAATCAAAGATTTATTATGTATTTATCGTGTGTCAATTAAATCTCGATAATAACGCACTAGAGACGAGATATCGAGTAAAAATATTAACGAATAAAAAATTATTATATCTGTACGTGTACGTAGAAAAGATCGACGACGCGGAGCGGCTGACTCGTGTGCGTGTGCGTACGACACCAAAGCGCGTGTGTGACCGTTGTCGATCGCGGTCGATGTGTCTGTGTGTGTGTCGTCGTCGTCGTCGTCTGCCGCTGCTGCTGCAGTTGCCGCGCGCGTTTTCCCCATTCAAGAAACCGAAGCGCTCGCGAGCGCGTGTAGCGGCGTGCGCGCGCGCTAGAACCCGCGCGTATGTGTGTGCGAGTGTGCGTGCGTGAACATGAGTGTGTGTACGAGTGTGTTTACGTGTGTGCGTGGATGTGTGCGGAGTGGAGAGGCCTTCGACACGCACGCACCACCGACGCCGATCCGGATGATGTATAGTAGTAGGGATGTTTTTATGAATGAACGGGCCGCCGGACGGACGGATGGATGGACGCGTGGTGTGGCGGCGGTGGGGCGGTGCGTTCCGTTGGTGCTGCGCGGGCGGGGGGAAGACGGTGCGCGAGAGGGGTCGAGTGACGGGTGAATGAGGCGGTGGCGGCGGCGGCGGCCGACGACGGCGACGACGACGACTACGGCTACGATTGGAGGGCGGGTGAACGGCTCGCGGGTCGGTTGACGGCGCGCACCTGGTCCTCGAGTCCAGACTCCGACCACATCCTGCCCGGTCCACTAATTACCGGCGAGGTCGCACTGTTCACCCGCCGCCGCTCCTCGCGCGCGGCAATCGTCGATGCTGCGGCGTGGCGGCGGTGGAGGAGCGGGTAGCAGGAGCACCGGGCTGCAGAAGCAACAGAACCGCGGCACTGCGGCAGCAAGAGGTGGCGGCGGCGGCGGTGTGTTTTATATACAGGTGCGGCGGTCCACCTTCGTCGTTGACCGCCGGCAACCGCACGCCTAAACCGAAACGGAACTCCGGTTACTACGCATAAAATCCATTACTTGCGAGATTATACAACATTAGGTCGTCGTCGTTGTTGTTGTTGTTGTTTTCTTATTTTTTCCTCTCATCCTCGTCGCCTTCTCGTTTTACGCACCTTCCAAACATGCACCACCGCCGTGGCAGTGACATGTACGCTTAGAAATATATAATATTATATTATGTATATTATTTGTGGCGAGAATTTCTCCGCTCCTTACCAAAACCTACCGCGCGACACACCCCGTCCCACCCCGGTACAGTCCAGATCGGTCCGGACCCAATCCGCCCGGTCGGCCGTCCTGCACCGTACATGTATATGTAATGCAACATGTACAGAAATGAAATACGACACCCGAGTGTGACCGAAATGAAATTATATGCTGTCACCGAGTGCGCGCACACACACGCACACACGCGCGCTCACACTCACCGCAATATCATGACTTTGTCGTCTCCCTGAGACGTGTATTTAGTTCGCGCGGTGTAAGTTTCGATGTCGTTGTTATTATTTCTCCACGCCGGGCAAGGCACGGTGCACACACTCACGCGCGCGCACACGCACCGTATAATGTCTCTCGACTCCGACACGCACCGACGGCGATGCCGACGACCTGTTGGACGTCGACGTGATTTGTGTATGTGTGTAGAAGGATTATGTCCGTTCCCCGAATCGACACCTATCTTTTCGAACGCCTATTTATTATTATTATTATTATTGGTGGGTTGTAATAAAATATCTGTAATATTCGAAAACATCGGGCTGCAACGATTGAACGCAAGACTGGTTTGAAAAGATTGGTTATTGATATCATCTGGAAAATAGACTGATGGTTAAGAGCGTTGTATTAAAGCGGCCCATACGCGATCAATATTATTGGATCAATAGGTTTATTGACAAAATTATTGACCGCGTATCGGTTACATCGAAAGTACTTCAATAATGAGTATTTCCAATACTTGAATAAATAATAATAAGGAATTATATTTAACTGTTGTAATTTAATATTAGTTATATAATTATTTTAAAATTGTAAAGATTGATTATTCAGTTCTTGTTTGTAATTAAATTGTTTATATTATGTTATATAACCCTTCTACCACTACCACAATCATGTGCATAAAAGTGGAACATATTTTTTTTGGTTAAAAAAAAAAAATTATAATATTGAAAATATCTAAACTGATTTGATGATATTTGGCGGATTTTTATTGATAACAATAATATTAATCGCTTATGGGCCGCTCAAGGCCGTGGGTCTGTGGAGGACTATAGGAAATGAGACGAGATGGAGTGTGCTGATTACAACACTAGCCGTAGGCAAAAGATGAAATTAAAATTTGTCAGAAAAGCCGCAAACAGAGAAGATAAGGACTTAGACGAGGCAAACTGCAGGACTATATCGGATTATTACGACAGTCGTCCACAACGCAGAAACGCTGGACCAGCAATTATAATAACTAATATTATAATATACATTGTGCTGGACTCCATTCCAATCTTATTTGTATCGTTTACTGTAGTTTGAGCTACCCAGAGGAACCTCAAACAATTTGTGAAAATTTTTTATAGGAAACGGTCAGGAGCGTCGAGGGATATTTCATTTATTGTTGTAGCGGTTGATATATATATTATATTTGCGAAACAAATTATCGTTCTTCGTATAGGTAGTTTATTCTATAATTTTGTTTTTCTCATCATAATCATAACGACTTATGACATGCATATACCTGTTATTGACATATTATTGACAGTGTATGATAATGAATATTATATTAACTATCTTTTTTTAACGTAGTTTTGCTTCTTGTGTTTTAAGTTGTCGGATAAATACTTTGTACAATACTTTACGATACACCGATATACATACTATTATTGCAAAAGTCTACTTCATCAGTATCATGAGTTTTGGTAAGACATTTATCTTTAAGCTTGAGCACCCCATATTACAGCCCAAGACACACGATCAAAAATAATTATAGTAAAATACTAAAATATATAATACTTAAGGTTAGGATTTCTAATATAGTCCTCTCTCTATACTCCAAAATGACTTGTTGTCAGCTATAATATAATCCCACGATGTGGTTCACATTTTGCTTGCATATTTTGATTAATAATATGCATATTATAAATACATAATTGCATATTTAGTTATTAAGAGATTTTTAGGAATACCAATTCAAATTTATTTAATGAAGTTCCGAAGTCATTTTTCTATATGCACATCGACTGACGTGGTCGATAGTTGTCCGTTTAGTAGTAATAAGTTTGGTAAATTTCTGATTTTCATGTAAAATTAGGTAATTTAATTATATTTGATTTAATTCAAAAAACATTTTCTTATAACCCTAATAATAATATACGAGTCACTTTTCCATTCTTTTTCGATGAGCGGTGTTCAAGGTACCTACTTATAATCGTTGTGATGCTTATAGTCGTATAGTATATTTTTGTAATTATGAATATAATAATACAATATAATACCTAATGAATGCAATATACATATTATTAGACTGTGCACAGCACACGGGCCGAAATAAACGAAACTTTTTCGAGGATTTATTATCGCAATAGATCCCCTATAGTTTGATCTTATAAAATAATTATTACGGTCCGTATACCGAGGCCCGTCATATTAAATTCGTCATGACGCGTAAACGTGAAATATAATATATAATATTTTAATGTATATATTTAGAGTTTAGACCGTGCACGCCGGTAGAAAACCGTTTCAAATTTATTATGCTGTAAATCATATTATATTATATTTTGTACGCACATAGCTGGTACCTAAATCTATATCATTCGGCGCGGTATCGGTCGTCCATAATAATATACATAATAATATTATAATTATTATTATTATGCGTATATGATTTCCATATAATACATATACATATAAATACATAACTATCTTTATATCGACCTGCATACCGGCTTGATTAATTGTGTTTGCTATTATATACTACATACTACTTAGTAATTATTATACACATGTATAACATGTGTGTGCACAGAGCTGCGATTAACCGGGCGAAGGTTCCATTGCGGCTACTATACGCGTCCTCACTGTCGTTTATAGAATATGTAGATCATAATAAATGTAAATATTATTAATATTATATTATAATATTATATACTATAGCTGCTGTCCCGCACGACGTTGACCAGACCAAAGATTTGTACGTTTTTAAAATATATTTTTTCCGATTTCAAATTATATAAGAAACGCATAAGAAATGGCAACCATTTTTTCGTAAGCTGGAAAAAAATCAGTTGTGAGCCACTATTTGACCATCATTTGTCTCTATAGGAGCTATATACCCTCAAGATCTCAAGGAATCTATTGATATAACTTTTATTGAAAACGGTCAGTTAGTTTTTTGAGTCTATTGACTTTGAAGAACCAATGTCATTTTTAATGTATAATCCCCACTAGGCCAACGAAAAATTAAATAAAAAATATAGCGCCATTAATAGGTAGATGCAGGCCCGTATACAGGGGGGGGGGTTTGTTTAGGGGTTCACCCCCCCCCCCCCGAAATTTTTAAAGTAGGTATATATTTATAATATAGGTAACAAAAACTAACTACATACGTCTTTAAAATATTTTAAACCCCCCCGAAAATTGATCCTGGATACGTGCTTGGGTATATGTATATGTTGGTTTGTGTGTACCTCAGTTCACGGGCCAAGTTGGGTCGTTATACTTCGCTTTGTGAACTAATTCGACCGAGATTGACAATTCGCCTGTGGTAGATTGGATATAGCACTCGATATTGATCGAACGTGGCTCAAACTACTTTCCTGTTATCTCAGTAACAATTTGAAAATTTCACGAAATCAATTAAGTGATTTTTGGGTAGGTATCTATATAGCTACAGACATACATTCAACTCTCATATTTGTTTTTAGGTATAATTTCTTTATTCGAAACCATACACGTGATGATTTGATACATGCTTTTACATCATCTGCCCGAGTAACCAATGTCAACCATGTATATGGCGTATTTTATATGGTATAAATATATATCCCGAAAACATATTTATGTTAAAATACTAATTTATCCTATTAGTAAATTATAAATATATTGTTGTAACCAAAAGCGAATATTGATAAACAAAATTGTCCTTTGTAAATCTCTACACCCTTGTTTGAGCACTTCTCCGTTTGGTTGGGACCTACAGGGGTAAAATTGTAAATCCAATCCATCCAAGGACCCACTATACTCTAAACAGTCAAAACCACACACACAAATGTCATTAAAATCGTTACAGCGCAGACGTTATTAACTTTATGTACTAAGGATAGATGATAATCCATAACAGGGTTTGGATGATATGAGAGCCATGGTGATTTAAAAATGTCGGTGATTAATATTAATTTATAAACATTAATAATAATTTTTAAAAATGGTCCAAGTACCTATTATAAATATCAGATTCAATATTACATCTGTCTTATACTTTTTTAAAACCACTTATTAGGTATATTATTATCCGTTGAATATACATTTTAATAAATAGGTAATTACTCACCTAAATTTTGAATTGGGTATATCAAAATTTTCAAAAAAAATATCCTCAGTAATTTACAGTAAAAAACAGGGGGTTCTCGTTTTAGCCACTGAACACTCATTGAGTGGTACGAAAATATTCAAGAATTTGAAAACACAATCGTTCAATATATATTTTAAGATTTCAAAAATCAGATTATCAATAACTGCATGATTAAAGAAAAAAAGGGTGGTGAGTATGCTTGGTGAATCATCCTATATAAAGATAATACTATATTATCTACTATAATACGTATAGATTATTAGTTATTACATATTTTAAAATATAGGTATTTTATAAAAACAAAAAAATTATTATATTAATCTTAGAATTCATACGATTCGGATAGAAATCGTTTATTTTATATAGGTATATAAAGTAGTCATCATTCAAAATTGAACGTTTTTTTTTTGCATTACACGATCGTTCTGTAGAATGCTATACACATTACACAGTACACACGGTACGTATAAGCGAGAACAGCGAGTAATAAATAATTCGCATTGCACCTTTATATTATACGCAGAAGTGGCGTACCCGGCGGGGGTGGCTAGGGGGGTTAGCCCTCCTCTTCTATGGTAGTGTTATGGTATATATCTTATATATATAATAAAAAGCAAAGTAGAAAAAATAATATTTCTGAAAACGGTTTTGAATAAACTAGTCGACAACTAGGACATATTATTATACGATTGGGAATCGTGCAGTGGTGGATCCAAAGAGGGGGGAGGGGTGGGTAATGGGATAAATTCCCTCCTGTTGAGCTTATTATGCTAAATCTTATTAATTTTTTTTTTTTGATTTGAATGCATGTTAGTTACACCTCCACCGCTTCCCTTGATAATTTTTGGATCCGTCACTGGCTTGTGGATATCGCAAAAATAGTTCAAACACAGCACACTGCAGCAGCTGGTATGGGATTATGGGAAACCGCTGAACGTGGAAATTATAATATTATAATGTACATTGTACGGTCCCTATTGTTTTATGTGACGTGATAACACGTAGGTACTTTTAATGCACCGAATGCATCATCGTTCGTCTGCTCAAAGGTAATTCGCGATAATTTGATAACGACGCGGCGGCGGCGCACACATCATACGGTCTTCCGGCCGGACAATAATTATTATTACGAGTTTTTTTTTTTGTTTCGCTCCGGTCGTCGAGCAATCGTCATCGTAATATAATATCGTTCGCGGTCGTATTATTATTATTATTACCTACACGTCGCGTTTATCTCCGACACTTGGCGGCGCGGTGTCCAACCATATAGTATTATATATTATACGATATGGGTACCTGCAGCCGCGTATGTATAATAATAATAATAATAATAATATTATCCTGCTGCAGTGTATGTACGATTGTAAGACGACCTACCCACTGCCCACCCACTGCATCGAGCTATACATACGTATATATCGTATATATTAGAGATATAGGTGCATGTACGGCGAGCGGCGTGTTTGTGAATATTATCAGGACGATAACTACCGTGGCCGAGTGGGCGGCGGCGAGCTAATTGCCGAGTCGGGAGGAATGAAAAATGAAAGAAGAAAAAAAAATGAAAATAATAATAATTACACGGTCGGCGTGTAACTATATAATATAATAATATTACTGCTGCAGCAGATGAGCTGAGCGGTGTTTCTTAAAGTATAAAACGTATATGAAATGTACCTAATATATATAAGCGTGTATACTGTATGGACTGTAGATATAAGTATAACTTGTATATACATATTATAATGTGTATTACTGCACATATTAATCAATTTTGTGGGCAATCCTAAACGGCGTGTGCATGTCTCGCGGTAACACTCTCGCGATATGCGACGATGATCCTATCTAGCAGGAGCAGGAGCTGGCACTCACCATATCATCCCGCCTGTGCCTAAATACAACTAATTAAATAAATATATAAAGTTTAGCTGTATTTATTTATTTATTGATAATTTAAACGGACTTAAGAAGCCTAATACATGTTTTATACATACGTGTAATAATAATAATATATGGTCAATTTAAGAAACTGCAGAATTGAATAAATAGTAAAAAATTATATTATGATTATATGAGTTTCACGGTGTTTCTTACAGGGACGGATCCAGGGGGGCCTAGGGGGCCCAGCCCCCCAGACATATTTTTTTATAAATATAAATATAATATATTAAATAACAAGTAAACAAAATCTAAACGTCTTTTCACATTGTCTCTTTATATGTTAAACTAGCTGATCCCGTGCTCTTCGTTGCTCGTTAAATTTACCAACTGTATATGACTCAAACTTTATTCAATTTGTTATTTAATATTCAGTGTATGGTGTTCAAAATATATCTAAACTTTTCTGTTGCCTGGAATCAAAATTCTGATTTGCAGCAGTATATTATCAGGTAGGCAATCTACCTGCTGTAGATCGCGGACCCCGTGTTGTTTGTACATAAGTGTATGATTTAATTCTAAAATATCAAAGTTGAAAGTTATACAGTCGAACTTGGTTAACTCGAAGTTGAAAGGACCGGAGTAAAAGTTCAAGTTATCCAAGAATTTGAGTTATCCAAAAAAAATTTTAAAACAGTACTGTATATTAATTCCTGTGTTTATTATAAATAAAATATGTAATGTGCAATAAAAATTAGTTACTATGTATTTATGTATATGTAATTTTAAAAAGGTAGGTAATGTACCTATGTACATATAAACAAAAATGAGGTTAACAAATTGCGAACGATCACGAACAATCACGTTGAAGCAAACACAGAGCACTGAACACGAAAGTCATGTGTCATCGTGAACCAGTCGTCGTCGTCGTAAACCGTAGATAAACAACTTATCGGTAACGATAACATTAATAACTAATAAGTAATGACCTTTATAGATAAATGAGGGAAATTGTATACAAAAACTTCGAGTTATCCACGAAAATATTCGAGTTAAACAAGATTTTTTTACATTGTTTAAATAGGAAATTCTAGGGACCGGAGAAAAAGTTCGAGGTATCGACGATTTCGAGTTAAAGAAGTTCGAGATAACCAAGTTCGACTGTACCAAGTTTGTCGTATTCCACCTGTTGCATATTCAGCATTTATATTTCATAAGTATTATATTACGATCGGTGGGGATTGTCCATCGGTCATTAGCAAGTAGGATCTTCAAAAAGATTGCAGATACAAGGACTACCAATGCAACACCACCTATGATGGATTAATATAATCAATTAATACAAAATCCTAACCTAACCTAACCGTACTAATATCAGATGAATAGAAAAAAAACCAAATATAACCATTTTTAAATTAGCCTGACTTCTTCCCAGAGGTCTAATATACACACAAACATTCATTTATATATATATTGACAAAATTAATAATACAAAATACAAATTAACAAACATGCCCGATTAACCAATAGCAACCAATATATATATAATACATTCAACATTGTTGCGCCACTGTTGTATTTTTTACATCCAGATTTCCTACTTTTCCGGTGGGTTTTTTCTAAAATTTTCTTTCTTAAAAACCTTCTCATGGCAATAACGTACATCTTGATAAAAATTTGAGCCAAATCGGACCACCTGTTCTCGATTTATGAGGTATAACGACATTTTCAAGCTCCATTTTTATATATATTATATATTATCACATTGAACCTATACCTACTATTATGATAACATTTTAAAATTAAGAATAAAGTATAATATTGTATTATAATTGTATTTGTGTTGTAAAAATATTATTGTCCCCCCCTCCCAGATCTTTGCTCTGGAACCGTGCCTGGACTTTCTCAAAGTATAAAACGTATATGATATGTACCTATATATACGCGTGTATAGACTGTAGATATAGCGTCTGCCTGTATACATATATTATACGATGTGTATTATTGCACATATTAATCAATTTTGTGGGCAATCCTAAAAGGGGTGTGTATATGTCTCGAGAGATCCGACGATGATCCTCTAGAGCAGGAGCAGGAGCTCGCGCGCACCGTATCATTCCGCCTGTGCTTAGATAAAAATAATTAAATAAATATATACAATGTAAGTACCTAACTATATTTTTTTTATTTATTGATAATTTATACAGACTTAAGAAGCCCAACATATGTTTTAATTATTTTTTTTATTTTTTAATTTTACGTGTAATAATAATATAAGGTGAATTTAAGAAACCGTAGAATTTAAGTTCGTAAACAATTTTAATACAAATCATATACCTAATTAAAAAAAACCAATTTGGGTAGGTAGGTATCATAATAGCTTATCTCGTGCATATAGTTAGTTCTGTGGATTTGCATATGAAAAGTGTAAATAGACCCATCATATAGTTTGTCGTCGAGGGACATAAAAATTAATAAAATTGAGCAATTCTGAATATACATAGATATTGTAATATATGTATTCTATATAATATATTGTATTATTGTTTGTGAGGTACTTAGGTTTATTATTATTACTATTTTTTTTTTTTGTGTATAATATTATAGTAGTTAGGTCGAGTGGTGTATATTGTATTCGATGTGTGTAGACCTATATTTATATATATATCTATCTATTATGAGGTGCCCGGCGGATTCGACGGCTTAGAAATCATCATCGTGTATATAGGTATAAATTATTATATACAGAAAAATCGCATTAACCTTGGACGGGAAACTCCTCAATTGAACATTAAAAATAAATAAATAGAAAAGAAAAAAGATCCCGACACCTTGAACCGCTCCAAGTGTTACGTTATTTTTTTATTATTATTATTATTTTATATTTACGGGAGCAAGGACGGATGGATGTGCCTATGTATATATGTTGTATGGTAGGTACAGAGAACATGCGCGCATACCAGACGCGTATATAACAATGTAAATAACGCACTTTCACGGTCGAACCTATCCAAACTCAATTATAGAAAACATAATAATAATAATAATAATAGTAATAATAATAATAATGACAATAATGATACATAATATATATATTATATTATGTGTGTCGTGTGTGTATAGCCACGGCTTGTACATATAGTATAGGTGCTCGGAAGTATAAAGTAGGTGGTATACCTATATACTCAATATAGCGTATAATATATAATGCGCAGATTACGTAAAGACGGAGACGACCGAATATTATATTATAAAATAGGTATACGGATATAATATAGCTGGTGCTGCAGGTACACGCGATACGTCTCGTGCGGAGAGGAAAAAACGTCGAGCAAACCGGTGTTTGGAAAATTGAGATTTTCGACACACGTGAAACGTAAAACAGCTCAATAACCTCGTTATTAACCCCACACGACCGATCGACGGATCGCGTTACCGAGCCGGAGAGAATATCGAGTGTATAATATTATTATTATATACGTCTCGTATATAGACTAGTACACACATAATATAATATATTATAACACATGATATCGTATTGAAATGCACCCCGCACAGTTGATTTAAACATTTCGTCTACGCCGATACGATCGTATACATATATATATATATATTGTAATAATATATACGAATAGGCACTGTGATATTATAATATTATTATCGTGTTGACCTATCGCGTAACGCATCTCGACGTATTTGTATGCTCAAACGATGCATGTATTCAAATGTTATGATTTTTGAAATTTTTAAATAGATATATTTTTTTTTTTTTATGTATCTTAATCAAAATTCCAACAAGTAGTCTTCGAGTAATATAACTTTGTGTGCTAAAGATAAAAATTATTATATATTTATATGTATATTCAGTAATGTGTTAAGTAAATAATGGTGATTTAAAAATATTAATGACTATAATTACAATTGATCTTTCAATATAAATAATTTGTCATATAATACTACATATGTATAGTTTATATTTTAATACATCAACATTTTCATCCCCTAAATAATTTGCAGTAAAAAGAGGGGTCTCATTCGAAAAATAGAGGTTTGTATCGCCACATAAAACTCCTTAAGTGGGCACCTAGTTCAAAAAAAATTAGAAATTTGAAAATATGGTCTTAATACTTAAAAGTTAAAATAAAAGTTCTAAAAATCAGAATTTGAATAAAATATAATATACTATTAAAGGGAAAAATGCATATAAATGCACGGTTAAAAATCACACTGTGTATAAATAAATATATGTAGGTTATGTGTGCGTACAATATAATTGGCATATATTATTATAATACATTACTAAGCGTATGTGTGTGTTGTTTTTCGTGAACAGCAGCAGCAACAGGTGCGCGCTCGGCGTAATCTCACCGCTGTGCAGTGGGGTACCATTCTACACTGCAGCAGCACAGCACACCCATATAATACGTATAATATTATTTATGCTGCAGCGAGAGGGGAAAAAAGGTTTAAGTGATACTTAAAAGAGTAAGAGTTAACAACTGCATGCATGCGGCGCATGGTGTATGTATATATAATATATATTCGGTATTATAGCTGTATACAGCCTGTATAGGATATATACTAATTATTATTATTATTATTACTACTATTTTATTATTATTAGGAAAAATAAAATAAAACGCGCGTACGAGAAAGAAGAAAAAAAAATGTTAACCCTCGTCAAAATCTGCCCATTAACTGAAATGAATTCTGTGTATGTGTGTGTGTGTGCACGATACGACTCCCAAAATGGGTTCCTCCGCACGTCGTTATCCGTTTATAAATCGGAGTTTTATTACTCCTGTCAAACATCTGTTAGGTATATATGTCGTATGTACGTGTATATTTATGTGTGTGTGTGCGTGTGTGTGTACGCGTACAGTCGGAGAACGGATTAAAATACATGCGTGTATATACATATTTTCAAAGTCGTAAAATTAATATATTGGTGTTGTGGCCCGAGAAATTGCTCCTCTTGTCGTCTTGTCGAATTTTATATATATATATATATATATAATATGTATATAGGTGTACAGTATAGAGAACTAAAGACGCATATAATAATACATATATAATATAATATATGTGACGCGTAGCCGAAAAATATGATGTAGTCCAGTAGGTCCCCACGTGCGTCGTTATTTATTTTTTTTATGTAATTTTCCGTAAGACAAAAAACTTATACTTTTAAACTATAATATTATTATACTTTGAGTATGTTCCTGCACCAGGCTGCATAGTATTATAGCCTTTAGAGAATTAATATATCTCGATATGTATAAGCATTTGTTGGACATCCATACAGGGAGGTTTATTTTGTTTAAGAGCCTCAAAATGAAAAATAGATATATATGTATAACAATATATGAACCCATTTTAAGTTATGTGTTATACATTTTAATTTATTAATTAATATTTGAAACGAAAACCTGCAGATAACGATGAATAGTTTATTTGAATGCATTACAAAATTATAAATAAATATTATACATTGGTATTACAAACTATTGTTTCGATTTATGAGTATCCTTTATAGGTAGGAAATGCATTTATAACTATCCCAAGTCCGACGAGGGGAATTTTATTATACCTAACCGCTAACCCTATTTTTTTCTTCCGACAATTCATATATCGTAAGTCAATTTACTATATAATCAATTACCTTTACAATACGTAATGTCTCTCGAGTTGAAATAATTACGATATATACTACTTGTCTTGCTGCCTTCTGGTCAATAAAAAGTGTCCGGTGAACTAGAAAACATGATTTAAACGTATGTATAGGTAGGCACCTATACAATATATTCTATAGTGAATAAGTATACACATGAAACAATAGATTTCAGAGAATTTTAGTAATATTAGTAAATGTAGACCACTGTTATGGAGCTGTCCAACATAAACATTGTTAGTATAGGTAGGTACCTATACCTAACATATCATTATGGTGCAAACCTCTATAATAATCAATAATAATAAATTTAAAAAAAGCAGTTATTATAATCATACATATTATTTTCAATAGTAGGCATAAATACAATATTTCATGTAATGTATTTATTTTTTTCTAAGTATTAAGATTTAAGACTTAACATTATTTTATTTTATTATTAAGGGGATTTGATAGTTGGATACCGTGATTTTCTGTTTTTGTCTAACATACAAGCGACATAGGATTTTAGACTGGTTCTTTGCCAAGCATACCAATTGATCTAATAAAGCGAGAACAATTCTAAAAACAGATTTGAATTAGTCGTCAAGTCTACTTGAAATCGACTTTCCCACATTTTTGATTTTTTGATTTTAACTTTTCAAAAAATTAAAATACAACAATTTTTAAATACTCTTTTTTAATATGAAATTTTTAGGAATTCGGGGGATAATATCAAACATCTGGAAAAATCAATTTAAAGTAGACTTGATGACAAATTCATATCTGTTTTCAAAATTCTTATCGCTTCAATAGATCAATTGGAATGTTTGGTAAAAAACACGTCTAAAATCCTATGTTGCGGGCGTGTGTTAGACAAAAACAGACAATCACGGTATCGAATCCCCTTAATTTATATAGACATGTATCTTATATTATCACCTTTTATTGCTCACTACTACTAAATACTAATGCATCTATTGTAATATTATAACAATCGATACAATTGAAAAACATTATAAATCTAAAATTGAGAAACTATTACTATAGGTATGTATATTATATAATATTTTATACCTATGTGAAATAAATTCCGGTGTAATCTTCCCAAAGATATGTTATCTTTGGAATTTTCATTATATTATTCAGACCGAGAATATCCAAAATATTTATATTATATATTATAATATAATATATCTCGTCCGTTAAAGAGACCATTTCATTCCCAAGGGCGAAGTATAGGTGCCTACACCGTGGTTGTGTTTGAAATTCAAACGGTATAGGCATAGGAACAAAAGTTATTGTTTTTATATACATCACAATCGCGTATGTTAGGCACGACAATATCTTATAATTTATAGGTGTTAAAATATTACCACGGTAACGTCCACTCTGCAGTATTACACATTTATTCAGGGTTGTTTTTAACATGTTTAAAACATACATTTAAATCATTTGTTTTAAACGTTAAGTTAATTGTTTAAAACGAATAAAACATATGTTTAAGACAGGGTAAAATTCAAATGAATATTATGTTTTTACTTTTGTTTTAAACTGTTTTTTTTTCAAAACTTTTTTTCACCAACTATACATTCAGTCGATCGTTGAACGATACATAATATAGTACGTCATGTGCGTATCACGTGCGTGCTGCCTGCAACATAACTTGATACACTAATATAATTTAATAATAATTATATTATATTATAAAAACCATAATGCAAGTCTATAGAACACGCC
The DNA here is from genome assembly GCA_949089665.1 of Macrosiphum euphorbiae. Classification (NCBI taxonomy): domain Eukaryota; kingdom Metazoa; phylum Arthropoda; class Insecta; order Hemiptera; family Aphididae; genus Macrosiphum; species Macrosiphum euphorbiae. Next base: position 88,362,736 of record CARXXK010000001.1, on the reverse strand, counting down.
ATACACACACACACACACAAATGGGAAACAGGTGCCCTGCAGATTATTATTATAAGTTTATATTATTATTGTAACAATATGATGTAATTAGTGAGTATAAGTATTAAGCAGAGTATTAGTTAATAATTAAACAATAAATATATTGTACATTTTAATACGCATAGTTGAATACCTAGTCATTATTATTATTATTATACGAGTATTATAAGCGGTAACCGGTATTCCATATACCTATATGCAGTGGCCGAGCTATACCTATATACCAACTGCAGACCAGCTATATCTCCTAGGCCTCGTTAATATATAGAAAAAAACTTTGCAGGCACATAACCCGACCATTTGAAGGAGTAGAAATACCAGAGGTGTACTACAGTCTACAGTGTATACAGAGGAGACTTTACAATAATATATATTATATAGACGGAGTGTAATGTGTACCCATATATATATATATTATGTACAAATGGCCGTGCCATCGTTATTATATACATATTACATATTATTGTCCGATTAGAATTCGTGCGAAAAGATTTCCTTACAGGTATATTGTATATACATACTATACTTATATAAATATATATATATAATGTGTAGGTACGTTTATAGTCTATAATAGTCGTACCTGCAGAGCGGCAGATCACCGCTCGGCGTGCAGAATCTTTTTTACGTCGTCGAGCGAAAGATTTTATTAGTTTCCGAGAAACGATTTGTGATGCGGACAGACAAAACGACATTTCTTATATTCACGACAATATTATTATATTATATAAATACGAGCCAGCGCGGATAGAGATAATAATAATATAATAATATGTTCGTGTCAGGTAAAATTATTTTATTATATGTACCTATTATACACATACCTACGGGCTACGACGTTTGTAGCGGTATGAATGAGGCGAATAGAAGAAGATGCACCGAAGAAAAGCATTTTGTTTTCGCTCCGATGAGAGAAGTTCCTGTTCGTCCTTTAAAATTCAACAATGTCGTCAAAACACATAGGCCCATTGAACACGATTCGCACGAAGAGTATAATATATAATTTATATAATGTGTGTGCGTGTGTGTGTGTGTGTGTAACTATAATATGCTATTGTAAGGAATAGGGATTATGGTTGGTATATGGTTATATACAGTTGAAACTATTGGTTAATCAACACTTGTATGTGTGGCAAGGTTTTTGCCACTATAAGAATCCGGGTGGTCACCCATCCGGGAACTAGAAGCAACGGGCGTTACTTACTCTCAGTCACTTTGCGTGATTGATTGCACTCACCGAGTCGCGTTAAGTCACCTATATACATATTATATCAAGCATGGATACTGAAGCAAATATCTGGGGGGGGGGCAAACAATTTTTTACAACACAAATAATTTTATTGATTATACTTTACTCTTAATTTTAAAATGTTGCCATAATAGTAGGTATAGGTAATCAATCAATGTGATAAATAAATTATTACTTATTTAATATATAATTCGGCAATGTGAAAAGAAGTTTAGATTTTGTTTATTTGTTATTTTATATTATGTACAATATTTATATTTATAAGAAAATATTTTTACCCCCCCAATGGATCAACCCCTGTATTATATAGACTAGACAGCCATATAGGCCGACATTGTGTATATTATAATATATGCAAATAATTGAGTCTCAGATTATTGGGTACGCGCCGCCGTTTCGGGAAGGTCACTTTCAGCGACCGGATGTTTATTAAAACCATGGTATAATGATAATAATAATAATAATAATAGTATTATTACCGTCATGTATCGTGCCGTAGTCCGAAAATAATCATTGTCTCTCGAGTGTGAGTTTTGAATTTATATGATAATTAGGTAGGCGTACTTCTCGGATTATATTAAAATGTGCTGCGTGTACGATTATGTACGTAGGTATGTAATATAATATATAACTGCACGGTTGTACGAATCACTATAAATTATTTATTATCTAATTCGTTTTTAATAATTATTATTAACTTCAGTACTAACGTAATATACGTTTTTACAGGATTCGGATGTTCATTGGGGGGGGGGGGCGTCTCTGAAAACTCGGAAACCCTACTATTTTGTCATTTTTGACCGATTCAAACTTCAAAGTGAGGATCGAACAGTTTCCATATTCAACATATTATTACAGTTGTAAATAGGTATAGTGTAGGTATCTGGTATACGCGTTGCCTCGTTGGGTTTGATTAAAATTTGAATTTTTTTTTCTTACACATTTGTGTGGGTTATCCCTACCTACTAGTAGCTGTTCACTTAAACGGGGGTGGTGATGATGAGATTTGGGTTTTGAAATTCTGGTCATTCAGGTAGGTATTTAATCTGTTTTTTAAACATCAGCCGATTTTTATTTCGACTGATGATCTATATGTTATTCAGACATTTTCTTATTACATAGATTGATCTACTGTAATGTCTGTAATAATATGCACTATATAAATAATATGTTCGGTAAAAAAGTTAATGGGCTATTGATTTGATACTTTTTCGACAATATCATTGATATGAACAATTTATTATCAAACTGTACTCGCTGTTCAACCGGAATTCTGCATAATATTGTTCTGTGTTCAGGAGTTCAGGTGTTGTATGGCGGCTTGTATAGTAACTATAATAATTGGCAATTGCTTTGGAGCTATTAATCGTTTCCGGTTTCGTGTGCGTACCTAAATAAGAACCCCCGTTTGAAAAAAAAGTGTTTCAAAAAGACTTAGAGACATTAATAAAAACATGAAAAAAAAAACATAAATATCATCGTAAAACCACATTATAATTTATAATGTATAGTATGTTTGTGCAGTTGTTGTGTTCGGTGCATTCGATAAAAAAAATATATACATATATGGTGTGTATAATATAATATAAACAACGAGAATGAAATAATATAACAGTATTATTGTAATTAGATTTATTCCGTCTCTGTTAATTTTTTCATCGTCACGAACCACCGCAAGTATTATTGTGTATATATTTTGTATGTATATTACGGCCGCTGCAGCGGCAACTCGGAAACGGACGTTTTCGTCAAAAGAACTTTGACGAGGAAGAGCAGGAGAAGTGGTGAAGTAAAACCCGAATAATAATGCGTCTTTATTGTATGGCTGAGCACGAGGAATATAAACATACCCAAATAACAAAAAAAAAAAAGTGCGTGCTCGTCTTTTGGGTCTTTTCTTAACGGTTTTCGATTCACCATCCACATAACAATATAATATTATATAGGTATAATAATAATTATACATTGTAATAATATACACAGAGAGACGAGCAAACACAACCGTAGTTCATATGTATTAATATAATATATAGGTAGATATATAGAGGTACATATTATTATTATTATTATGTAGGTACGCGCGTTGTCTCTTTGAATATAATGATAATAATAATAACAAATACGTGTGTACGCCGTCGGTGCAGCAGTTTCACGCTCGTTATTATAATATACAATATTATATGGTTTTCGAATTGGGTCACCGGGGGGATCGGAATAAATATCGATATTAATGATATATTTCATGATACCACTCCGATCGCCGGAAATACAGTGATACGATTTCTATTGAAAACGAAAATCGTCGCCCTACTCGGCCGGCTGGGCGGCAAGTGCGCGAAACCCGCACCGCCACGGTGGCGTGGGAGAATGTTTAATTTGTTTACCGGCCGCATTTGTGAGATAAAAAAAAACGTCGTAGACCGGATCTATATACATCTACGTTATTCTCCACCGTAGATAGTACTTATTTTTCTAGGCTACAACAAGTCGAAATGATTTCATCCTTCTTCCGGCGTACGTGCCTTCCAACCTATATACGTATATATAGAGAGAAAAGCGAGAGGAAATAAACGAGATCGGCAGACGAAAATAATATAATAATGTTATAATTGATACCCGAGAAGACGTCCCAAACTCAGAGGGCACGCACAAAATTCGTACTCTCACGCAAACCGACGACGGTCTCCACGACGTCGTAAATATACATTTATATAATATTATGCCCAGTGTAAGCGTCAAATATGAAAACCATTTTTTTTTTTCATTTCGAACGCGCTTATATGTGATACAAATTATAAATATAAGCGTCGCGGACATGTGCGAGACGGTACAGCGACAGCTATAGTACATATTTAATAATATATAGATGTGTGTGTGTGTTCGTTGCACCTAACCCTTCACAGTTCACGCGTACACACACACGGTCATATGTATATAATATAACCAAGTAGTAGTAGTGGTGGTGGTAGTGGTGGAGGCTGCGGTGGAGGTGCCTGCACAGGTGCGCGTTTCTATATGCGTGTAAACTATATATGAATATAATATATGTATATAATATACGTATATGTTCGAGGCGGAAGGCTCCCGTCTTACGCAATCCGAATCACTGCGTGTTTATAGCGTGGAGAGGAAGCTGGCGGCGACCGAGACCCGTCGCCGTACTATATAATATTATCATTATTATTATTATTATTACTACTACAGCTACTCTATACGGGAGGAAGAAGAGATGGGTTTTTTTCTTCTTCTCACCACCTGCCCGCTTTTCCCACGCTTCTCTCGCGCGCACTCACCGCCTCGGCGCTCGTCGCTCATCGGTATATATTATATATATATACAATACACACACACACACACACACACAAACTATATATCGTTCGCCCTTCTCGTTACCCGCCGCCACCACACCAGATGGCCTCCGCCCCGTAATTAAATCGGACACACACCATCTGCACACACACACTCACACACAACCCTTAATCACGGCGATAAGTGCGCGTGTGTGTGCATGTGTATGGGCGACCGCGTTAATCTCCTGGTCGCGATCTCCCGAGCTCGGCAGCATCTGATCGTCTCTCTGGTCCAAGTGCGTATACCATACACGGTATGAGAGCGGTATGGATTGCGCGTCCGTATAGTTCCGCATCACTCGAGTTTTCGCGTCCCGTGTCGTATGTCGCATATTATAATATATTATTATTATGATATACACGTGGGAACACGCGACATTCTACACTCGGCGATCCGTGTTCGGAGTAGGGTAGGGAAGGGGTTGGGGAGGCTCGGGTGGTCAGTACGAGTGGACCAGGGGGTGCGAAATCCCGAGTCATAGGCGAAGGGGCGGCTGCTTCAGGTTAGGTTAAACTTACATGTTATATTATAAGCAGGTATATAATATAACATATTATTAATTAGGTATGTGTTTCGTTGTGTTTGGATATTATAATATTATCGGAACTAGTATGTTAGCTGCGGGTACCCCTGCAAATAATTAGATTTATAATTATGAGCAAATAAATAATTAACGGCTATCTAACTATTTTAAATGTTTTTTTATGTTTTGCTAGAATTTTTGTAATGGGGCGCTGGCCGCGATACGAGTAGGGGAAAAGTGGGTCGATGATATCAGGTGCGTAATGGAAAGAGCAGAAAACGCCTCTTTTTTTTTTCCATGAGGTCTCCTAACTTCTAAGAGATACCTCCGGGAGAAAAGCCCAGTTAAGCGTATGTATGCGTTTGTATAATATACATATATATAGTCATAATTTGGTCAATCACCATATTTTCCACATAATATATATTGCTTTACAGTTATTCACTCATCAACATAAAAATGTATAATATGATTGTCGTGAGCATATTTTAATTGTACGAATGTCATAGCCCATACAAGTACATTGTACTAACCTAAAATCGACTACGTTCTATATAAAATTTATTATAAATTCGATCTAGACGCTATAATACAACAACAACATATTATTATTATTTATTAATTAAAACTTTTCAACTTTCGAAAGAGTAGTGGCACGTAGACAATTCGGTAAACTGAGTTTTACGAAATGAAGTTTGTTATATATATATATTTTTTTTTGATTTTGATTGCCAACTAAATATCTATAAGTTGTTCTAAGCGGCGGAATGAAGAATGACCCATATCAAAATTGTTTGATTCACGCGGATATAAAAAATGTTCGCCATCCTTGATATACCTCAACATTCCGAGTTTCTAATTAATATAATATTAGTATATTACCTATATTATTATGTCATTGTTCCAATCGGCTACTTTGTAGAAACCTTACGAAGGTTATTTTAATGGTAAATTGGTAAGTACCTACAATATAATATTATGTACTTACTGAAATAGTTTCTATTAATATTGCGTATGTCTCGGAAAAGTCCACGAAACTTCATCGATTTAATAATAATAATAAATTATACTTATATGGTGCCTCTCGAGTCTCGCGAACTGTTCATTGGAAACTCGAGCGCGTTGTGAATAGATTTTTATCAATCTTCACGCTCACGCCTTTAGCAGACGTGTTGTGCACATCGTTTATTATTATCATCGTTACGGTTAAATAAATATATTTTTTAGAGTGTGAATGGAAAAATTAATTTTTATTGTTTTTTCTTAAATTTAATTCAGATGAGTATAAAATTATTATGTTTCTTTTCGTATTATTGTTTTATTATATAAATACTTCGTCTTGGTATTATAATATTATTATAGTTTATCAAACCGTTTACATTTCCGCAGTTATGTTATATTAGCAAAATGTTATAATTTATACGCTACATAACGTCTCGTAGAATTTTTTTTCATATAACTTCATATTTATTTTATTAACATTGCATTCGTGAAGTTATAATAAATAGTGTAAATAATTGCTTACCGCATCATATTATAATACGTGGGGAGTTCAAAAGTATGTTCATCACTAAACGCATGAACGGACTGCATTTTTATCCTTTCTCATTTTATATAATATAATATTAAACCTAATAGATACGAAAGCTCCCGATTTTCTTTTAATACTATAACGTATTCGTCTATATCTTATAACTTTGACCCAGATCAAGAAAAATTTAGCTTATTTTTAAATTGTAATTAAATGTTAATGTTAGTTTACAAAAACAAAATTGTTTGAAACTCGGAAAGTACCTATATATACAGTCGTTGGACTTGAAGAACGCTATACACACTGAGTGTTAGTTTTCCAAAACAAAACTACCTATTACTATTAAAAATCAATACCAAACAATAACAATACTTGATATGATATTATAAGTGTGTTTACCCGCAATCGTTGTTAAAGGAAAACAGTTAATAAATATTATTATTACTTAGGTATGCAACGGTAATGAATGACGATGATAATAAATAATAATAATGATGAACATCATAAAAAATTGTCATCAGTGCTTTAAATATTATATTAATATGTTTCGCGCACCACTACCAATGGACGCAATATATTTTATACGAATGACGTCCAATTAATTTTTATCATATCTGACGGGGTAATCGATGTATTCATTATAGGGGACATTTATGAGACGTCTTCGCAGGGGAGTAGGGGGTGGTTTGGCTTAGGTCAGCGGCGTAGACATGATTTCTGAAATGGGGGGGGACGACATATCTAAATGGGAGGGAAAAATTGGAAAATCCCCCACCCTCTCGAGAGTTTTTACTGAGGTAACAAAAAGCCAATGGGGGGGGGCGACCCCCACGCCCCCCTTGTTTACGTCTCTGGCTTAGGTGCACATCGGGTGGTTTCTGTAGCACGTCAAACTTAAACAAGTCATCTACAACTATATATGGTCAAGCTATGGCTAAATGTGTCTGTTGATTCGAAGATTTCAATGGCGACCTCAGATGTTGTACTGAGGAATGTTCCGATTTAGTCTTTAGGACCCGATTCCGTTTGCATTATATGTTATCCTAAAACGATAAAAAATTACAATAACAACAGAAATACACAAAAATAAATCTCATATGAATAAGATAGTTATAAACATGACATGAATAAAAAAAATTTTATATAACATAAAAAAAAAGACTGATGAATAATTTATTTGTGAACTATAACATGTTCTCTCAAAAATTCCTCTGATAACCTATTTCTCTTAGACGGATGCAATAGAAAAAATAAACATTAAATATTACTGACTAAAATTGAACCTATATAATATAATGCATTTTTAGTGTCTTCTATATAACATATTGAAATTTTATTATAATACATCCCTTTTATTGGATTCCGTTTATACCGTATATACCTATACTTGTTCCTTTTGAATTATATTCAAGAATGTAACACATTTATATTCGAAAAATCGTTATAAAATCTAAGTATCTAATATGAAAAATGTTCAATGAATTGATATATGGTAATTTCGAATGCATAAAATTTTGATTTATTTACCGACAAGAAATACATAAACGTATACTCGATACTGCAGAGTGCAGATGTAGGTATATCACAATTAGTCTGACGAGCTTGTCGATTTCCGATTTTTTTTTTTTTAGGATGTATAGAAGTATAGAATATAAAATTATATTTATGGCTATGTAGTAAAATATTTTAAAAGAACTAAAATAGGCAGGTATGCGATTAAAAATATTAATGAACTATGAAGTTGTTAAAATTGCTATAATTTAATAATATTATAGATGTATTCAAATAAATTTACTGCAATGAACTAATCTGTGTATTTAAATAATATTTCACCATGTTTATAATAGGTGTAACCCTATCGTATAATAAAATATGCATATTATAAATATATGTATATGATTTTTTTTTTACTTTAGAAGCGTATAAATTAATTAATAAAAATATATATTTCATTCAACCTTATAAATGTATAGTAATTAATAACCAATAAATATTATATTAATTAATATAATTTATTCACGTGTGTGTTTGGATTTTCAATTATTTTGTTATTCTGAACTATAAACTATATTACATAATATACTACACTAATAAATAACAAGAACAACTGGAAAATATCTCATTGAAATAGCGTGTTATTTTTTATTTCGAATTACTGGCACTATTATACTTAATCATAGTGATTAGGTAACGTTAATAAGATGACGGACTGCTAAATTATACAACGCCGACAACTATAGTGGATACTGAAAAAAAAAATGTTATTATAGTCAACTATAACTGTACTTGATATTAAAATTTACTTGAATATCTTATTAACTTATAGAAATAACACCAATTTAATTTATGTAATAACACCTAATAATGTCTTAATAATAGTATAGTGGTTACAAACGAATGATGTGATTCGGGCACTGCAGGTATTATATAGTGAGTAATATTATATACCTAGGTAAATGTGTATTTATTAGAAGGTTGAAGTAGATAATTTAGTAAATATTAGATTTAGATTTCTATTATCTAGTCATAAATATTTTGTACTTGAATATTTAATATTTCAAGACAAATCTTCGATAAATAGATTATACCTATTAATAATAATAGTATTTGTTTATTTTAGGATAAATTTATATGCGGTATAGTAAAAGCATATTGTTCGCGAAATGAGCTTGAGAAAAAAAGGTAATGCCTTTCTCAAGCGGGGAAAAAAGTGGCACATATAATTGCATTTTGATCTATAAAATCTCCATCACTTACAATACCTATATAAATTGCTATCGAATTTATATCTTTAAAATAGGTAACTAAATGAAATTCCAATTTAAATATTATAACAGTCATTTTATTTAACTTTAATTAAAGTTGATACGTTTAAAGAAGAATGCAATTGATTTGTATAAAATTATAAAATTATAAATAATTGTTGAAATATTATATTATTATCTTATTTATAGAAAACTGTTCAATAAAAAAATTAATAATATTAGTACTGGCTAAGTACTAAACATTATTAAAACATTACTTCTGGTTCTTATAAATATGTCAAGTGTATCTAACATTCTAACGGATCAATTTTTGATAGGTAATGTATGTGGATATTGTGTTTACAATTTCCTATTAATATTTTTATAAATTAGCATATTCATAAGTCATACGTACGTGACCAGTTGGCCGTTTTATATAACATTATAAATTTGGCACTTTTATACAACATAATATTATATATAATTATACCAATAAATATATATAGTTATACTGTTAATCGTCATTCACTTATGTCCAAATTTCTATATAAAGTGATGACAATTTAGTACGTAATAAATATTATGTTTCCAGGAATTTTTTTAATATTTATAAAAAGGTGGTACAAATACGCGTAGGTATATTTTACATGTATATTGTATAACTTGTATCAAATATAAGCAGTTAATATTGTCTTATTAATAAGAACTTATTGATATGCGTAACATGGGCGTCATTTGGGGGGGTCAGGGTGTGCGGTAGCACCCCTTAATTTTAAAATGGTTCCAATTGGCCTGCGCCCCGCTGAAGCCTAAAATAATGCACAAGCCACGAATGCACAATTATTAATATGATTAAAATTAAATTGTATTTTAATTTTTATATTGACAACTTAAAGAAAGATTTTCAGAACCAACCAATAACTTGTTTAAGTTATTTGAAATGTTTGACTTTTCTAGTCCCAATTTTTTTAATCCCGATAGTCTTTATTTAAAATTATTTATAAACCATTACAGTTATATTAACTTTAATGAAATTCAAATTTCTTCTGAGTTTCCATCAGTAAAAGCACTATTTAATGAGAAACATGATGTTGATTTGGACACCATAGCAATATGCCTAGAAGATTTTCCTATCGCTTTTGTTGAAACTTTAAAAATTATTTCATTGGTAAAAACTTTACCAATTACAAAGGCATCAAATAAAAGGTTTTTTTCATTACTTAAAAGAGTTAAGTCATATTTACGCATTACCATGGGTGATGAAAGGCTAAGTGATTGGATGGTACTTAATGTTGAAAAAAAAGAAGTTAACAATATAAATTTAGAAGAAGCTGTAGATAAATTCACTAAATTAAAAAATCGACGATATCCGCTCACATAAATTTAAAATATTTTTTTTCTAGCGCTTTGCTTTTTCCAAAATTATAATAATTATGAAAATAAACGACAATTCATTAAGCACTTTTTTATTTGCTGCTGCATTAATTCTTCTAGCTTTTTATGCATCAATTGTTATTGGTTTTCACTGTTAAGGTAATTCATTATTTATTATATTTTAGTTTCTTAATTGATATTTACTATTTATTTTGATGCAATGATTCCGAATTGATTCGGTCCATACTCCATAATGCATGGAAATAATTGAAAACAGGATAATGTACATATACGTATGTATATCTATTTTTATACTGAAATTTCAAAATGGCCTGCTTGAAACCTCGCACACCCGAAAAAAAACCTGAAATGACGCCCCTGATGTGTAATATAAAATATCGTAAATATAATTTTACTAGATAGATACTATCTTGTCTATTTATTCGTATATTAATAATACAATTTTTAATAATAAAATATTTTTGCTTTTTAGATTATGATTTCTACAGTAATTTATTTTTTCTACGAACACGAATATTATAAAATCCACAGGTACTATAATTACAATTTGATTAAATTTTTTCGTTTAAAATCCAAGTACAATAAAATATAATTAGTTGAGTATTTTTATGAGTAAGCAGATAAGTAGTAAAATTGATTATTTTTTTAGATTTGTTTTACTCTACGACATACCTATTTTATTTCCAAGTACTTCCTATTACTCATCGATGTTATTGAAGCCGAATGATAAATAATGGGCCACTAGTTTTTTTTTTTCAAATTCCATTAGTGTTGATCATTAGCTACACTTATTAGGAAACTAATAACCCGTGAAAAATTAGGAATGCACATTATACCGAGTGTACCAACATATAAGGACATATTAATTAACAGAATTTCGGTAAAAATTCGTACACTTTTTACTTGTTTAAATATTTAACATACTTCAATTAGACGGATTATTAGGAATTCATACAATAGAAGGTATGTGGATAATTGATCTAATAGTTATAAATTGAGATGTATAGGTACATGAAATAATAACTACCTAAATAACATAATATTAGTAGATATTTATTAAACGCACAAATTCAATTTACATTTCAGATGTTACTATTTGTCACACTTCGTTCAATACAATATAGGATGGTATAATAGTACGTATAGGATATTAACGTGCATTATAAATTATATACATATAAATATTATATAAGTATAAAAATTACATTAAAGGTAACTCAATTCGTGCACATTGCATACATATGCAAACCAAATTATTTTCCCTAGCACTTTTATGGATTCCCGAGGAAACTGGTTTACTGGTAATCGAAATTGGATGTGTTATGGCTAATGAGGGTTTAAAAGAACTGACCAGTTGGCCGTGACGGAGACATCGGGAGAGCGAACAAGAAAATGTCGTATGTGGTGTCCTGCAACAGGTGAACGCGGACGTATAGAATTACCGTTGTTTATAGATATATAATATGCAAAGGTTTTTACCACTGATAAATGCTTATGTACCTGCCAAGTTAAAATTATATCGTCATGTACCAACCTTGGTAACCTACATTTTGATGTCTTAAAAAATCACAGGTCCATATTTAGGTAGACCATCGCCCTTGGGTGGAACTTTGGAGGCGCTTAATGTATTATATTACTAACAATATTATTATAAAATGATCTAATATAAATATGCAGGCATAGATGTTAGTTGTTTACATTAAAAATAATTATGAAACAACAAAAATACAGTTATACAGTCATATGAAAGTACCTATGTACGATAATAAAATATATTCTGAGCATTTTTATTTTACTTAACTTTTACGTAATAATGCGCTGTTGTTCTGCTGTTTTATTCAAATTCTGATTTTTGAAATTTTAAGTTTACTTAAGGGCCCATGTCCTTAACTATTTTGATTTCTTATTAAATTTAGGAGTGTTCTGTGGTGATACAAACTCTTTGTTTCTACCTTTTTACTGTACGCATACCATGTGTACGCTCCTGTGTTATGTTGATGTTTTTATTTGAAAATGTTGAAGTATCTAAATCAGAATTCCAACGATTAGTTTCTAAATTACCCATTAAAATGTAAAAACAAACGAAAATAGTCCTTAAAATGGTTTTACAGAATTATGAAACAGATGTGATGTTGGCATTTATTATACATTTATTAATTATTATACTCACGACAATTTTTACAAAATGTTGATGGATTAATATTAACTACTTAAGTGTTCAAATTGTCGTACCCCCATAACTACCACCAGAACTCCATATTTTATTATAGAACTATTATTCTGAGTAGATTACCTATATAAAGGTAAATAACTCATAAGCTACATGTATGAATTTCGATTTAGATACGTTTTCTGAAAAGTCATCTGTTTAACAATTTTGAATTTTTCAGGAGAAAAAGTAATTTTAATTTGAAAAAAATGAGTCGGTGCTGCCGCACAACTCTCTTTGACTAGTATACAAACTTGAAGTATTTGAAAATATGGCCCTAGAGTGGCTGCATATTACTTGCCTTATACTCAAAATCTAAAAATCATAATTAGAATATATGTATTATATTATACCCCCCACGTACCTGTTCAGTGGGGCCCGTTATCTTTTCAAAGAAATAAACAATAATAATAATATTAAAAGAAAAATAGGTGTGAACTGAATAACATAATCTAGACTCTTGGTTGTTGTATTATTATAGGCTGTGGTGGGTGGATAATATTTATACCTATCTATTATATAAAAATCTTTTAACGGTTTCAGTGTACGAACTCCTCCGTAACGGCTCGATCAATTTTAATGACATTTTTTTTTATATTTGGTTGATATGAGTCTCATACTATGAGAACAGGTCGTAAAGTATTTTTCACCCTCCTACCATCACCCGGGGAGGTGCTCAAACGGGGATTTTAATATTTAGAAATTAGGATTTATTTATTATTGGTTGCCTTTGGTTATTTGGGCAGATCAGGTTATTCGGTTACCGGGTCCATACATTATTAATACCAGGTACAACTGTACAAGCTTGCATCAAATCGAATTTTCGAACATTGCCTATACCAAGGTTGATAAGTTGCACTCTTTCCGTGATACGACGTAGTCGGTTTGCCTACCAGGGTGGCTGAGATGCACTTACTGCATCGAGTATTCGAGTTACACCCAAAAGCAGTTGAACAATCATATTTTTTAAGAGTCGCCACTTTTTAAGGGCAACAAAGTGTACGGGATCAGCTAGAAATATATAATATTTAATTTTGATAATGTTTGAGCCTACCGATCGCAGCGGTATAGATGCAGACACGACAATTCTTGTACAATTTACAACGTTAAATTTTGTGACTATTACTCGTCAAGACTTTTTAATAAGCAAATACATTCTAATTACAATATTTATAATTCTACGGGTTTTAGTCGACACTCAATTTTATATATCCAACTATACGGATTGTCAATGTGACAATGTGTGTATGCATATAGTACCTAATTATATAGTACTTCTACTATTAATAGTGGTGTATGTATTGTATCGTTACGATGTGTACGAGTATGTAAGATATGTACGATTTGTTAAAATTAAACGTTTTGGTAGATAAGAATATTATAAGTATATTATGTTTGGCGTTTGCGTTAACTATTATATAATATTATACTACTTACTATTTACAGAATGTAAATATGAAGAAAACGATGCATTATACTCATAATATACGTAAATAATATATTTCCATGTGACAACATCGCACCAGATTAAACTGTTGTAGGTATACACTCTGTTAAATATCTATTTACAATCGTCAATCGTCAAAAAATAGACCAACAAATTAGATAATTATTGTTTGCATTTCTTATATTATCTACTTTTCAGAAAGAATAAAACGAATATTGTGAGAAAAGAACGGAAAACTCTCTGTGTAGTAGATATAGGTTTTGAGTGTACTTTGTCGTTCAACTATAGTCACAATAGTCAATAAGTAACATTTCAGTTACCTAGTTGAGGAGTCCTTCACAATAATAGATAGGTACCTCGTACCTACCTAATAGATGTGTTCAATTTGAATTCATAATGACAAGTTAGTGTAAAATACGAAAAAAACGATCTTGAGTGAAGGTATGACTGTAGAGTGCCATAAATAGGTTCGGGGTACTTATATCAATAACTTAAAATTTGTCTAAATATTTTTTAAATTTCATTGTGTTTAAATAATAATAATACTGTATACTAAATAATAAAAAAATCATAGATCTACCATTTATGCTTTTTGAACTACAGTAAAATAACTATAAATAAAAAAACTAAATACCTCATTTTTTGTTGAAAGCTAATAACCTTAGGAGTTGAAGCTGTACCATGAATAAAAAAAAAAAAACTATAAAAACAATAAATTTCGAATAAAAAATCGTTAATTTTTCGTTTAAATATATCCGTAACTTCTGAAATAATATGAAAATCATCATGAAAAAATTGTGTGCAAGTATTTTTGATATTTTAAAATTAATATAAAAGTAACTTACTAGGAAAGTTGCATTACATTTTAAGCTTTTTCAGGTAGGTATTTTAAAATTGAACTTATGAATTTTTGACAATAAAATAGTTTGCCAATATTCGTGATTTTAGCCAATTTTATGGTGCTTATATTTTTACGTACTCAATTTTTTTAAGAATAATTAGTTATGACTTATGAGAAACTATTTGTGTTTAGTATTTTAAGCTTTTTAATCGAGAAACAAAAAAATTAAATTTTAAGCACCTATAAATATTAAATATTCACTTATTAAGTTAATTTAAGATAACTTACAAAGTGTCAAATTATCCTATGCATATATATTTCTTTCTGAATGAAGTACAATAAAACGACTGATTTTGTTCAAATATTCAAGGTTTTCCACTGTTTCTTGTAAGATTTTTGTAATTATCAAGAAGGTACAACTATGTATAGATCAGATGATTGCTTCTAGAAACTACTCTCAATGCTTATAAATTTAGTTATATGCTCTTTAAAGTGGTGATGGACACTAAAGTACAAAACACACACACCCTTATATTGTATTCAGAATGTATAATATTATTATTTGGGTTTTTTGTCACAGCGAATATACCCACAGGCCACACTAAACCAACTCTGTGAGATGTTTTTAGTTTTGCACATGGACCATCATTAATATAATATAAGATGGCACGTATTTCCGGTATGGTACCTACGTGCATTCAGCAGTAATCCTACCTTTAAAAGCGATTCTTTTCGAGTTTCGGAAAAGTGCATGATACATTATTATAAGCATGAAAAGAAAATTGACAGTTTTTTTTTTTTGACGGACGCACCCCTAGTAGGTATGTCACGATAATAATATAATACGAATATAATAGAACATTATAAGTTACAATAATATAATGAAAGGTGTGCCTGTGTATGAATAAATGTACGTACGGCCAAACAAAAAAAAACAACAACAACCACACTCAATAGTAACTTTTTCTTCTAAAAGCAAAAACAGATAAATGATTTTCAAAAACTGTAAACTCATTCAGTAAAATATATCTCAAATCTTTATTAGTTTATTATATATGTTCAAAACTGATGAAGATAAAAACTGATAATCAATGTAAAATTGGCTACACGTTGTCTTCGTGTTGAATACACAAAAAATATATCTTTGAAAGACAATAAACTAAATTTGATATGTATACCTACTGGATTTTACATTGATCAACATTGTTCACGGATTGATTATCTAAATCTACCGGTTTGGGTAATCTAAGTAGGTAATATATTTAATAATTATTGTTAAAATAAATAAAACCAATTAAATGAAATAAGAGTAATAAACTATATAATAACGAATATGTATATAATACATTTAATTTAATTTAATTTAATTTTAAATGGAAATAGTATTACATTACATACAATATTGAAAATATTATTTCTATATGTATTTCTATATAAATAAATGTACATTTGGATGAGGCTTATATAGACTTGGAAACTACAGAACCAATTAGGACCAGATTTCGCACACATGTTCTTGAGACTCGGTTAGTGTTTATATCTTCGTTTTTTAACCATTATGTATAGGTTGACTATAGGTTGCTATAGGATGACTCGCGTGTGAATTTCGTTTTTGTTCAATAAATCGAATAATATTTTGTTTATAATATACTAGCTGAATTACCTAAAGGGAAAAAAATTGTGATTGTTCAACTCCTTTTGGAGTCACGCTGGGGATGAAATGTCTATTTAAGTTTAAATTATATTTTATATTTATTTTTAATATATTAAATGATTTGAATATTAAACCAAGCCACCTGCAAGAGTTATATCTACTTTACTCATTACTGTATAGAACATTATATTATAGTGTATACTAAATAAATAAATTGCTGAACCCTGCTTAGCCGATCAGTATGAAATAAATTATTGCAATATTTAATATATATATTAACGAGATACATACAATACAAATATCAAGACCAGACAAGATACTATAATTGGCTACCTAATAAAATAACGAAAATAATGATTTTTATAATGAAAGACATTTGAAATATTAAAGAAAATACTATATTCAACAATTTTAAATCAATAAATGCATTAACAAATATTATAATTTTACACTTTGCAACATTCGAAAAATAGATTATTTTTAATACAATTTTGTCTAGCGTACATAATTACCAAAGCTAATACTGAACTTCGTTTGGCATTGCGGCATTATCTAAAACAGCAATTATATTTTTGGCAGTGAGAATAGCCATTTCTGTTCTTGTTTCAATGGAAGCACTCCCAATGTGTGGCAACAAAACTACGAGTCCAAAAATAATATAACATTAATTTAATGCCGTTAATAAACATTCATGTGACGAAATAATATATTTTGTTGTACCTACCAACATTGTCCATCTTCATCAAAGGGCTATCAAGTGGTAATGGTTCTGGTGTCATTACGTCTAGGCCAGCACCTCCAATTCTATTTTCTTGTAATGCTTCGATGAGTGCATCTTGGTCAATAAGTCCTGAAAATTCGAATATAAACATAAGATTGACCTAAAGTTATGACGTGCATGTTCAAAATGTGCCTTATACCTCCACGACCAATGTTCACCAATACGGCGTGTGACTTCATCTTGGCAATGCGTTCTCTGTTAATGATAAACTTTGTGTCCTCATTCAGTGCAATGGAAAGGATTATGAAATCACTTTGTTCGACCAGCTCATCGATTGTAACCAGTTTTCCACCGAGAGCTTTGACTAATTGTGATTGATCACGAATTAAAAGTTATTATTGTTCTTATAATCGTAGAATAGTATTCAGTATACACTTATAACTGAAATATAACATTTTACCAGCAGGTTTTTCAGTTCTACTGGTGTACAGCAATTGAGAAATGTCAAATGTCTTCAGCTTCCTTGCTATTGATGTCCCAATGTTGCCACATCCAACAATACCAACAACAGAGTTTCTAATACCTCTACCACACATCCAATTCATCCAAACAACCGTAGTCACATTTTTCCATCCACCTCTAAAAAACATTATTCAATACTTAAACCAAACTGTATTATAATTTAATGTAAGTACGTTTTCAATGCATGATTTGCTTCGAAAAACCGTCTCGTTGTCGCTATCAGCAATCCAACTGTTGTTTCTGCTACTGCTTCGCTTAAGACATGTGGCGTGTTTCCCAAACGTACGCCATATTTTTTCATTGCAGTCAAGTCGACGTGATCATATCCCACAGATATGGTTCCAACAACCTTTAGACTGGGGCCTATAAAATGAAAAATGAAAAATGATTAACTACCTACATCACTTATACCTACAATATCATTATTATTATTTATCTAGTTTTAATGAGTTTATTAACCCGCAGTTTTAATCAATTCTTCATCAATTTTGTTAAGTGCACTACAAAATATTGCAAATTTCCCCGGTACTTTTTTCATAATTTCTGCCCGAGTGACTGGTGTGGAATCACATACTTCGACATCAAATCTGAAATATATAAATACTTAAGAACAAATTGTTAAGCGTACACTTTGAGGCAGAATAGGTATAGGTTCCAACCTTTTACGAAGTAAATCAATTGCGATCCCTGGAACGAGTTTCATTGCAACTAACACTTTGGGTCTTGACATTGTAGTAAGCATGGTGATGACTGATGACCTAATTTCAACGTAGTGTACACTAAGCAATACATTTCACTATTTATTAAAAAAAACCTTATTGTTTCAACACATTAGTAATGATGTTATAGTTAATTTATTGTAAAAATAGCATTTACAAAATATTCATATTTATAGGTGCATATTATATACATTACCGCTCTTCTACTCTTGTCTATTATCGTAATAATCAAATATCTGGAAGAAACGTTTCTACTCACGAGTATAAACGTTAAGTCCAATAGATGGATGGGTATTTTTAAGCAGAAGTTACTTAGCTAATTTGTTGATTGTTGAATAACCGCAATAAAGGCAAAGTTTGTAAGGTGTTGCCGTAGTTGAACAGACTAACACGCAGTGACAATGGGAATTACTGACTGGTTTCTGAGTTGTTACTTGTTTATGTATAAATTAATAATTATAATTTATAACTTATAAGGCATAGCCACTTATTGGTTATTATAATAATAATTATTAATTATGTAGTATGTAATGTCGTATTGTACTATAATCATTGTTTATAATACTTTATATAGTTTATTTAGGACTTAGATATATTATGTTTATTACGTACTTAAATAATACTATATCTATAACCAATGCTATAATTGTAATAGATTATAGATATATAAATAATATTTATATCTTATATAATATATTTATATAATATTACAATATTTGATAATTGGTATTAATCTTATCTTATCTAGATCATAATTCATAATGATCATATTATACTATACTATAATCAAATACTATGGGTTATCTATAGTATTTGCTGCCTACAACCTATATAATACATCATAGATGATATATTCATATAAATATATACACACACAGTGATGTATTTTATATTTGTTCATTTTTTTTCCTATAGTAAGTCAGGTTATAGTCACTATAATATAGTGTTATACTGCTATACAGCTATATAGTATATAATAACGTATAAAATAATAATATAAGTAGATACTTGGTTAGTTGTTGTGGTTATAATAATATTTGTAAAAAATATTGATTAAATTAATTTTATTGCGTGGACACCCTGAAGTTGTTCAAATTATTTCTTGTTGCTAGGCATATGTTTACATTCAATATGCCTTCGTTTAATTTGGTCCGATAAACACTCTCTGATGACACCATTCGTTATTCAATCTAAAATAATAATAATTTATATTGTGATAATTTTTTGATATTTTTTTTACATTTTAATATTTTAGGTATCAAATATTAATACTATTTACAAATATGAACAAGCAAAGCATATCAGCAAAGGATTTTCAGTGATAAAACTTCTTGGGGCTTCATATTATAATGCTGTATGTTATATACTTATATACCTATATAACTATATTTAATTTTCTTAGATGTATTAAAAACATTAGTCAATATTGCAGATGAAATGTCATTAACCGAAATCGTGAACTCAATAAAAAGTTTAGAGGTAAGGTCACTAACAATTTCAAAAATTATTGATAAAAAGAAAATTGAAATTATGGAGTTAAAAATTAGTCGTAATAGACTAAATGCGAAATTACAAAAACAAAGTTAACCAAAGCATTATTAATAACAAAATTATGCAATAATTAATATTTACTACATTTTATAGTTATAATTAAAAAAAAGTTATTGAGTGAAATTAATAAAATTGAGAAAACTATAAAAGAATACAAAGACGAATTCATATATAAGCTATATGGTAACAGAAAAATGGTATCAAAGATTAATATTCAATTTGACGAAATCCAAAGACTAGAGGGTGAGCTGAAATTTTAAATAAGTACATAGATTTAAATTCGTATCTGTATTGACTTTTTTTTAAAAAAAAAACTTAAAAAACCGCTTTAGACTACCCCGTTTTATCAGTCCTTCCTCTAATAAGGAGAAAATGATTTATGTATCTTAATTTTTTTATTGATAGCTGAAAAATATGACAAAACTGAGTTCATTGAACAACAAATGAAAATCGCTAATGAGAAGGATATCCACAAGAAAACTACGCTGTTTTCAAAAGTATTATATCATTTATCCACTGTATACATAAATTATTTTTTAATTACATTGTTACTTTCAGCTGCTACATTAGTAAATAAATAATAAGTTAAACTAATTTGTAGAGATTAGAAAGAGAAAAGGAAGACGAATACTACAAGTTCTTTTGCAAAACCTTGATGATAGACGATTTATTATCTAATAAATACAATGCTACAAAAGCCAAAAAATTGGCTGAAAAAAACAAAACATTAATCGAAAAATGTCATAGTTCTAAAAAAGTAAAAATAATGCATTATAGTAGTGTATTACTTATAGAAGATAATTTACCAATTGACCATGTGAAATCAAACAACATTTGAATTTACGTATGTATAGGAAGTGATAACAGTACTGAACGAAGTCGAACTTTTCAAATACCCTTCTTGTCATATATCGACGATACCTACGACGACGTCGATAAAACCGAAATAATTAAGGTTGGTTTATTATTGATTTTCTATATACATTATAATTAACTTACATTTTATGTATATGATAAATATTTTGACACTTTTTGAGCTATTTATAGTTTATATGACATTTCAATTTTTTCTATAAATGAAGATAGGTAAAAAATTATTCGTTTAGCAAAAAGCTTAAAAATGTAATACAGGATTCTCATAAGTTTTATTATAGCTATTTAAAATGTATTAAAGATACATATTATATGACTTTAATCACGATTTTTTCTATAAGCATTTTATACCACTAAAGTTTACGAATTATTTTATAGTTTAAAATGTTTCAATGTTAAATGTCTATATCTAAATCTTTACATTTAATACATAATGGTCCCTCATGAGTATTTTATACTGTAACCAAAAAAATTACTAGTAATTTTAGAATAATATGTATGTAGAAATATATAATGTTTATTGCGAAATTGAATTCCACCTATACTGTAATAGAAATATTAATACAATTTAAAACATTCTAGGCTTATCAGAATAATTTTTTCTTGTGCCGTGATATATAATTGAATTCAAATTGAACATATCCACCACAGTGACTCCCTCAACACCTACTGTTCAGCAGACCAGTATCCACTTGCCCACTCTCTGTTTATATATATTTATCTATAGCTCAATCACTGCCTTTATTTACTCAAATAAACTACCTACCTATTTTTTTTTTTTTAATTTTACATTTTATTCATATAGAGATATTTTTTTAAATGGAGTTTTTTCGTCAGTAAAGAAAATATATAATCTAGATATTTTTTTTATGACAATGTAATTTTACTATTTTTAGATTTATGTTTACTTTCAATCATATAATCACTATTGGATATATGTGCTATTGGAAATCAAATGCCGAAATACTAAACAAAAATGCCGAGCTGTGGACGGTGCATAATCCATGTGGAATGCCCATACACTTCAATATGCCGTTCAATCAGACTATATAATATCTATTCCTACTGCAGATGTCTTGACGTGACTTGTCCCATTTATTTAGGCTTTAGACGGAAATACAATTTATTACAAATAATTATAAGATGGTGGGTTTTAGTATATATATATATAATTATATCGGTTGTGCTAATTACGCTCTTTAGGTTTAATTGTCCATATTATATCGATTGATGTAAAACAATAAATAATATTTGATTTACAATTGTTTGCATTTTGCACGATTTTATTGTTGACATATTTTATGATGAGAGATGTTTTTTTAACGACCATTAAATCCAGATAATTCATGAAATCAGATTGCATTTTACTATTGATTTTTATTTTATATCCACGACGCATGATTTGCAAAATTGTATTTACGGTGATAATGGTGAATTAGATGGTTTTCTATGGTTTTTTGGTTTCAGTAGGTTCCTAGATATAGGTGTATACTAAATAATACTAAAAATGAGAATTTGTATAATTAATGCAAAAATAGGGGTGAGCATAATATCGGTGAATCATCCTTTATGTGATAAAGTTGGATATTATTATATATATATTTCGATAGTCTCTTACTTATCTATTTCTAATCATAAGAACGTGACGATAGACCTATTCACACGCGTACTTTATCACTACAGATCACCCTTATGTACACTCTAAGACTACTCACATAGTTATTGTATTCGTCGTTGTGTTTCGAAATATTTACGTACTACACACAATACACTTATATATATCGGGGTGGCCTTATCAACCCCTGGCATAATATATCTTTCGGTTTCTCGGTTGAAATATTATTTTCTTCGTTGCGTACAATTAGTGTGGTCGAGGACCTACAACGATTCGAATTAAAGTTCTACACTATACTTCAAATTGTTTTTTGTTGTATTATGATATGATTTATGTTTTACACAATAGTACGCTGTAATAGTGACGAGTAAACGTATGTTAAAAACCTACAGTGCAATATATCCCACGTGCGTATCTTTATAGTACGGCTAGCTACTGTCTATTATCAGAAACTCCAATATTATAGTCTGCTGTGGACCGCATTCAACAAGACGTGTCAATATTATCTATACGATATATTCTATAATATACTTAGGTAACTATTTAACTCATATTCGACGAAGTTTTATTGTTTCAAAAGGAATTTAATAGTATGTTTATCACATAGATACAGCAACGTCAATATTACATTTTATTTTCAAAATTCCGATTCATGATAGAACAGTTCAATAATAATAATATGTTATTGTTCATTCATGTATACGTAATTGTTATTATAATTAAACCAGCTGAATAGCTCGACTTTTTAGCAGGAAAAAAATAAACAAATATATTATATTCACTTGCACTTAGGAGTCAGGGTACCTTACTTTGAGAGATACTAGTAATTCGACCGACATGGGCAATCCTCCTGTGTCGGATTGGATATCCGATATAGCACTCGGTATATTTTGAACGTAATTCAAACTACACTCTAAATTTCCCTAATATCTCTAAGGACAATTTCTGAGATTTTCGTCAAATTAGGTTGAGTTTGAGTAGTTTTTGCGCCTGTAAGCAACAAACATTATTATAAAAAAAATATTATTCGAATTTCGTGAGCAAAAACAAAATGTAAGTGTGAGTCACCCTATAGCAACCTATATAGTGGTTGAAAAACTAAGCTATTAACACTATACCCGCGACTACTCCGAGTCTCAAGGAACATATTATGTGCGAAATCTGGTCCTAATTGGTATAGTAGTACCTACTCTATAAGCCTCATCCGAACAAACATTAATTTATAATTATAATATATAGATAGATGGATAAATAAATAAATAGATTTAACATTTCGTATATATTGTAATATAGATTATAATGTACTATTTCTATTTTCGTTAAATAAAGTGTACTATATACTTATTGCCTATTGGTTATTACTTATTATAGTTTATTGCTCTAAATTATTTTAATTGGTTTTATTTATTTTAACAATAATTATTTTAAATATCTAAGTATGAATAATATTATATCAATTACGCCGAAGAGTGCAGTATTAAAATATTGTAAACGTCCACATATATAGACAGAGAAATATATTACTTATAGATTTCCAGACAGGCAGGGGCGGACTGAGAATAAAAATTGTCCCCGGCAAAACTGAAAATTCAGCCCAATTTTGGGTTAATAATAAAATATTTATAAGTTATCGGCCCAAATTTTGGCCAAGCCCATCCATGGATCGCCCACCTGCCACCCTAGCCAATCCACCCCTGCAAGCAGGTAGATTTACAAAATCAATAGGTGAACAATATCAGTAAATGTAAAAACCCGTAGGAACCTACAATATACACATCAAGTTTAATATATTTTTCTTTTAAAGAAATATTTTTTTTGTGCGTACAACAGGAAGAGGACGGCCCGCCAATTTTACATTTATTATTGGTTTTTATTATCATCAATTTTTAACATAGGTAGTATAATAAAATAATAAGGATTGGTGAAATATATTTTAGAAGAAAAAGTTACTGTTGTTATTTATTTTATTTTGTTTGGCCTTACACTCATACATATAGGCACACCTTTTATTGTATTATTATCGTAGCATACTATAGGAGTGCGTCCCGTCAAAAAAACTGTCAATTTTCTTTTCATGCTTATAATAATATATCATGCACTTTTCCAAAACTCGAAAAGAATTACTTTTATAGGTAGGATTACTACAGAATGGACGTAGGTACCTTACCGGAAATACGTGCCACCTATATAATATACTAAGACGGCCCGTGTAGAAAACTGAAAACATCACACTGAGTTGGTTTGTTGTGGTCTGTGGGTATATTAGGTATAATAATATTATACGTTCTAAATACAATATTGAATATAATGTGTGTGTGTGTGTGTGTGTGTGTGTGTGTGTGTGTGTGTGTGTGTGTGTGTGTTTGCATGTGTGTTTTGTACTTTTGTGTCTATCGTCACGTTATAGAGCATAATATTATAACTCGATATTTTAACATTGAGAGTAGTTTCTAGAAGCATTATTAATTTGATCTTTATAGTTATCATAGGATATTTTGGCTTTTTCTAATTTATCTATTTAATATTAATATGCATTTGAAAATGTTTGTTTTTTTTTGTTTTTTGGTTAATAAGCTTGAAATATAACCCAAATAATTTCTCATAAGTCATAGTACTAATTCTTATAGCAATTTTAAAAATCAAAAATAAATGCACAATTTTTTTAAAAGCATTTTAAGTTAAAAATATGTTAACAAAAGTTTTGATATAAAAAATAAAACTCATGTGTGAGCCACCTTATATCAATGTATAAAGTATGTACCTAGTTTAAAATCGAAGCTATAATAGTATAAAGTATAAACACATTAAACCCTTCTCGAGTCTCAATAAATATGTGTGTAAAATGTGATGCCAATTGGTTCAGTACTTTCCAAATCTATAAGCACCATCCCAACGTACAGTAATTTCTGTATAATAATAAAAAAAATAGATGTATTACCCATCGTTGTTCGAGAATAAATTAAACCGAGTTGAGCAATATAACTGCTTAATAATATCGGCTACTCGTATTGTTACCCGTTAAAAATATTTTATTTTTATTGATGATATACTACGCCCTATACGCTCAGACGCTCAGTACAGTACCTACTTACAACATAATATAATAATATATTTTATTATAGGAGTTTTGAGACATTTTTAAATACTTTGCAATTTTATTTTAAGAATTCTACACATTTTTACTTAATTTTTATATAAATTTAAAAAACTATAACTATATGCAAGTAAAGAAATAAACGATTTACACGAATCCCCAAACAAAAGTCCGGTGTAAAAAAATCCGATGGAACACAAGTCCGAGAATAAAAGTCCCAAATTTAATAATTACAAATTTATATCACCTAATCTTTACACAGGTCTAATGTCTAACCATATCATCCCAAATTCCCAACTAACACCAAAATGTTCATAGCTTAATGAAATGAATATTCATCGTGTTCAAACAGAGTATTCATTATTCATATCTTATTTTTGAGTGGTCTATCATTCTTCTATCAATCTGATTCCAACCAAATTTGTCATTGGACATATTTATATATTTTTTATTTTTATTATTATTGTATTTTTGGAATATTTATAAGAATTCATTAACAACATTAAACATCACTCATTAAAAACGCTGAGTTAAGTGTCGGAGAGTTTTTATTTAATTTTTTCATTTAATAAAATATCATTTTTGTAATATTTTGGTGTAGGTAGTATAATTAATATACATTTTTATTGTATTGTTACTGTGTATTTGGGGTGTAATATAATTATAATTCTTACCGGACTTTTATTCTCGGACTTTTTTTTGTCGGACTTTTAAGAACAATACAGATTTAAAACTATATAAAAAAAAATTATGACGTATGGAAATAATTGTTTTTCCAGATTAAAGAAGTCCAAAACGATCAGTTCTATCTGTAAAACTTTTTACTATCCTTTAAGTTGTATAATATTATTTAGACATAACAAATTTATATAATAATTTGTAACAAAATTATTAAAAAAAATGTAGTGCATTAAGTACTGCAGGACATAAAACATTTTATTCAGGGCATTTTTAGAGCTTTTTTTATGGGCATTACAATCTCAGGTGTTAATATGTAATTTACAAAAAATAATAATTATTGACAGTTTAATTTATTTTGTGTTTATACTAAGAAGGATAAGTTTTAGGCGGTCAACAATTTTATCAGAAGTCTTCTGATCGTCACTAATATTAGATATATCTATAAATTAAAACATGTACCTATATTTAGAAGATATGTGTAGTGTATACTGTATACCATATATTATTAAATATATAATGTAAAGGATATTTTGCACAAACGCCGACTGAAACCAGTAAAATATTTTTGCTTAAAACCTTTTTTTTTTTTTATATAATTTATATATTTAAGTAATTTACAATCTATACAACATTATGTACTAAAACCTATAAAATATATATTGGATTATTTTTTTTCTGATTGGGCACACTATACTATTTGCCCTATAAGGCTATAACGATCCTTTTTCGTGACTGTATCAAGAAAATGTCGATTATCCGTTTATTCAATATACTGCAAGTTATAAAAGTACACTACCTACGATAGAATGTGTATTGAATTCACCGAATTTAGAGATATATATTGATATAATAATATATTATATGGCTTGTCAGTTAATTTTGACTTGGGACTGTCCATTGTTACTTGTATTTATAAAATAAGTATATTATATGTTACGCCTCGCCTCGTGTGCCCAAAGTGTAATCCGTCTATTCAGCAGAGCAGTATAAATAATATATATAGTATATTATGTGATTCAATATAATATCCTGGTCATTGCGCAATATAATTGGATCCATTGATGTCGGATCACGACTACATTATAATGCTAACCTAACCCAACCATATTATGGTACAGGTACTGGTATACGGGGGTGATGTTACGCAATAATAGAATATACAAATACAATACGATGGCACCGCAGCCGGGAATTAAGGGTGTTTTCATAAATTCCCATATTATAATACTCACAATTGAATGCTGATTTCTACATGGATGATGACCCGTAGAGGTACGGATAACGTGTCCAGGTATGTATTATACGACATCCGGACGGATATTGGTGAAAAAAAAATAAATGTCTATTTCCAATCTTTGTACGAAAGCATTTTATAGTTCGGAGCATTATTATTTCATACGAAAAACGTGTATTATTCGTATTATTATATATTATACACGTATATGGGTACTTTAAAACGTGCTTTGTTGTTGGGGAAAAAAAATTTCGAGTCGCATTATGTATAATATATACCTACCTACCTAATACTTACATCTATTATGTATGTGTTCTGCAGAGAATAGAATACGAGTTTACGAGAATAAATTGGAAATTTAAAACTCAAATCCGTTATTGTATGTAATGTGAAAACACTCAATACGGATAGTATAATATTGATCTGTGGAATAGTATTCAATGTAAAACTTACAACAATAAAAAGGACGCCAACAAGTTGTATCCAGATAATACCGAATTGGTTACCGAGTTGTATAAACTCTAGAAGTATGCACTGGTACATAGGTTCCCTGATGGTATACGGCTAACATACAAATTGATTCCGATAAACTTGCATTACAAAAAAAAAAAATGTTAACATTTTTGTTTTGTTTGAAATTTTTTCAATATTATAAGTAGAAAATAATTGTGTATACTAACGACCACTGTTTATTTGACATTTTACACACACTTACGAGTGTGAAGAATACCTAATTTCGGGAAAAATTCACCGATGGTTAAATTTTCGGCATTTTTAGAAGTATACTCAAAATAAACGAGATCAAGATGTAATTCCAACTGACGAAATCCTATAATCGTCGTAGATACGTTATTAGGAGTGTTTTTAAATTCTACTTATAGGTAAGAATATGATTTGTTTATTTGAGGTGATGAACTAAAAAATTTAAATAAATAAGTTTCGTATGACGATTTTTAACATTTTTATGTTCAGTTTAAATGATATTATTGTTATATAATAATAATTTATATTTAATCAAATTGGACGTGAAATCGTGTTTTAAAAACAATTTTTCAACATAGAGTTATTTGCATTTCTATAAGTTTTAAGCATCGGCAACTATGGCCATTAACATTTTGTGGGAGTTACGGTTGGATTTGAAAAAAACGGCTAAAACGTGAGTATGTGGGGTGAGGATTCGTCGCTAAAAACCAGGGTGGTCACCCATCCGGGAGCTAGCTAAGCTGGACAATGCTTGACCGCAGCCATATTAGCAAGTAATATAGCCACCACACCAGGTCCCTGCTCTAATACTTTTATGTTCAGTTTAATCGAGATTATTATTATAGGTACGACTTTTTTTTTTTTATTTAAAAAAAGCATATTTACAATCTATACTAAACATGGTATAATGAGTAAGTGTGGTGACATTTTACATAAAAATAGTAACATTAATAGGAAGGCTCCCAGCGGCCAGCAGTGCCACCTGACTAGAAAATATTATATGACTTATAAAATAATTCTAATAAATAATTTTTATTATTTAATTTAAATTGACATGCCCGTTAATCAATAGTAAAATGCTACTGTTGATCTTTAAAATTATAACATGTATAATCAATTATTTTTTTAAAAAAAAACATTCCAAATAAAATTAAAAAGAGTAAATTGTTCATCTAAAGTATATTGGTTTTTAAGGAGACGAAATAGGCAACAAATTATACATACGCTCATATTATGCGGTTTCGTTGAATCTAGAAAAGAATTTAAGCAATTTTTTATAATATATGTACTAGTAATCGTATATAAACCAAGCAACTTAACAGTTGGATACAGCTGTCAAAAATAATTATTAATAATAATAAAAATAATTAAAATTTGAATGATAATTATTGTAATATTATCTTGGCTAGACAGTTCGCTTGCGCATAAAATAATAATAACTGTGCATAATATTATGTTTTATGACATTGCTATATAAATATTTATTTATAAACTGGTAGGTACCTACTCTTAAGTAATAACAGTACAGTAAGTACAATGTAAATTTCACAAATATAACAGTGAAATTAAATGATATGTAATATACTACAATAATATTATTATAAATTTTATAATAATAAGTAATAATACATTATCTGGACAAGACTACAAGAGAAAGTAACACTTTATTTATATTTAGTGGGAGATAATTTTTACGACTCCAAGGAACAAATTTGTCTAGATTTTACTGTAAAATTAAAGTATCAGTTGAATATATATAGTCATACATATTTAATATTTATTTTTTATAATATAATTTTGATTTCTGATCGGAAATTCGGAAACAGTATAAGTGCCCGTATTACAATCGCTGAACAGGTTAAACCACCGAATTCGGCCGGTAAAATCGGGTGTTGACCAGTTGCCCCCCCCCCCCCGCGGCTGTTATCGGGATCTTAAAAATATACCAGTTGCGCTCAACTAAATGTACCAGTTGCCCCCAACCGAATGTACCAGTTGCCCTTACATGTTAATATATACTATATTATACACGATTACAATATATAGCCCGTAAAATAGGGGAGGTAAATATACAAATAATAAATAAAATTATTTAAAATAGCATAAAATGATAGAAAAAATATGATATGCTTAGAATATATACCTACCTTATATTGTATTTTGTGATGAATAATAATTACTAACAAAATAATATGAATACAATAGTCAATAAAATAATAAATACTATAATTAAGTGACATTCAATGTTATAATTTGTCATCAAAAAAATAGTAGAAAATGGTAGAAAAAATTCATAATAAATAATATAGTTATAAATTATAATTATTAATTATAATTTGTCTAAAAAAAAATAGTAAATAAATTAGGTATAATATTATGTACTATGTTTTGTTATAATAATTACTATTTATAATTATTATTTGTATATTTACCTCCCCTATTTTAAAGGGCTATATATTTTAATCGTATATATATTTACATATGAGGGCAACTGGTACATTTTGATCTAAGTAGTTTTTGGGGAATTGGTATAAAAAAAGGTACTTTTGGGGGCAACTGGTACATGTCCGTAAAATCAGTGAGTTAAGCGTAACCGAGGTATAAAACGGTGGTATACTCGTATACGAAATTGATCTATATATGTCCATTTTATGAAGTGGAAACGGTAAAAATTATACTGTGTATGCACAAAAACACTTACCCAGTAATATAGTGTATTTAAGTAATTTTAAAATTTAAAACATACAAAAATAAAAATACTTATTTAAAAAAACGAAAAGTTAGGTACGTAAATATAGATATATTATAATAATATGCACTAATATAATATGTAAAATCAATGTTATTGTATATTAAAATAAATTTTACTATTTTTAACGGCTGAACAATTATAGTAGTGGATTTCCCTTGGATTTTTAATTTGAAGCGATGTTTTTATAACAGCAGGAAATCTGTAAGAACTATATTTTGAACATCTCTATCTAATAAAAAACTTACAATTTTTTGGATGTACGTACGTATATATAACCTTAAAACAAATTTTATCGTTTCCTTGAGTGTATTAAATTATTTCTATGGTTGCACAGACACACAGATAAAAATTACTCGAGATACAAGAATAAATGCACTATACAGGAACTCAAGAAGTACACAAACCGTTTAAGGTGTAAACATAATAATAAATAAGTAAATATTAGGTACAGGGGTCTGTAAAGGAAATACTACAATAACAATTTATTTTTGAAGGTGACTTGTTCCCAAGTTCCAAACACAAAAAATTAATATTATGGAGCTTGTAAGCGACACTGTCACAGTGGGCGGCACTAAATCATTATTTTCAGAAAATGTTATAACCAAAAAAAATAACAAGTTTTACAAAGCAAATTAAAATCGTCCATTTCAGTTTTAGCAAAATTATCAATAATGTGATGTATTTGATCTAAAACATCAAGCTCAGTTTATTAAATACAATAAACATAATAATATTATATTAAATACATAAATCATTTTTAAAATAAATCATCATTATACATTACAAGTTACAACCTGGGGAATGCAAGTTTGTCAATAAATAATATCTTATAGTTTATACTTACACAATACATATTATACTAGGTTTTATTTAATTAAATAATTTAGATAGTAAACTCCAACCTTTTTTTTGTATTTTCAAATATTTCTATTATATTTTCATCAACTTTGTCATGCATATTTTGACGTACATACTACATTTAACAAGCATAAACTTGTTGAACAATTCTCGTCCATCCTTGATTGAAGCCTAGTTTTATCTCTGCGTAAATTCGAAGAATTTCTATCAGCTGGAGCAAAATTTCAATTCGGTAAATTTTTATATAAATACGATTAGGCTATTGATGATATTGACTATTGATGATTAGCTATTAGTCATAATCGATAACATTGTGTTGTAGTTATTTTCATTTTTCGATCAGGTTGAGTACATCGATGACCAATACAATTTTGATTATTTTTAGAATACTCAGGAACCAGGGCCCACGTTTATTGTAATAATTTCGTTATGCTAAATGACACGATAAGTCGATGATCTATGTATAGTAGGTATTATCATGATATAATATGATCTCAAATCATGAGTATTATACAATTTTACTTTATCTAAGGACTAAAATATATACATAAACCGCCCGTCGACGAAAATTATGTCAACATGTTAAAATGGAATCCCGGACGAAAAGTCCGGGGACAAAAAGTCCGGAATGAAAAAAGTTGGACTAAAAGTCCGGATTCATTTTTTGATTGCCGGACAAAAAGTCCGAGTACATTTTTACTGTCGGACAAAAAGTCCGAAAATACAAAATTGTCTATTATGGTGGTATGGCTATGGCTATATCTATCTAATGTTCATCGTGGCAGTATGTCTACAGTTTATCTACCATATGATTATACCTACATACTACAATAAGTAATAACGATAATCAATACCACGATAATAATATAAATCTAGATAATATATTATATAGGTACCTATAGTATATTTTTATTTTGTAAGATTGCTGTAGGTAAGTATAATAAAAATCCCAAAAAAGAAGTCGTATGATTGTATGATTGGACTATCCCATTTTACATCTCACCCGGGTTAGGGTACTAATATTGTACATTGTGTCGGTAATCGCAGAAATAATAAGTAATAAAATATAAAAAAAATTTTAATAGACAATTTTGTATTTTCGGACTTTTTGACCGATTACCGTTAAAATGTTATAGGTATTGGTTTTATCCCCAAATAAGTTTAAATTATAAATACATTTGAATAAATTATTAGTACATGATCTGGCGGTACGTTCCTATAATAATATGATTAACACCATGGCTTAAGGGGGCTGGAGCGTACGTAATCCATTCTAACGAGTATAAACTAGGCATTTTATATTTTAGTTCATATGGGTCTTGTGAATGTGGTTAAAGTAAATGAACATTAGTGTGTGTAATTCGTAGTACCGATCACCATGTATAGGGGCATCATAATACGTCTGTAATTTTACTCACGCGCATGCACATGTCACCACTTATTACATTGTAAAATTACAAACATTATTTTTCAAAAAATACTGAATGACTTCAATCACTACTCTCAGTAGGATTTTCCGATTTAAATTTTGAAAGCAGATTTGAATTCTTCTCTAAATTTACTATGCTTTGACTGTCGTACTATTTTATATTCTATATTAGTGTATTTAAATTTGAATTATGAATATGATCTATTTTTACTCTTCCTGTTAGTAATATCTAAGTAAAAAAAAATAAAAATCAGAAAAATTAAATTGTCAAAGCATAAATAATTTAGTGATGAATTCAAATCTGCAACATTATATTGGGCGTAGTGATTGAAGTCGTGAGCTATGTTTTCGACCGAAAATGAATCACGCTCCAGCCCCCTTAAATATACAAGGTTATTGCACATAGTCTATATTGTTATCAAACAAAAATACAATTTCAGCGTAAGGGTACAGTCAGTCCTGTAAAGAATACTTTTGAAAAGTACTTGAGTAAGTACTCAAATATATTTTTTTTTAAGTATTTAAGATACTACTCAAATACTTTAATTGTATAGTATTTCAAATACTACTCAAATACTTTGAAAAAGTATTTGGAATACTTTTGGAATACTTTTCAAAAACTTTTGGTTTTTAAAGTGGGTTTCTAATTATTGTAATATAGACACATAGGTAGTAAATTTATAATCATTTTTATTTATTATTTATTAAATAAATGTTTATTACATTTTTTTTTTTATTTTTACATGAAATTTACAATCTGTTCTTAACTAGAACAATAAGCAAATGTGCATAGGGTATTTGCGTATGTTTTTTTTTTGAGGGAAGAAACCACCCATTGGTGATACTACCTATTTTGTGTTCTTAATTCATTCTAAAATTTCTAAAATTATTTCGAATAAAAATAAAATGTTCGAAATAAAAAACTAAAGTATTCAATACAAATAAAAGTATTTAAAATACCATTCAAAATACTTCATGCTGAAAGTATTTAAAAAGTTATTCAATACTTAAAAAAGTATTTGAATACTTTTACTCAAATACTTTTACTCAAATACTTTACAGGACTGGGTACAGTCCATATCTTAGTATATTTTATAGTATAGACAGTATAGGTCGTCCACCCCCCCCCCCTTAAGCTGCCATTTTAATTCCTAAGTGTGATAAAATGATATAGTGGGGGTAGTATTGCAATAACCTTGTATATTTAAACTATGATTAACACCTCATTTAATCACAATATGATTTTTTTCAGGCAAAATAAAATTGTTAGGTATCCAATTAAATATTCGGGATTTTAATGTTCTCACAAGGAGAAGTAATATGTATTAAAAAAATTAAAAGGTTTGAAAATCCTTAGGGCCGGGGGGAGGCATGGCCATAGTGCGCCTCCACCCCTAGGAGCCGCGTCTGGACTCGACAGTCGACGGGTTATAACTTAAAATAATAAATCATAAATATGTCCGACGTCTATCCCATTGGTATTTCATTTTAGGAACTATATCATAGTTCATATTATAATAAACACTCGAACTGTATTCATTTGTTGGGGGAGAAGGCGATTTTTTTTTAGCTTTTCACGTCTTAAATATTTCAAATTCATCACACATTCACACCACTGGCCCCAGCCAACCAGCAAATCATCAATTATTTTTATAATATTGTAAAAGTTCAAAAACAAAAATTGGGCGCGAAAACATACAACTATACAAACACCTAATAATGTTTTGGATTCGAAAAGCATTAAAATTATTTGAGGTTATGTAACAAAAACGCGCATTGCGCGGAATTCGCAGTATTGTGTTTTTCAGACATTCAGTGATTGTGCTAGTAGCTAGTGTGACGCCGACGCGAGTTGTGATAGACGGTCGCTGATTAAATTGTCTATTACAAATTGTTTTGAAATTTGAATAATATTGTTAAATTTTACTCGGGTATGATTGAGTCGTTCTAAAACTGCAAATTTCAATAAATTATATTGCTTTGATATAGTTTATATTATATTATTTAAAATTATTACCGAAAAATGGCGGAATTCGTACAACGACGTAAGGAAGAAATGATTATTGAAGTTCCAGTACTCAATAGTCATTTTAAGAAATCTGCTGTGAAGTAAAAATATTTTATAAAACTTAAACTCCAGTTGCATATTTATTACTATTAATTGATTAATATTTTATTATGCTATTGGTGTGCGTTGTATGTACCTATGCTTTAATATTTACCATGCTTTGTTAACAGAAATATATTGAACCAACGAGAAAAATTTGAGTATAGATTGATGCGTCGAAACAAACAAAAGTCAGATTTTACTCTTTATATTACATTTTTGAAATCCGTTATCAAGAGAGTTGAACAAGTAATAACCTACAACAATAGTTTTAACATCTTACTATAAGTTTAATATCATAATGTAATTTATTTTATTAGATGGGTTCAACAAGTACTGAATCACTTAAGCTTGTTAATCAGCACAATAACCGAATCATAGACCTTTATCGTGCGTCTCTAAAATATTTCAAAGATGATATATCCCTCTGGAAGGAATACATAAAATTCCTGATGAAATGTGTGAGTAAAGACATTTTGTCATTATTGTTATTATTGCCAACTGCAAGAGTACTTTATGATGAATTGAAAATATATTCATAGTTGTTGTCGCTTGAACACTTTCTACTTTATTGAATAGTAATAATTTAAGACATTTTATTTTCTATTTTTTAGGATAAACTAGAGTTGTTACGGAGAGTTATAAACAGTGCCTTGTTATTACATGGTCACATTTCAGATGCACTGTATGTTTTTGCGGTAAAACAAGAATTTGAAGATTTAAAAAATATCCAAAAAGCAAGAGAATTGTACACTGATGGATTACATGCACATAAGACTTCGTCAAAATTACATTTTATAGCCTTTAAGTGCGAACTAAAATATTCAGAAATACTCACACAAAAGTTGTTGAAATCTGGTAATATTTAGTTAAATGTACTATAATATTTATTTATCTAACATATATATTTAAAATAATTGTAATAACCAGGGTTTGGGACTTATAGCACTTAAAATAGCACTTAAAATTTTAAAAAATCACAAAAAAAACTATAAATGCAATTTTTCTTTATTACATTATTTTAACACTTTAAATCAAAAAAAAATATGTTACAAATATCAAATCTTTTTGAGTAGGTTAGGTACTTCTTATAGATTTTCTGAAAAATAAATAAATTATTTTTAAGAATAACTAAAGAAAAGTTGATTCATTTTATTAAAAAAAAAAATGTATTTTAAAATGTTTCTTACCTTCTCTATTGCATTGAATAATTAGATGTTTTCTTAAATTTTCAAACTCAAAAGCCCTTCTGTTGTTTGATAGTATTGTTTTAAATGCCGAAAACGAACGCTCAACATCTACGGATGTGATTGGCGCGTATTTAAAGTATACAATATCGTCGCTGGAGAAATCATCGGGAAATTTGCTGAAGTCAATCAACTCACTGCAATCTTCACCATCGAGTATTTTTGATATTTTCTCTAACACTCCAAGACCATTATTTTTTTCAAAAACTGTTTGAAGTTTAGTGAGAACTGGTTTTCCATGATTTCCTTTTAGCAAAGAAAATTTCTGTTGCACATTTTGAACCACAGCAAGTGAATCAGATAATAAAACATTTTTTTTTTTGTAGTTCAATAATGGCTTTAATAAGAACTTCAAAATTACTTTTTATATAGGCTAAATTTGTTTCCAAACCCGGTTTTATAATGCATAGTTTTACTTTTCTAATGCTGTCAGCATCATTTTCGTCTAGGCAATTTACAACGTGACGAATTGCTCTGAAATTTTCGCAATAATAGATTGCAGCCTCAATCCAAGACCCCCAACGGGTAATAATTGGTTCAGGAGGTAATTTTATACTGGGAGCTTCTAATTTAAATATTTCAACGCGAGAAGGAGCTTTACGAAATATTTTTTTCATATTAGATATTAATTCATCAACTGTACCAAATTGTCCGCGAATTTGTTCGGCAATCCTGTGAAGGCCATGCGCACAACAAGTGACGTGTATCATTTTTGTATAAAAGTTTTTTAGAACTGTGCCTGCTTTCACCATATATGGTGCGGCGTCTGATACAAATAATAATACGTTATTGTACTTTATATTACCTGGCCATATAATACCCATAGCTTTATCAAATAATTTACAGATAGTGGAATGATTTGCCTTATCCAATTGTTCCGAGTGCAGTAAAAATATACGACCTGGACAATCTGGTCTAAGAATTCCGACTATAACGTTGGCTATAAACCGTCCTTCAACATCACATGTCTCGTCAATTGAGACCCAAATTTTATTTTGCTGTATTTCCATTTTCATATTGTCCAAAGTAGAATTAAAAATATCGTCAATATAACCTTTTCTTAATGTAGCTTCCATTGGAAAACTTTTACCAGTATACTTCTCTAAAAATGTTCGAAATACATTGTTGGAAAGCTCATTTAATGGAATGTTCGCAGACACCATTGCTTGACATAAATCCATATTAAAATCTGATTTCACTGAATTTTGATTGGTTAAAAGTTGTTGGACTTTTCTCTGAGCTTGTTCATTTTTTCGTTTAACATTTTTTTGGTGCTTATCCGTTTTAATGTGCTGTGATACATTATACTTTTTTTCGAATTTAATTTTAATTTCACACATTTTACAGTACAGAACATGACCATCGGTTGAAAAGTCTGTCCCATATTCAGATACGTATTTCTTTAACTTCTCTTTTGACATTATAAAAAAAAAATAATAAACGCGGACACTAACTACGAGTTTCAACGAACACAACGACGCGATGACGTGACCTAAAGTCGACTAAATGCTTATTGTGTATAATGTGTTGATCACATCTCGATCGAAAAATAATCGAACCGATTAGTAGATAAGCAAACAAATGCGGGTCCCGGTGTTTATTACTAGGAAATATGATACAAAGTAGAAAAAATATTTTTAATTCTAGCCTTACCGTGGAAAATAATAGAAACTAACTAAAACTTCTAGGTTTACGTGTCATAATTAAGAAAAACTGGTCAAAAAAGCAAAAATTATCAAAATAACTTGAAATAAGCATTTTTTTGAAAAATCGCTGAAAAAAGCAAAAAAAAGCACATTCAAATTTCATAATTGAACGTGTTGTAACATGACATACACTTCTATAGCACTCTGCTACATTTTAAGTCAATCCATAAAAATATGCAAATGCTTTAAGTCCCGAGCCCTGGTAATAACAATAGTAATAAATATTTTATTTTATTTTTCAACAGGGAAAGAGTTGAACCAAGAGGATCCGGCATTAAATGGATCTGTAGCTAAAATAATTTATGAATCGGCTATAGAAAATATAAAAAATGATCATGATCTTTACTTCAAAATGTATCAAGAAGCTGCTCAATATAGTTTTTCATTTGGTTTATCAGAAGAAATCAAAAAGTAATATTTTTATCTATTATTAAATAACTTAAGTTATTATTAAAGCTGTGGATATACACCCGACCAGTATATAGAAGTATTTAAAAGTATCAACCCTATAAGTATTAGTCTATACTCCAGTCATTCGGTTTCCAACCCAGTTTTTAATCTAATAAACAATGACCCAAGCATAAATTCAAATAAACAGAAGCTAGGTGTAAAATAATTGCCTTACTTAAACATCTAAATATACTTTGAATAAAAGTATTTTTATTCCAACACTTTACATTGCTGAATAACTAGAATAACTGAATAACTATCTGTGAAAAATTGAGAAGCTGCTTGCTGCTCTGCAACACTAGTAGAGTTAATATAAAAATGACTTTTTTGATAGACACAAGTTAAAATAACATCAGGACCTTATTCAATGGTATTAAATACATTATTTGGAACTTGTACAATTTAAATTTATAAACATAGTCCATGTTTATAACATTCTTTATGAAAACAGTTTACAAAAATTCAAAAATGAAATCATGATGTTAGCTCCCATCTAGTTTCACACAAGGATGTGTGTACTGTGTGCCAACAAAATAATTTAACAAAATTTAAAAAAACCTAATGAGAGTTTCAAAGTGAGGATTTAAGAGTTTTGAATATTTTGTTATTGAAGTACAAAGCATCACATGGCGCTTAAAGTGTGAAGGAGATCACCCCAAGAACTTACCTTGAACTTACCTAAAATAGTAAAATTTTAAACTTTAAGGCTATGGTGTAAGGACATCTTTGCATTTTTGTTATATTATCTTTATTAATAGTTAATACATATGATTTTAAACAATTGTAATTTAATTTTAATTGCTATCTGAATAATATATTTCTGAAGAAATTAATTGATGTATTTAAGAGAGCACTACACCCAAATGTGTGTTGTCCCTGTCTTGTTAACACAATGTACATATTTGTGTTTAGCAGAACCAATGTTGTCATTTGTGTTGTTACCTTTAATATTAAGCTAATTTTTAGCGTATTATCTCAAACCTAAACACAAGAACAATATCGGTGTCTGTGTGTAGTTTTTTACTGTAATATTTTACATCTACCAAACTCAGTTAAAAATGTTACTATTGTAAAAACCCATGTAGAAACTCAAATAATGTTCTTACATTTAAGTTTGATAATAGATAAATTCACTTTAATAAGGTATTAAGCTAAAAAAAATTGATTTTGATATTTTTGTAATATTGTATTCTTTTCACAGATTTATGTTGGCTACATTTAGCAAGGATCCAAATTATTGGGATACTTTAGCTACAAATGAACTGTTGAGTAAATCTTCAAACACAGAAAAATTTAAAATTACGTATGAACTGATTTATAAATTATTATGCATTATACATTTAATTTAATTTTTATTTATATGTATGTTTTTTGTAGAAAATGCCTCGATAGATATGACACTGCTCTTACAGTACTTGATACAGACGAGA
The DNA here is from genome assembly GCA_949089665.1 of Macrosiphum euphorbiae. NCBI lineage: Eukaryota > Metazoa > Arthropoda > Insecta > Hemiptera > Aphididae > Macrosiphum > Macrosiphum euphorbiae. The sequence goes on along the minus strand of CARXXK010000001.1, from coordinate 88,322,281 downwards.
TGTGGGACAAGTATTTGACAACTATTTTAAAAGTAACATCAGATACTCAAAAAACAGAAGTTTATAAAAGAAATTTACTTAGACAATCTATGTTTAATGCTCACAAGAAAAATAAATTGAAACCAAAACATTATATTCAATGGGTAAGAAATTTAAATTATTTTTTTAAAAGAAACTTAATTTTTCATATTATTCTTCACACCTTTATTGTTTAGATAAATAAGTCAAAAAGTTCCATGACCCCTGAAATTTTGGATTTGGCCATCAAAGCATATCCAAATGACACAAGTATCTTAGAAATTAATATAGAACATAAATTGACCGATACAGAGGAACTAAAAGCTTACGATTTATTTAAACACAATGCTAATAAAGTTTCTCCCAGTATTTGGCTTAAAGTCGTTGATTATTTTTTTAATAAACCACAGATTAGCGATGTTTTCAATATGATATTTGGAGATAAAGCTGTATCTACTAATGAAGTTAAACAAAAACTTGGAAATGAGTATTTGTTGTGGTTAAGCAAAAATAAGTCGTTGAATGATGCTCGAAATGCTTACTACAAATTAATCACAAATAGTAGTTGTGATGCAAGTCTATGCAACACTATAGTAACTCTAGAAACCGAACAACAGAAAATAGATATCAGCAAGATCAGGCAGCATTTTACATTAGCATGCATGCAGTTTGGTAAAACCGATATTGGTTAGTTAAAACTATCTTGTTGTTTTTGTTTTATTATTGTTATTATATTTTTTTTTTTATGTTTAGATTTGTGGATGGAACGAATTTACTTTGAGCTAAAGTATGGGTCACCAAAACTTGTTTCTGATACATATCATCAAGCGTTAACAACTTTGAATAATGAGGAGTCTGATCAATTTGCTGAACAATATTCATCAAGGGTTTCTACATTTAATAAAATTAGTAAAATATAATAACTGAATAATATCTTTAATCAATAAAGATTATATACGATTTGAAATCATTGTTTGGAGAAAACTTATTCAAATTAGTTTTTTTTTATAACCGTTGATATGGAACAATTTGTATTCCGTCAGAATTTTTTTTCAACAACTGTATGCGCCATCTGAAATTATATTTACATTTAAAATTTTTTACAAATTTAAAACGTCAATGTTTTTATTTATACTTTATTACCTGTTAAATATATAAGCACAGCACCAAGTGCAAACACATAAACTTGAAATGAGTATTATACAAATTAAAATGATCGTATTTGGTGATCTATTTGGGAATAATTGTTTTATAATAGGGTCTTGCATTATTTTGGTCCATCTGGTTGATAGTCCAATCACTTTAAACAATAAATAACGTTCTGTATTATCTATCATTATTATAAAACAAATTTTACAAACCTTTAATTTCCATTATATTTGTGACCCAAGTGCTATTCATTTCAGTGCTCTTGACAATACATTTCCAAATGCCTTGAACATTTTTATTTTCTATGGTTATTGTATCCACATCAATCTACAAAATCCACCAGAATGAGAAGAATTGTGTTATAATTAAATTATCAGAATGATTTTAATACCGATGCGAGGGAATTAACTCCATAACTTTTTATCACAAAACTATCGTTTACCAGCCATTCTTGTGACAACCCGTTAAATAAATAACTCAGTGTTGCTGCGTTGCATTGCACTCTAACCACATCACCAATGTATACAGATATGGGTTTGTCATTTATAGCCACGGCAAACAGTTTCAACACCATTCTTTTAGATTTTTGCGGCTGTACCACAAACGCATAAACTCCTGAATCACGAATTGTGCACGAGCTTATAACTGTAATAGAAATACAAAAAAATCATTATACTTTAGAAATAATATATATTTCTAATGCTTTAAACCATAATAGATTGTTGTTAATATATTTTGTGTGATAATATGAATATATTCATAGTATTAATATTATTAATTTTAATTTGCATACCTAATGAGTAATGTGACATAGTCGTATGTATATTACTAATTAAGTAGATACTTACCTACCTATTTGAAACCAAACCATATTGACATTATATTAAGTCGATTACTAGGCTATAAGAAAAAAAACAACATGTCAGCCTGATCAAAAGCTGGTTGCTGGTTAGGAATTATTAATTGTTTTTAGTTTTTACTACCCAACTACAAATTAAATAATTTTATCAGTGTTGTACTTGTACAATGGCGTTTTTATGTATTATTTTTTAAGACATTTATTTTTATTTTAGAGTTTACCAAAGCAGTTCCACTTGTTACGCTCTTATCGAGGTGTATGTATGTACATTGAATTGCCTACTTGGTCAAACTCAGTGTGAGAATTAATATATTCAACCAATTCAAAATAGCCTGTGCAACGCACGAGTATTTCTATTTATTAATTACAAATATATATTATTTGAATATTTGATGCTAATTTGTAATAAAGTCTAGTCAGATACATCCGATACCGCTCAATGGTGGTAAAGAAAATTTCATTTGATGTGCGTCAATGTGTAGGTAACTAGAATATAAAAATAACTGAGGCGGTATCACCTTGTAAGTGGTAGTCAAATGATTTTGTCATGGGAGGATGTGGATAATTTTTTAACTTACACTATTTGGTTATTAAAAATATAATTTATGGTTCATTTTATACCTATACTTAAGTTATTATAAGTATTGTACAAAAAGATTATAGGCCCCCTGACCGACCTCCCAGTTCCCACCGTTTGACCACCATAAATTCATAAATTTTAATAACCTTACCGAAAACCAATTAAGGTGAAAAATGATTATATACGTAATTACGTAAACACAACTGCACACAACTCCCGTCTCCCAGAAACCATGATAGTACCGTACCATCATTTATTATATTTTCCTTTACCCAAAGTGCATCTGTCTTTGTCGTCGTCTGCGACCGTCGACGTCACGGTCTTACCGTTTCGCAGCCAACCGAACTGGGCTTTCGGCGAATCGGCCCGGACAGCGTCCACGGTCGACCGGTCGCACAGCACTGTCAACCGGTCGCCGACAGTGGCCACCGCGTTGTGCGTCCTGCCGGCCAGCAACCGCCGCACCGTGGCTGCCGTCTTGTCGGACACCTGTCCGCACTCGTGTTGGTTGCACGCGCCGACCGACGTGACCGGCCCGTGGCACGGTAGGCCTGCCACGTTTGGCCTGGGACTGTCACACCGCCTGTGCCGCACTCCCGTCCCGCCGCCGCAAGATTTCGTGCACCTCTCCCACTCGCCCCAACCACCCCAGGCCCCGTCTCTGGGCGGACCATCCACGTCCGGCAGCCGCCTCCACGGCTCGTCGCAGTTCACCGTCCACTCGGTCCGACCGCCGCCCCGGTTGGCCACGGAAAAATAACGGACCAGCAGAGGCCGCTCCAGGTCCACGGTCCAATGCCGCCGATGGACGCCGCCACAGTTCATTCGTAACACGGTTTCGTTCCAACTGTAAAATGTTTAACCTTAATACACCGGTTAGTGAGAAATTGTTTGGTCAAAAAAATATTTTATGTACTTATGTTAGTTACCTCTTAAGAAGATTAAATCTTGGTGTCTCTACTTTTTATACAGTAAAAAAACATTTTTAAACTATGTTAATAATTTAGATTTAAATATTTTATGAATTAAGTTTCATTTTATATGTTACACTGAACTTGACTTTTAGTAATTATCTATTATTTATTTTTGGATTGCATGTATTTTTAGTATTGTTTTAAATTATGTTTAATTTATATTGTATAACTGTTTTTGTTAACTCGCTGCTTCCTTTTACATGCTTGCTTTTGGGACGGTCTCATCAAAATACCTATTATTGTATATTGTATAATGTGTACCTTAGTAGGTGCTAATTCGGTATGCGCTCTACCGGTTTTGGCATTCTACACTCGGTCTACGTTCGGTACCTACGCGGATATTGGACTGCAATTACTGTATATGCGTTATCTGCCTCGTTTTTATATAATATGTTGGGTATTTCTTTCAACTGTTAATAATCTTGATAATCTCTAATTATCTTTACATTAAATTGTATTACTGTTGGTTTTGCTTTTAGTACAGTTGTCACTTAACGAAGGTTGTTCGTTACGAGTATAATATATATATTTTTTAAATATTTTTGGTATTTCGTGTATTATTTATAAATTACGTATGACGACTGTAGATCATACCGACTCAGACACTTGTCTGTAAAGAATCATTAAGAGGACGTCTCACCCGGATGTGTTGTCTCCGTCTTACATATGTACGACGTAGCAAATTTTCGTTTGCTAGTTTCAATAGGGTATTGTCAGTTTTGATATTAGAGTGTATCGACCTATTATCAAACTTTTAGGTAACAACATTATCTGTGTTCTCTCGTTGGTTTTTTACGATATTTAAATTTTTAAGTGAGTTATGGGTATGTAAAGTGTTCATATTTTAAAATGTTAGGTCAATTCTCTCTAATATAAAAACTGACAATACCCTATTGAAACTACCCAACGAACATTTGCTATGTCGTATGTGTGTAAGACGGAGACAACACATGCGGGTGCGACGTCCTCTTAATAAAATATAAAATAACCGACTCAGATACTTGTCTGCAAAGAGTCATCAATAAAATAATACAAAAAAAATTAACAAATATAAATATAAAATAAAACCGAGTTAAAACGACCTATGTAGACCGTAGAGTACATACCGACTCACGACACTTTTCGGTAGAGCGCATACAGAAACAGAAACTTGTCGGTAGAGCGCATACCGAATTAGCACCCCTTAGTATAGGTACTTAGTAATTGATGATGATTCAATAAATTGATACGTAATAAAAATAATAAATGATGAAATGTACTTAATATGTATATTCTATAGGTAATCTATATATATTTATATAGGACATAGCCACATAGGTAGTGTTATAGTAATGTAGTTATCATTATGCTATAGGTATATATTTGGTAACAAGTTGGTAGATACTATAGAACCAACGTTATATTTATACTTGTACCTAAAATGAGGAGAAAAGGGGTTGGTAAGCGACATTTGAGTATCAAAAATTGAAAATTGTATGATACATATTGTATATGTAGGTACTTGTATCACAGTCAAACTCAGGTTAACTCGAAATCGTCGAGGCACCTTGAACATTTTCCAGGAATGTCTTATTATATATTGTCACGGTGTAGAGAAGATAAGGTGACACCTCTCCAGTATCTTACAATGGTACGGTAATAGTATCTTTCAATGGTAATATTGAGGCAAAAAGTCACGGCAGCTTGGTAGTTCAGAATTTAACAACAGAGTACGCCACCCGTCGCTCGAAGGCCGACTTTTATACAAGTCATAATGAAGATTTACATTTAAATTATATTTAAGTGTATTAATTGTTGTTCAAATGCCAATAATCTGAATGCCAACATAATATATTTTAAGTTATAATGTATAGATTATTAAAATAAACGTGTAAAATAAAATGTTTTGGAATAATATAGCAATTATTATGTGAAAATTTTAATAATATTATGGTGTGTAGTCATATCGTACAAATGTATTGATTTAAATAAATTATATATTTTTTTATATAATAATATGTTAATTTATTAATTGACACACATATGTACAAAAATGGAATAGTAATATCTACATTAGGTATAAGGTACGAATTTAAACTGTTAATAAAAGCTCAAATACACTACCTACTATATACCTGCTGACCCAAGTTCACCCAATTAATACCCAAATAAAAAATCGTAATATATTATATTTATATAGATACCTATAAAATACATAATAAAAATTAAATATTAAGCACGATGTAGAGGAGATATAATATCTACAGAATACAATAGAGAATAGAATATATTATCAGTTAAAATAATAATATATAAGTATTATTAATATAATAATTATTTATTTTACCTCGAAGATGCCATTTGCTCAATTATTGCAAAAACTAAAATACAAAAAAATGTATTATTTTTAATATTAGATGAGCAATAGTTGATCACAGGTTAAACCGCGGAATTCGGCCGGTAAAATCAGTGGCTTAAGTGTACTCGACTATTGTAATACGGGCCATATTATTAAATATTAAGTGTGTAACATAAAGTTGTTAAAATATACTTATGTAATAAAACTATTTTAAATTGTACCAATTGAATAGAATAATTACTTAAAAATAATTCTTATTTGGTAAATATTTTTAATTTTGAAGTAATAGTATCAAAAACGACAAAAATATAAATAATTTTTAATATTTTACATTTAAAACAATGTATTCACAATATAAAAACCGGCCTCCCGGCGAATGGTGGCGCTACCTGGACGAGATATTTGTAATTTGTACTACCAAACTGCCTAGAATAATATGTACAAGTGGTGTCACCTTATCTTCTCTACATCGTGTATATTGTATTATCTTGCGAGGATAACTTGAATTCTCGAATAGATAACTCGGAACTTTTTGGTCGGTCCCTCCGACTCTGCGTGTTAACCAAGTCCGACTGCTTTATGTTATAACTACGTAATATTTTTTTTTAATATTTTAACCAACAAGCGTCGTAATAAGTAGGTATAGGTAAATCAGAAAAATAATGTAAAACAAAAATAATAAATCTCATTTCGTCACGCTCGTGGATATCGCTAGCGGTCGAAGATCATAGGTCGAGTGCTTCGACTGTACAAGATGCGGTTTTCGCGACACTGAAATGATTTTAGGTGAACGATTTAACCACCAGCCCGACGTGTCCTAAGCGACTAACCTCAGAAGGATTCTGGTCCAATTGCCAGCCGTCAATATTGCACCGGTTTTGGACTCGTACACTCCAAGTGATTTTCTCGGCCGCTTTCCTTCGTGCCACAACTTCGCGTGTCCACCGTCGATCTCCAGCACGTGCCGTTCACTGAGCACCCGACTCGTTAAAGCGACACACGTGACACCTGTCGCAAACAATATTTTATGGTATATGACCGCAATTTTTGTAAAGCCCAAGTAGGTCATCTATAAGTGTATAATATAATATTAAGGTGGATATTTTATCGGTGTGCACGACTTGCGTTTGGTTTCCCTTTTCCCCAATGTTACAATTACCTCTGCCGAAATGTATTTAATTAATGTTTTCGACATAAATGATAGTATAAAGTATTAGGTCACCAAGGTAGATTTTAGTTGTGAGCCATGCACCACAGAAGGGATGGCGAACGTTTTTACTTTTTTTTTACATGTGTGAGATTGCTTATAAAATACAAAATATAATTCTTTTCGGTCAGCGTTTTACTTTAAAGTTATAATAATTTTAAAAAAAGAACATCTCGCTTTCCTCGATCTGCTCGCGCCGATCAAAATAGCAAACATATAGAGTTTTCGTTATCGAACGAAATAAAACAAAAAATGAAATCGATTTAGGCCTATTAAAATTTATCCATGGCCATTAGCTGTTTTTGTTTTGTACGTTTTTATGTCGGTAGGGGGGGAACACGTGTGTGTTGGGTTTGGCAGAATTGTTGATTGGGTACCCGTAGGTATCTGAAATGCCCGGGTGGGGGACGGCGGCACTTGTTCTCCGGGCACCGTGACTTGCCCGAAGAAAAATGCCGCCCATGACCGAGGAATCGACGCCTTAGACCGTTTGGCCACTCCGTCCCCCACAATTTAAATTTAATATACACTTACCTGTATGTTTCATGCGGAAAACGATTTCGGGCTTGGCATTCGTCAGACTTGTGTTCGATCGGACATTAATCGGTAAGTGAACGGAAAAATTATGCGACTCGGAACTATGAATGAGACAATCTATGACAAAATATCATGACTTTTGACAATTGTGTAGTGAACAAAATACATAGATATTAGACATAATATTATAATAATATAGCATAATGTCATATATACCTTCGCAAGTACCTATGTCCTATGTAGCAATACCGATTTAATCGTTTTTGATCGAGTAGATATGAGTAATTATACAAATCTAAATACAAATATTCGATATTATACCGATTTTTAAATTTAATTAATACTTGTACAGTTGTACGAAACATAAATAATATTATGTTTAAATGTTTTTGTTGTACTTACCTATAAGTTATAACATATCGAAGAAACTAAACTATTTATGTACTTTTTTTCGTATTTCAATATCACAGCCCTGGCCCCTGCTCACCGCTTCCCCGAAATGAGAATTTACAATTATAATACTAAGTACCTACCTATTATATTATGATATTATAAAATGAATTTGTTTGACAACACTTTTCTCCAATTTTTACACACTATGTTAGATAATAACCAAGATCTGTAACATACCTTCTTCGGTCGGGAATCGAGCGGCCACGTGACCACGGCCGGTTATCGTGGATAGTCCTACGAACGCGATGCGTCCTCCGCCGCCACCCCCGCTACCGGTGCTATTGCTGATTGCCCAACTGAATATCTTTCCACCGTCCGCTGAGCTCATCGTCACTGTCAGAGCGGCCGCCACCTGGCCGTCGTCCTCCCCGAACCGAAATAGCAACTCTGTCCACCGGCTGGCCATCAACAGATGAGGGTACACGATCTCGGCGTCGGCGGCCGCTGCAGTGTCCGACAGCAACTCACCGGCACCGTCCCTACCCTTCAGCCGGTACAACTTGATCTTTTCGTCGCCGTCCGCGCCCACTTGGACCTGATCGTACGACGACGGGCGGCCGGCGCGTCGGAAGTACAGCGACACACCCTCGTAGACGCCCGGCGTCCACCGCTTAAACCGGATTCGCAGGCCCGACTGGCCCCTCCAATCGGGTAACAGGTGCATCCAGTGGACGCCGTCATTGCCGCCGATCAGCAGCGTGTCGAAATCGTCGCCGTCGTCCGAACACCCTGGCACGTCGCACGACTCCGTTTGGGCGGTGCCGCTCACGCGACACCAAGCGCCCGTCGGCTCTCTAGTCGGATTTCGGCAGTAGTTGGACGCCTCCGACACCGACTTGTCAGGGAACGCGTAACCCACACCGGTGTGCCCCTCCTGCAGTAACGAAAACGGTCGCCAAGTTTTCGTCAACGCAAAAATCGGTAAGTATGGGTATAGTTGTAGGCTATTAGTATAACCGTGGGTGGCATCTAATGATTCATTTTTTAAGAGCAACGAAGTGTGTGGAACCAGTTGGTATATTAGACATTAGTAATATAATATATAATTAACCAATGGCAACCATTTAGAATTTTGATTTTAAATTGCTATTTTCGTATAGGTTGAAAAAAAATGTGAGCTAACCTCTAGCAACCTATTATAGGAGTATTCAAATAGGGGTGGATGAGATTCCAATTATTTATAATTTAACATTAGGTACAAATTGTCCATAACATTATTTTAATTTACAAACGAAAATCGAAGATTTTCACAATGAACCGCGATTCTTACGTAATTCGACATTTTGACTAAATATTATGAAATGTGCGCAGTTACCCATTTCAAGCATGTACGGTTGGTCACGGTCTTGTTGAGCTTGCCCACGTAATCTGTAGCGATTCCGGCCACGCTGCATTCTGTAAATATACACATCACATATTACTATACGATACATTATATAATACGAAGAGGATACTAAACTGCGATCAACTAGTGGCAAATTGTGGCAGTACGCAACAACTGTTATATTATATTATTACGTATAATTTCCATAATATGTTTTTCTTAATCCCAAAAAGCTCTAACTAACACGCTATGCAAAAGCGAGACTGCCAAAAACACATAACAATTTATTATTTAAAGGCTAACCTGTAAACAAGCCCGGATTAAGGGGTAGGTCCAGGGGGGGGAATGTCCCCCCGGCCTCTATAGTTAGATTTTTTTAGGAGCCTCAGATATGTTCATTACTTTATTCGTTATAGGCTATAACACTGCATAAATCACTAAAAAAAAATCGATGATTATTTAGCTAGGAAAAAACCTTGTAAATTATAATTTATAAAAAAGTGATACATTATTCATTATTTATGTTCTATGTACCTAAAACGGCTGCATCCGAATTGCATGCCAAAAAAAAAAAAAATGTCCAAATTGCATGTCATCTCTTAGAGGGGTCTGTCCGAATTGCATGCCTTGAACCACATGTTTACTAATTATGCACTTAAACAACTTAAACTTTTTTTGGACTTACAGGTACCTAATATCAAATAATATATAAATTATTATTTTTTTTTCCGTACAGGGGCCTCATTTAAAGCTTTGGCCTCTGGGCCTCAATATATCTTAATCCGGGCTTGCCTGTAAAAGGATATAATTACCTGATCAATGATCAATGATCATCCTAACACTGCGTTACCATAGCAGGTGGTTTTTTGTTTACCAATGCAATGGTAATTTGTATAACTATTGTAATATCAGAATTTTTTTTTAAAACTCTGATTAGATCGTTGAACATGACACAATCGTATATTATATTGGATTTATATTTTACGTGGACGTGTGCTGTGTTTAAAAATATTTTTGGGGTGAGTATGCCTATTGGAAAGCGGGTAATATATCTGTGGCTTGGGTCTAAAAGGGCCAATCTCACTTTTTGGCGAAAATGAGTTATATGGCCAATCTCATAAAAAAAAGGAGGCTTTATTCTTGATTACTACAAAGTGACTAAAATTGAGATTGGCCCTTTTCGACCCAAGCCACAGATATAGATATCTATTATAGATAATCTATATTATATTTATATACCTATTATGTTATTATAGTGGTATAATTATTATTCTCTTCAAAAAAATAACGATTGGTCAGCAAAACAATAACGACCTACCTACAGTTTTTTATTTCCCAACCTAATAGACCTAACCCGATTGCCGTTTGTATGAACTATTTTGCTTGATTTTATTTTTTTAAGACACGTTTTCCGAGCTTACTTACTTGTATTTCGACACTTCCGAACGCGACACGATCGTTTTTCGACCTCCGAGTTGTTCCGGCCACCGACGGCTACGTAACAATACGGCCCGTTCGGATCTTTAGTCGGATTCCGGCAATAGTTTTTGGCTTTCGCGTAACTCTGATCTATCAATGCACTCTCCTTAACCAACTTAAATAGCGTTTTTATTATTAACAAAAATGTGTTGATTATGTTATAATGTTAACGTCTTATTATCTTGTACCGGCCCGTTTTACCCGAACCTAATTTCAAACTCACTGTGCGCACCGACGAAACGTTCCAAGGGACGCACGGAACTCCTTCTCCGGTGATCCATTGAGTTCCGTGATAGTTTTCACCCGATTCTGATATAACACACTCGGGCAACGCCGCCACGGGGAGCGGATAGACTGCAACAAACGAAATCATTTGTGTTGATAGATGTTCCTTTTTTTTTTTTGGTAAGTTATGTGATAAAAAAAGGACGTCTAATTCGATGAGCGATATTTATCGTACTTACAACCGGGATTCTAAAATTATGGATATTAAAAAGATTATTTGACATTTGTAATGGAGATCATGCGATGCCTAGATAATAATAGATACGCAATTTATTACAACGACGATCAAACGTATAATACAATCATTATATTATTGATTGACACCGAAATGTACAGTTTAAATTAATCATTAAATCTGCAGTACAAATAATAGTACCTACACTGCGTACAATAAGAAAATGTACTGTGATAAAATGCATAGATGACTGTTTAGTTGAAATATTGACCCGTTGAGGATGGCACACTACCGATTTGAAGTTAATTATTGAGGGAATGTCACACCCAAATGTGTTGTCTCCGTCTTACAAATTACTGTTTTGCGCATGACAACTTTTATCTTTCTGTGTTTGTAGTAGTGGCTCCAAAGTTTCTGGACATATAGGGTGGAAAATTATCCATGCAACAGCATGCCCATATTTTAGATAACAAAAATACAATAAAAGTTATTTTCTTCTAAACATTTGTTTTTTTTTTGGTATTTTCATTTGATTATAAAAAATATTGGATAGTGCTATTAAAAAAAAAGAGCATGCTGTTGAACAGATAAAGTTCTTCTTTAAGTGTTGTGAAAATTTGGTAGTTCTACAACAAATATGGTGCGAGAAAAGTTGTCCCGCGCAAAACAGTTTTTGCAGATTTTTAATAAACGGATTGGAATGCGGTGAAGTAAAATGTACTGTCGATCAACAATCGTATACTGGGTGTGATTCAAACTATAAATATTAGGTTAGAAGTCCATATTATAAGACCCCAACTCCAAAGGTGTATAGGTACATTCTGGTGCACTGCAATACAGCGTCCAGTGGGCGACGGTTTTTGATCCGATGGCGAACCAATGGAATAACCTCAACTTGAAGTCCGTTATGTTTAACATTATCGTTGGATTCTTTTCGCGTTCATTTGTAACTTGAATTAATTGTAACGTCTTGTCAGCGATTCTAAAAGCAAAATCCTCTGTAGCTACTACACACATACAACCATAGACGATAGACCTATAAACCTATATTAACCAAGTTTAACTTAGTTTATAGGTCTATGCATACAACATACTACACTCGTCGATAAATTGTTTAGTAATCTAAAATATTTGATCAATATGAAAAATGTCAAAACACTGGTGTGAACTTTGGTTTTTTTCTATATTATATGAAAACGGAATAAACACAGCGACTTTCGTGTTAAATTTAAGTTCAAGAGACAAATTACAATTACCGATTTGAAGTGAATTTGTGGAATTTGTGATCGAGTTTTGAATTAGCTTCTGATAGCCGACTGTATAATGTAGGTATATTGTAAAATATACCGAGTGATTCATTTAACGTAAGACACTCATTATTCAAAAAGTATAAATGTTTTTAAAAAATATTTTTTTTTACATGGTTTCGAGTGGTTACAGAACAATTTTTTTTGGAAAAAATTATATTTTTAAATATTTTTTATCCTAATGATTTTTAAGTTTGGTACTTTTTTGAATCACACTATACAGATGTATTTAAGTAATCTTTTAAATCAGATATTCTGAGTATTTCGATACATAAAAACGTATTTAGGTTGAGTAGTTAATCAGTTATAACTTATAAGTATTAATTTAAATTGTATAGATAAGCGGAGTAGTGGACCAACATTATACGGGGCAACCGCGTTCCACTCCACTCCACTCCGCTCATCAATAAGTTATAACTCATATGAACTACTCGTCCTTAATTTGATTATTATGTACCTAAATAATTAGAGAAATATTCTGCTTTGAAATATGAAATTAAAACTGTGTTGTGATTCAAAAAATAAAAAATATTCAAAAATATATACATTTTTTAAAAATATTGTTTTTTAACTACTAGAAACCATGTTAAGAATTAATAATTATTCTTAAAAAGCATATATACTTTTTGAAATAATGAGAGTTTAATGATAAAAGAATAACTCTTTATAACTGATAAACTCAGTTTATATAATTTTAATAACCTACCAGCTATTTTATTTTATTAATATTATATATAATATATTCAAAGTGATATATATGTATGACTATGGATTTCATTTTTTGAAGCTGTATATTTTGGTATAAGTACCTATTTACAAATTCCTTTATCATAAGATAATAATATTTCTATATGATTCCGTTTTATGTAAATGTAAAAAATGTAAAATACTACAAATCACATACGTAATCTTGTATTGATGCCATTTCCAATAAGATATCACGTCCATTTGGTACGACTGATTAAAAATAATTTGTTCTTCACTATTCGGTTTTTCTATATAAAAGATTTTTATTTGCTGGAAAGGCTGAGCTGCAAAATCTATCTAAGATAAAAAATAAATAAATACATAATGGTTAAATATCTTATATTTTATTATCGTTTTACTATTATATATTATTTACTTTACAGTTTATATAAATACTTAACAGATAACGACAAACGAGTAACGACACATCATTTTGAAATAGCAACATAAGAATGATCGTACCATCATATTATTATTTTCTAATAGGTAAGTAATAAATAATAAACTACCTATTATTTATAATAATTATGAGCTTATATGCTGAGATTAAGTGTATAATATTATATACAGCATTGAATACTCGAATTTCATTTCGATTTAACAAAATGTAGTATTTAAGTTATATTATGTAATAATATTACAGAAATTATAAAAACATAATGGAAGTTAATGTTTTTCCAAAGTTGGGTTTGTCGATATACAATATACCTACTTAAGTTGTAGCTTTCAATATTACAATAATATAATAATCGTAACTAACAATTAGACGCGGAGTTGGCCTGGCTGGTGCTGTGTAATACGTGACGGACGCCGAAATCACAGCCCGGACGGAAAACGACAACTCGGAAGTGGAAACGACGGTTTTCTTCAACGGAAATATCCTGTAGGCGTCTTGGCTATTGGTTACGTGCTCTTCCTGTCCTGCGAAAAGAAAACGAAGACTATGCACTCCACTGTGGCATTATGCATCTCGCGTGCAGTCTGCGCTCGTGGAATGCATTTCTAAGTCTAATATATATATAATATTATAATGTGTACGGCTGACGACTGATAACGTTCGATTGGGCGCGGCCTATTAAAAACTATTAAAAAAATCATTACACAATATTTTTTATTTATTTGATGATATATTTTATTGGGTAATGTTTTTTTTTAAAAGTTTTAGTAGAAAAAAATAATTTGTAATTTGTATTATAATAGTTATAACTGTAATAAATAATAATGTATAATTTAATAATATGAATTTTTAAAAACTTTTGTAACGACCACGGTTATCTACTAAGGTTGGAGCTCGCTACTATGTTCCCCATGTTATAGCCATGTCGAAGTGGCGTAACTAGTGAACTAAAAGCGCTAGTAGTAGTTGGCCCGGTTTTAATATATAATGAATAGGACAAACAACTTTTTTTTTATTTAATATTTATAAACAATTGAGTTGTAATAAATAAGTTAGTTAATTTTAATAATGAATTTTATTTTTTATAGATTAGATGACTTTAAATTTTTAATTACTATAATAAAGTATTTAAAAACAAAATATTACGCGTGTATTGTGATAGAAAATTGATATCACGTTTTCCCTCCAAAAAACTAGCAGATAGTATTCCTCGATATTAATTATTATTTTTCGAGTATTTGTGTTAGATAAGATTAAAGATTTATAAAATGGTCAAATTGGTTTATTTCATTCAAATGAGGTTACGGCAATACACATATCAAGAAAACCTTAAATTAAAAAAAGTATCAAGAGAAAAAAAGAAAATATCGAAATTATATAATACATGATAATTAAATTACATTAAAATATTAAATACTTGCTTATACTTGCCTGGCTTTTGCTTATTGCTTTTAACAATTAGTGTATTAATTCTTAAAAAAAATATATATATAATATGTTGAAATAAAAATAATTAATGTTTCTAGGATTCGAGAATTTAACATACAATTCATGGAATGATTGGGAGTACAAATGATCAATTGCAAAATGTGATTAAATCTGTTAAAAATGCTATACAATTAAAAATATTTATTTTAAAAATTGAACATGTGGGTTACATTTCATTCATGAAATGTTTCCCTAAGCTTATTTTATAAAAACTTAATTTACAGACTTATCTGTTAATTAAATAATTCAAACTAAGTTGAACTAATGAACAATTTAACATTCAACATTTTTACTTAGAACAATTTTTTACAGAACTTAACTGCTTTTTTGTTTAAGTACAAAACTACAATCTATTGTATGTTTTACATGTAAAAATCGGGTCGACTACTACTAGCGCTTTTAGTTCACTAGTCACACCACTTGTACATGTGATAAGGTGCCGTGCTCCAACCTTAGTAGATAACCGTGGTAACGACTTTAGAAAAATTTTGATCATAGGAGCAATTAGAGTAAAAAATTTGGAGGGGGCTTCGGCCCCTCCCATATATTTTTCAATCACTGCTTCTCAGAAACTTTTTTTCCACTCTTCACTATTTACTATTTATAAGAAATGCGTTTTATTAAAGTTATCATCCTTATCAGTTATCAAGTGCGGGCACTCGCATAACGACTGAGGTCCGAGAATAAAAGCTATAATATAAAATATGATCCGGGCTCGGGGATAATATTTTATCACAAACAACTGCGGCGCTATAATATTGTGTTACCTACTAAAATAAATAAAAAAAATGTATTTTATAACTTTTTTTTTCAGTAGTTATCACATAAATTTTTTTTTTATTTAGCAATATAATGATATAAAGTTCTGCATAGTTTTTGAGGGGGGTGAGCCCTCTAGCCCCCCCCCCCCCTAATTGCACCTATGATGTTGATGGGTAATAAATAATGATGTATTATATTATTTAAAAACCACTGCCGTTCAATTTATAGACTGCACGTTTAGCTTAATCACTACTCACTGATTACCGATCCGGTATCTCAGTATGTATAGGTAACAAAAAGTTAAGTAAGAAACGATTGTTAAATGGATCAATCACCACAACCAGCCCTTCGGCGAAGGATCGCTCTATGAGATATTTACCGGCCGTTCGCAAGTCGCAGTGAGCAAGTCGTATGGCCACAGGAGCGGCTGCTGAGTGGCCGCCGGAGAAGCTCAAATATGCAACCGGTGACGGAGTGGCGTTCAGCTCGAGGTTGGACACCTCTCTGGCAGAACTTGGATTGCCGGCCGTCAGCACGACGAAACCGTTCCGCCACGACACGTCAACGCGAACGACCTGAGCCGTTCCGGACCTGGCGAACACGTCCACCGGAACCGGCACCTCAAATTCGTCGCTTGACGAACCGGTCGGATACGCGGTCAGCGACACCCGGAACAAGGGCTGTTCCGTCCGGACCACCGCCGGGTCCCAAGTCTTGAGCTCGAAACTTGCGAGACCGCCAACGTCGTCGTCGTCATCTGAGATCGGTATAGCTGTGTAATGTCCGTGGGCCGACGTCCCGCCTACGTTAATCAACGTCCAGTGGCAAACGCCGTCATCACAACCGGAAGTATCGCAATAGTCCGGAACTATGGTGCCGTCCACGGACGCGTAACACCACGGGCCGCCCGGGTCGCCCGTCGGGTTCCGGCATCGGTTTCCGGCCGCCGACCGGCCGCCGTCCGGGAATTTCGAATCTGCCGCGGACAAGTCCTTCACGTCCGACCACTTGGAACACGCGTAACCAGACTTGGTCACGTTTACGTTACCGCCGTATTCCACTCCCGGACCAGTCATTCGGCACTCTTTATTTTTATTAATTATTATAAAATTATGTGTAGGTAGAACACATCACATTAAAAACCGTAAAGACGCAATAATGCGTGAAAACATAATATAATAGTAATATCTGTAAGGAATAATCTTTATAACTCCATTATAATTTTTACATTTCACTGAATGTTTTTTGTTTAAGAAACACACTGGAAATATTCAAAAACTAAATTCATAATGTAGTGGATTAATATTTTATTTAAACTGCAATTAAATGGTACAGACCACGTAGATTAAGTTTGCAGTTTTTTTTTCATAAGTATTATAATAATTTACCTATAAAACATTAAAACGTAAAATTATACCATAGTAATACTATCGCATATTACTTTTTAAATAACACAAAGGCACTGCACACAGTTCCACCGGACTGTTCTCGTTGTAAGTGTAGCACCAGAGATCATCTCGAGTTCCGTTAGGATTGCGGCAAAAATTCTTGGCCAACACCTTAGACCCGTCAGCGAAATTTGAATCAGGCTCGGACTACAATCAACATCGTTCCGTTACAACAATATTACTATACCAAGTAATTGTTATATTAACCAAGTAATCAACATTAAATAACTATGCATGTAATTGTAGGTATTATAGTTTATAACTATATAGGTTGCAGTGTAGAGCAGTCATGTTGTGTAACAACTATACGTAACCATTATTATGTTAAATTTGTATAACTTGTAACTTGTAATCAGTTACTTCAATTTGAAGTAACCTCATATGTAATTTGATACGATTTTTACTTAAACTTTAAATGAAAGATACTCGTAGTTACTAGCTAACTAAGGTTTAACATAATACGGAAAAATAATATTCACAAATCACAGACATTCATATTCATTATACACTTATAATATCTATACATATATCTTGACTACGCGTACATTAATACATACATATCTACATGGATAAATTAGACTACCTGTCACCTATATTGCCATAATACTTAATACCATTACAGCTTATCACTTATAATAACTAACTACCTACTGTACAGTGCGTTATGCGAGCGAGGCGCGGGTCACATAGCTGAATAACCAGGCATCACATTTGGGCAGTTGTGTTGTGTTAAAATAGTTGTTCTTGGGTAGGTATTCTTTTAAATAACTATAAAGTCTTAAGACGACATTATAACAAAAAAAACATAAAACTCAAAAACAATTATATTCAATATTGATAAATTGTATTCATGCCATATTGCCATTACCTCTTTATATATTATATAGACGACATTTCTTATGTACCTACGGTCAGTTGGTGCTAATTTAACCAGACAACTTGCAGAGCCAACACTGGAAAAATTCCAGTTCCCTCTTTAAAATTTGAATTTTGGAAAATCTTAGTGGGTCTTTACACCATAAAATTAAACTACTGACCAAATTTCATACTCATAGGTTCCAGAGCTATAGGCGATAATGAATCAGGACAAAATATTTTATATATATATGTACCTTGACTACGTATACTAATACATACACATACAATATACATACCTGCAGACTAGCTGAGTAACTGGCACTTATATGCTCGAGATACTTAATGAAATTAATAGCTTATATTTACCTAGGTATACTCATCATCACTCATCATAACAATAATAACTACTGATATAGTATTATAATGTTATGTGAACGAAGCCGCGGGTCATATATATATATAGCTATAGCTATATTATTATAATATAATATTATACAGGTATTTAACGTCTTTATAATCGTTATTATAGGTGAAAAAACTTTTTTGAGAATACTTAACTTTTCGCTTTAAACCCGTAGTGTGTAAATATTCTAAAAATGCTGCGTATAGGTACTACCTATATATATAGGCATATTATATTCTTACTCCGATCGAATTCCAAGGTCGACATAATGACTTAAACTTAGTGGTAAACACGTTGCCCCGATATTCGATTCCGGAATGGGTCAATTTACACTTTCGGATATATAGTTTAGACGTGAAACAATGATTTCCGAACAAAATACACGACAAAGCGACGAGGAAGCCTTTTACCGCGTTCATTTCCGTAAAAAATTGGTTGTTTTGCACACGATTTCAAAATTCACTTGATATCAATTGTAAGTCTTACAACAAAAAACCGTGCGAGTTTATATGGTCTATAAACGAATACTGCGACGATGGCGATGTTAAAATTTGAAATTGTATTGCATACATAAACCTATTATTATGTTTTGTAAATTGCAAGTTTGTATTTATTTTTTTAACTTTACAACATTATAATCCGTTGGGTAGCTCGAATACCGTTGCCATGTTAAACGTTTTTATAAACGCGAAGCCATAATCGATTTTATTTCGACATAGATCTTGAAAAACGGTTCTATTTCAGCCTTCAGGTGTGTAAAATTGGATTTTATCTTTCTTATACCTATTGTTAAAAAATAAAATACCTAACAACGAAATGAACGAATTATAAAATATACATATTGCCATATTGGTACAATGTATACTTATGTACTCTACTACTCTATACCTAACCTGCAATTCGTATTAGAGGGTTCGGTATTTGAATTTTTGTTTGCATGAAGTTTTATAAGAAGTTCTTGACTTAAAATTCGAGGGACTTTTTAAAATCATAATAATATCAAAATTGTATTTATTTTTATCAGAATACTCGCTCATATAATATGCCAGAATAGGCTGAACCAAAAACTATAATACCTATATGAATATAATACTGTGTACTTATATAATAATATTGGTATGCACATGATATGTTGTCATTACTGCAGCAGATAGATTTTAGCTACATAAACATTTTTAGGTTTTTTCCTCCCATAAATACGCATTCAATAAAGCTATCATTACACTCAAATAAACAAAACCAATAAAGCTATAGGTAAATCCAAATCCCGGATTAAATCGAAAATATATTTTCTGCATTTTTTTTCAAACATTATTATTTTTAATCTAACAAGTCTTTAAAATATGACCTTTAAGAAAAGCAAATGATTAGTATTTTTAACCGTTTGTTCAATTGAGTGTCACCCTTTTTTTAATGTCCCAGTGCTCTTTATTCCCGTTATTCTTGTTACACTAAAGGCATATTAAGTTTATTCGTTTCGTGTGTTAAAACTCGCCTGATACATTTTATACACTGCAAACACAAAATATATTAAATTATTATTATTGCATGTACAAACATTGTAAGCGTGTTTCTTTGGAATTTGTTATTTGTTCCATTCATTCTCATCACGTTTATCGTTTCCACCTAGTCCAAATTGTTGATGAATACTGATGATTACCTTATGATATATGATGATCATTAATATTATATGATATTATTATATGAATAACCACTGCACAGTTTAATAATTATTTATTTTCATTTTTCGTTGATCCGTTCCACGTGCGTTCAGTCTACACTGCATCAGTGTAGCGGCGACTTAGTGTAACAATTATCGCTATAATATATTATTCTACCCTCACCTACCCCTTAAAAAAAATTGATTAACATTGTGTAAATCAAATTAAGTTTTACTATGTAAAACGTCTAATCATCCAATAAATTACTATGCGGATCGAGTTCAAATTCATTAGATTTAATGAATTAGTATTATATTTTATAACACTATATTAATTATTATATTATTATTAAATATTATTATTTAGTATTTACTAATGATTATAATTAATAATATTACCAGTAAAATTTAAGGCTTTTAACTAAGGTATATAACTATTAATATAGTTATTATTACTAACTAAATTAGCTTATTTTGTAATTAATAATAATTAGGTTTATGTGTGAGAAAAACAAATACATCATCTCTATTTTACAATCTCATGACTCATGACAAACAATTATTACATTTAAGGTTTCAATTCTAATTTCTAACACAGTTTTTAGTATTAATGTGAAATATATAATATACCTACATAATATCATGATTATATCATCAAACTTAGAGCTAAGTGCTCTTTCTTCAGTTTTTAGATTCTGAGCGGAGCGATGAATGTATTGATTTTACAATGATGTGTTTTTTTTTGTCTGCGTGCACGATAAGTATTATAGTCTTTGCGACTTCAGTATCTTCAACACCAGAAAAAAAAACAAAAAAAAAATTAGTAAAAAGGGAATTTTTACTCAAAATCGGTGTTCGATAAAATCGATTTTGGTTTTTGGTGTAACTCTAAAACAAATTACCTCTAGTTCTTAATTCATATTATAATAATTATATTACTTTTTTTTCACACCTTTAGTCTTAATTGTAAATTTAATTTTACTAGAATGAAAACACTCAAACACAATCAGAAATAAGTTTCTTTATTTTTAAACAAAATTAACAAAAATAAACAATATTGTAGGTACCATATTGCATATTAAACAATGTAAACATATCCATACGATGAGATTTGCATTCCAAACGTCGGCCACAACGACAACCAAAGCGTCAGCAGCAAAAATGATGACAGCGAATAAATTAAGATTGTAGAAGTTGAACTGGTTTGAGACAGAGAAAGACGAACTGATGTCGTTGATTCAAACTCGGGTTTGTGGCCAAGAAAGAAAACACGAAATCGTTGATTAAACTGATATGGTACGATTATCGGTCAGTTGAACACCCTTGGCGGCCATGGTGGAGAACGCAGGTGCCGAAGTCGCCAATGGCAGATCAACTGCTGGCGATCATAGACCTATTAACTAGTTAATAGGTCTATGCTGGCGATCAACCAGCTACGGTACCTGGAGGTCAGTGGCTACCATAACCCGGGTTGAAGATCAGGTGACCGATCCTTAATTGATCACGACGACGCCGTTCGTGCCGTTACGCCACGGACCCGAACCCGGCCGAGACCCGAGGTCGACTACCATCGGCAGCAAGTGCTCGACTTAGAAGTGGAAGTGCAACGAGAAAATAGAGAACAAACCTGTCAAATACCTTCGGGACACTATGGCAAGACATCACTTCGTCACACGACTGCCTAAGTACCCAATGCCCTTCGGCTGGCTCCTGCGAATGACGTCCACCGACAGATTGGAGGAGAACTGAGAAGACTCGCTAACAAATGTACCAAAGCTTAGAGAGCCGATGTCACGTTCCTCGTCGTAAGGACCGCAGTTGTCACTACCTCATCGAACAAAACTGTGCATATACCTTTTGGACGGAATTCTGCCATGGTTCCGACATCGTACTAATACACTCGTTCCACTGCCAGCCGATCAACGGTGCC
This sequence comes from Macrosiphum euphorbiae, assembly GCA_949089665.1. Lineage (NCBI taxonomy): Eukaryota > Metazoa > Arthropoda > Insecta > Hemiptera > Aphididae > Macrosiphum > Macrosiphum euphorbiae. Next base: position 88,299,903 of record CARXXK010000001.1, on the reverse strand, counting down.
ACAGATGGAGGACATGATACGCCGACAGATGATCCAAAGCTTTTATGGCGCTGCAAGAGTGATGATCAAAACAAGACCAAGACTCTTGCAAGATTCTTGCTATTTTCAAAAAATATATAAAGAAAAAAACTAAATACCTGTTATAGATGTGCGTTTTTTGCTATGATCTCTAAGATGAAGCTTAAGTCCAATATATTATAATATAGTATAGGTATATTAATAATTCATAAACATAAAACAAGTCAAACAATTGGTCTTGGTCTTGCACAAGTCTTGCGGGACCAAGACCAATTTCTATATCTTTATTAGTTAAGCTTCTTTAGCTGTTCTAAGACTTAAGTTTCATCTTAGTGATCATAGCAAAAAACCTACACACAGCTATAACAGGTATTTAGTTTTTTTCTTTAAATATTTTGTGAAAATAGCAAGAATGTTGCAAGAGTCTTGGTCTTGTTTTGATCATCACTTGGGGCCCCCCAACAGCCGATGTTGCGTTTCTCATCGTACTTCGACTGACCTGATAAATTTAATCAAAGACTTCGTGTTGTGTTTCTTGGTCTCAAACCCATTCATATTCCACAGTTTTGATTTATCATTAGTAATAATAATTGTTGTCATATCCGATGATTTCTCAGTGAATCTCGGAGTATGACTTTTCACCAGTTGTTTTACTGGCTGCAATGGACCTTCCTGCTCGGCCGTGTCTGTTTAATATTTCAAAAATCATTATAAACTTAAAGAAATTATATAACCGTAAGTTGGTAATAACTTATAAACATTTCGCGATAAAAATATGTTTTATCCATTTGTACGACCACTTTGCTCGTATTTAAATAAGAATCATGATCGAAAAATATTTGATACTTTTACGCCAGTGTTTAACTGCATCAAAATACACGGTTCCACTGGGTTGCATGAACCGCAGTTACTAAACATTTAACAAATCAATAGTGAGCTAATGGTCACTTAAACATGATTTAGTTATGGCCCGTGATTGGTCCGTTACATTTTGTTAGGTAATACATTTTTCATGAAACCCGGTATTAGTGTTAGATAATTATTATACAATTTATCGATGCCAAATAAAAAAAATTGAGCACTGTGATTAATTTGTAAAGTAAAATGTACCAACGAAACCGGTATATTGTCTTGAAAGCGTTTAATTGTCATATACCTATTCGTAATTATATTCTAGACATTTCGTATAAACTTAACTTAAATGAACACTTTGATCCTTCGGATCCGAGTTTAATCGAAATAAATTAAATCGTGACAAATTATTTTAACTTAAAAATTCTATAAGAAATATTAATGAAAGAAGTTTGAAAGGAAGTATAATAATGAGATAGTCTAAAAATAATGAAATATGCCAATTACAGTTTAATGATCAACACATACTTTTTGATTGTCGCTGGACACTCTTTTCATCAGCATCATTTGACCTTATATTGGTATTGGTATATTCTCTAAATTTTCTGAAGTCAGTGATCAAACCCCACCTTCAGTCTTCGTGACAGTGTTAAGGAATGCATAGAAAAAAATTGCCAATACCAATTTTTGAAACATCATAATTGCTGTTTAACACACGTGTAAAATCAAAAAATATATTATAACTTTCAATGAACAAAATCGATTAAGTAATCATTATTGGTTAGTGGTTACCATGGGCACCGTATACTATATTAGTGAATGTGTAAATACTTTTTGACAATTATTAGTGAGTATTTTAAATAATTTAAAAATGTTTTTTCTTATGTTGTATTCCAGAATACTAATTACTTTTAGTGCGAGGAAGCTAGTGGTTTTACAATAATATTTATTTATTTTTATCCTGTTAACAAAATGTCTACCAGAAAGAGTGCTTCTGGAGCAAATTGGATCAAGATGGTACTTTAGACAGGTTATTTTTTGATTTTTCCAATAGTTTTTTAACGCCACTGGAAAAACCACCGAATTTTATAATTTTCTAACCTATTTTTTTTCTAACGCTTTGTTTTCCACCATAGAAACGAATAAAATGTAAACATTAAAAATAATTTTAACGTCATTATATGCTATATCCATATTTTATTCAATATAAATTGAAAATATAAATTTATCCTAATAAATAAAAAATATAAAATACATAATGCATGATGCTAAAATGTTTGTAATTTTAATACTAAGTTACTATAATGCTATTTGACTATTACATTTTAATGATTTTAAATAGAGGTATATTATATTTTGCTCCCCCCCTCAAAAAAAAATAGTTCGTAGGTACGCCCCTGCACTGGCATGTGTAGAACTGTAGAACCGATGACTTACTGTGCGATTGAGCGTGTTGACGAATAACATTATAATTACCTTAAAAATGCGAGGGGGTAATTCACCTTTAGTTTGCAAAGTTGCACAGTACACAGCTATCTCTAGTAGGTATAGCTGTTCTCGTACAAGAATTGTTAATAGGGTTGGCCGTACACCACGAGTGGCGTGATGAGATTTATCACAAGTATACCTACCTATGCCCTACCTATACATACGCAGAGGAGTCCGCGGTGCGTAAAAAACAAGTAGCAATTTTTTATCGGATTACCGCCGCAGACACTAACGTATCGTCCGTTTCTTATATGATACTATAATGTAGCAGCTGTTATCCCGCACAGAAACTGTGCTGGAAACGAGTACGTTTCGTGTGGGTGCAGTAATACATATATATAAGTTGGGTTGCACGTTGGTAGGGCGTACAGAGAACATATATATATATATATAATATATATACGCGTTTAGGTTCAGTATAAATAATAACCTTAATTTAACGGTATGAGAGACGACGGTGTGCGCGGACGATAAAGAATAAGAAAGAGACAGAGTGCAGGCAGAGAGGCAGAGTGAGATATGAAGACGGAGAAAACAACGACAGAAAAAACTCGCCGTCGTTACGCGATAAACAACTACAATCAATTGAAAAGTTGGTTTATTTTTTTCGCCGGAAACATCGCGGCGGCGGCGGCGGCGGCGGCGGCGAGAATAGGAGAAGAACGCGGCGGCGAGAGGGTCGCGTCGGCGGTTATATCGTTCCCCCGAGTATATCCGACCCGCCCGCCACCCCTTATAAATCGCGTACCCCTGTACACGCGCGCGCGAACACCCCGCCGGCGCGTCGTATTCGCACGGCGCGCGCGTTTATTACGGACCCGGTCCACGTCCGTTATTGGCCATTAATACGTGTGCGCGCGTATGTACACATTATATACGTACACACAACGTGTATTATATATAAATGTATATACACGCGTGTGTATACGTACACTTATATATTACGGCGTGTGACTCGATCGCCTCGAGTGTGATGCTCGCAGAGAGCCCAATATCACGGCTGATCGAATGTGCCTCGGCGAGAAGGGGAGGGCGAACAGCGCCACTAGTTCGCGGGATCGTGTTTGTTTATCATTATAAAACGATGGTACTGTCGGACTGCTGAGATTTTCCGGTTGGCGCGTACCTAGGGTTTTGCCGTTTTCCACGTATGAATTACGTATAGTACTCGGCTAGTAGTATCTGGGTCCCTAGAGGCGAAACGCCACCCGCACCCGCCACCTGCCACCCGCCACCCGCCACCCGCCACCACCACCTCCGCCACACTGCCACCCGCCACCTGCCACCCGCCACCCCACCACCTGCCACACACAACCAGTCGCACCTACCCCGGACCGAACCCCCCCCACCGCCACCCGACACATACACCACCAGTCGCACCTACCCCCGACCGAACCCCCACCGCCACCCGCCACCTGCCACACACACCACTGACACCCTACCCACCGGCCTACGCCCCTCCACTACCCGCCACCCTGCAACCGACTGACACTGCCCCACCCCGACCGTACCCTCCACCCCGGCCGCCTATACCCCTACCACATTACCCTGTATCATATAAGCGCTACTCCGCATACGCGATATTCAGTCGCAGTTTTCCTTTCATAGTGACAAGTTGTAACACCGTGTATAAAAATGGCTTCAAGCAGTGAACGGGTATACAAATATATTGCGCCTGCACCACCGGCTGAACTCATCGACTGTACCAACTACACAATCGATTTTGTAAATCGCAAGTTTTTACAACTCGGCATCGATCCTACACAGCAGTTCAATGTTTGTGTACGTATAATTACTTCGTCGCGTTATGTAAACATTTCCGTGGACTTTTTGAAACGTATATATTCATTGATGGGTCAAATTCTATCTTATATACTGGATACTACAGTAAAATACAAAAGATTTATTTTCCTGGAGAATGAATTTGTTTTGGTTACGTCTATGATATATAGAGGAGAGTGTATGTTAGTGATAGAATCCAAAGTTGAACAAGGATGTAGAATTTTATTAAGTCCGAAAGAACTAATGGCAATTCAAAACATGGAGTGGACTATTTTCGAAACCGTAAACAGAAAAACGATGACCGTGAGACCAATGATTCTATTACAACTTGATCAGATAACTGAATATTTTAAAAATGATTATAATATTGAAAAAGATGCGACACTCGAAGACGTCGTAGCAATAATCAAAGGAATTCATATTGAATCAATATCTACACATGTACCGAAGAACAAACATAGTTTTATAAATCAGATAAAACTGCTCGCAACTGACCAACTAGCAAGCAGTTGGATGGAGAAACTCGATAAATCATTAAAAGTATGAATACATGATTTTTATTTATTTTAATTATACTAAAATATCTTTTCAATTAGGGAGTCAAAGAAAATAAAGATTTCTTCTCACCTCCGTTTACTCAATTGCATCGTCCATGCAACAGCCAAAGAGATGGTAATTTTAAAAATAATAATAATAATAATATTAATAATAAATAATAATAAATATACTTAATTATCAGGTGAACGATGAATACGATGAACCGCGGGCGGCCAGAGACGAAACAAAAATTTAAAGGTAAAAAAATTATAACCATTAAAATCATTATAATGAATATAATTGTATTAATTTTTTAGGATTTTTTCGAGACATATTGATCAGTCATCGATGAACCCGACAAGATAGCAGACGAAAACAATTGTTTTTACTCAATATTTGTTTTTGATATGTAATATTTAAAAATAAAATCGTTTTCTCTATATCATATAGGTTTTTTACATGAAAAAGGGCGGTACCACTCATCACCAATCTAAATATCTCCCACCCCCGAGTATAGAGTAGGGATAATCCCCACTCTAAACGAGCGATCGGGTAGCACTGTTTAAAAGGGTGACACAGACTTTTTTCAAGACAGTCGTGAGTGTTCCGTCAAACGAGTCGTGTGCGTACACGATTACTACTTATTTCGAGACAGTTGTGAGCGTATCTAACAAAAATGGCTATAATCTGATCGATGTACTACATTCTTTGTTGATAGCAATATTTTTATAAATGATGATTAGATCCTGATTTTTTGTTTAATTTGCGTTATATGCATCTCAAATAACTCGCAGTGTGTTAAAATGAGTGTTGAATTCTATAACTCTCTAATTAATATAGCTCTTACCACATCAATTTTCACAACCATCTCATTAATGCTGAAGGAGCTTTATTGGCCGGATTGTTAAATACACGGTGACAACGTTCTCTCGTTAAAGTGTTTGCAACAGGATCAACATGTACAACTAACTAAAGCAAATGTTTCAAGGATCTTACAATTAAGTGATGCCGTGGAAGAAGTTATTCAGATGAAAAATATATATACACGTCCTAGTGTATTAGGTCAGTCCTGTGATATTTCAATGTATCTTGGAAAGGAAATGCCGATACCCAAAGACACAAAAATAAGCGAAGCTGAAGATTATTTATACCGCATCGATGTAAAAGAATTGAAAAAACAACTTAAGTTAACTGGTCGTTGTTTCGTAGCAGATTTGAAATCAAGGCACCTCAAACATTGCGAAGGGGATGGTTATCTTCTTCTCTTCTGCCGAAACTAAGGTAATCGATTTTATTTTTACATATTCTTTTATACTAAAAGAAACAAATTTTTTTTTTTTTTAGTCTGAAGTAACAGACCGAGGACGAGGCATTTGTTAGCACGTACAAGCAGCCCGCACATTAATTTTTCGTTAATAATGTATATGACATTGTAATATCACATTTATTATGTAATTTTCATATTTTTGTAAAATTATTTAAAAACGCGAAACCATTATGTAATATGACATTGTAATATCACATTTTATTATGTAATTTTCATATTTTTGTAAATTATTTAAAAACGCGAACCATTATGTAAATTGCCATATGTAATATCACATTTATTATGTAATGTTCATATTTTTGTAAATTATTTATAAACGCGAACCATATGTAATATTTTATTGTATACTGATATTCTTATTAACTTATATAATAAAAAAAACAACGTGATATTTAAAAAAAGTATTTTTATTTCACAAACTATTTACAATTTCCTTAACATCGCCATAATATGGATTATTAGTTATAATTTGTAGTGTAAGATACATATATTTTAAAAAAAAGTATTTTTATTTTACAAGCTATATTTACAATTTTCTTACATCACCATTAAATGGATTATAAGTTTATATTTGGTCGTGTAAGATGAGACAATAAGCTGCAGTCTTTTCAGGAATGGCAATATCGGTCTCAAATTCAATACGCAGGTCCACGGTTGACGACTTCACATTGTCGTTTTGATGCGATAGATCGACAACGGCGATGGTGCATGGTTTTGATAAGTAATTTTTTGACAGTAACGGCTCGCAATAGTCTCTTTTCGTAGTACGATTTTTGAAAATCTGTGTAAGCTTTATACAGTATCGAAGTTTGTTTGTTTTGGAAGTCTGCTCGGAAATCTTCATACGGATACGCTTCAGAATTTAAGTATACCTTAAGATTTTTCAATCTACAGTGGTCGAATAGGCCTGCATCATGTTGTTATAGTATTTTTCGATCTGTTTGAAATCCAATTAATACAAATCTAGGTTTTTCGAGTAAATTGCTAGACTTTACCGTCCACGAATGTGAAGTATTTTTAGGTAACACTGGATATTCACATAAATCCCAAGTTCTGAAAGCACACGATAACGTTTTAACGAGAATCCAATATTTTACAGTCTTAACTTTCTTTATCACTAACTTTGATAATAGGCATCTTCCATAATATTTTAGTCAGTTCGACTGTAATTTTTTTATTTTTCTCGGAGTTATCAGTAACGTGTAATGTGTCAAAATCTGTCGATGAACGATTCAAAATCAATTGTTGATTACAATTAAGTAATATTTTTTTGTAATCTTCAAAAAATCCAAATAGATGTTTCAGTGGAACGCAGCCGGTAAACACATTGTTGGTCATGAAATTTTTATTATTATCGTTACTACCCAACGACGACCCCCAAGCTGCATTATCCAGTGTGTTCAAGTCGTTTGGAGTATATGAACAGTAACCTTTCAAACAAGACGAAATTCCTGGTGATTTAATTTTCTGAACTTCTACGCCGTTTATCTCGTATCGCATTTCGGAGAATAAAAACGGCAATCCATTATTCGAAAAACTAACGTCTCCAACAGCATCTGTAGGTTTATGTACTTTCCCTCTATGTACAGATAACTCTCACACGGAAAAGTGTAAGAATCCATATTTAAAACACTTATCCTAATTTCATCGTTATTAGAAAAAGACATGTTTGAATATGGAGTGAACGAATGATAATTCTTTTGAGTTATTTTACACTCGTCGACATAGCCGGCTGCTACGTCTAAATAATATGAGTCGTCCATAATTAAATTTTCAAGGAACGAAGAAAATTTAAATTATTTTTCGTGAGTTTAGTTTCGGTTTTTTTCGGTTTGGATGTTGACTTCTTGACGGCTGGTACAATACTGATAGGTTTTTTGATTGTTGCTCTTTTTATATTGATGTTAAATTTGAGCGCCATACCCCCGCGTTATTTGCAAGCGAATCGTAATTGGTTCGCCGCGTAGATTTATTGGACAATCGTTCTGATCTTTTAATACGATATTTACTCTAGATATTGAAGTCGTGTTGAGACCATAATAAACTGGATGTCTAGGTACCTCGACGATTTTATAGCCTGCTGGAACAGTTGGATAGAGTTCGTGTATGATCTGGCTCGGTGCTCCGTCACAAAATGAGCCAGTAATCAAGTTGCACTCGACTTTTATACTATTTATTTTAATTATCTTGACTGTACTTTCAGATTCGTGATTGATACCAGCAGTGTATAAAACATTTCTAAAACCCAACAATTTCGCTATGCTATTCTTGACGCCCAAGTTCACATCGTGACTACACGAGAGCGTGCACTTTAATGTGCTATTGTTTGCTTTTAATTCAAACCAATCGACATATTCCGGCATATTTTTTGTATAACAGACTCTAAATTATCAAACTCATACGAGCCTGTAGGTATAATAACGTCCTCATTTTGACCGAACATATTTTGGAAACCGATAGTATTGCAACCGGGTTCGATGTTTGGTATAGAATTATTTGTCTGTAAGCTCAAAAGACATATTTGGGCTGTGTTTTCCACTTCTATCGGCGGAAAAATATCGCATGACAATTCACTCGAGTTCCCGTTTAACGTCAACGTGTACATGATAAAAATTTTAAACACAAGTGCCCGCAGTTTGTAGTATTATAATTCTGATCTCTGTTGTAATTGAAGTTAATGTCACAACCGCTAAAATATTTTTGTACTTCCAATGGAGGTTGTAAATTTCCAAAACTGTCGTAATAATCGACTTGTTTTCCGATTTTTTTATACGCTACCCAGTGAGTGCCTGTACCGCTTTCCGAGTCCAAGTTAACAATCGCTGATTCTATTAGTTTGGGGCGTGCAGATAACCTGTCTCTAGTAAACACGCCGATGAAATGAGGTATTTTCATTAAACGTGCTATTTTTATAAGCTCGTAATCGTACAGTGCTCTTCTGGGTAACGTAGATATTAGTTTTTTTTCGCTTTTTTGCCTCCACCTCTTTTATATGGGGCGAGATATAAACCCGAACCGATTTTGTACGAGTTGCCCTTATACGGAGCGAGATATAACCCTCTGCCCAAATGAGATGGTGTGTTTCTTTTAAATTCACTAGCCAACTTAACGACGTTGGCAACACCTCCAGTTAGAGCTCCCAAAGCCGATAAACCAGCGAAAATCGGAATAAGTGGCAACACACCGCCTTTTTTCGGAACTGTTATTATTCTAGGAACTTTTGTCTTTTTATTTTTGAATGTTTTTCGTGCAACGGCTACACATTTTTTACTTAATTTCATCAGATTTTTTTCACCGATATTTTTCTTTATAGCGTTTTTAACTGCTTTGATGGCCGCTTTAAACCCACATCCAGCCCCGATCTTACGTTTTGCTTTCATGGCCGTAGTCACGCCCCAAGCCACTGCTTTTTCTTTTAGACTAGAATCTTTTGCCTTGAACCTATCCCAGGCTCGCTGCTCTAATATATAGTCAGCCTCGTTACGATCTGCGATAGAGTTACTACGATCGTACGCAATATCGTGATCTTTACACGCAGAGTCCAAGGGGTTGATTCCTTTATCTCCGTGAGCCAAACGTTTTTTCAAATTTGTACCAGGTCCACAATATTGATAACCTACACAGATACATCATGATTTAAATGAATTAAAAATAATCACCAAAACTTACCGGGCACGTGAATCTCGAGTGGTAATTTGTTTATAAGCGTGTTGATAAGACCACCACCCTTATTCTTGTTGTTTCTTCGTACGAGTGACATCGTGTACTGATTACATTCCCCTTGCTACAAAGATATTTATATATAAAAATGAAATTAATTGAACAAAAACTAAAACTTGCAGTTGAAAACGTGGACCCGCCTACATCGATTCAGTACTATAGACATGGAGCGCTTCTTCCCAATACGATACGAGCACTTATTGTTGGACCTTCGGGCTGCGGAAAAACCAATTTAATTTTCGCTTTACTAACCAATGTAAATGGAATAAGATTTCATAACGTTTACATATATTCTAAAACATTGGATCAACCGAAATATAAAATGTTGAGTGATATTTTATCAGACATTGATGGAGTACAATTATTTACGTTCTACGAAAATGAACAAGTTATTGAACCCGAGAAAGCTTTACCAAACTCTGTGTTTATTTTCGACGATATTATTTCAGAAAACCAAAAAATCGCTAGAACTTACTTTTCCAGAGGTCGACATAATTTAGTGGATGTTTGCTACCTGGCTCAAAGCTATTCAAAAGTACCTAAACAACTTTTGCGTGACAACGCTAATTTTATTGTATTATTTAAACAAGATGAAACTAATTTAAAACATGTTTACATGGAGCATTGCTCTGGCGATATGTCATATACTGAGTTTAAAGACTTTTGTACGACATGTTGGCGTAAAGGGAGATTTGAGTTTATCGTAATTAATAAAGACTGCGAACGCAACGACGGTCGATATCGTCACGGATTCGACACGTTTGTCGTTATATAAGTCAGCGTTTTTATAAAACTTCGTCATTTGCAAACATGGCTGCTAATGGTGAAGTACTCGGAGAATTGATTAAAGCCAAAGAAAACATTAAACGCAAGTATACAGCATTAAAACACGGTAAAGCCGATATTCAATCATTGGTATCAGAAACATTATACCCGATTATCGAACCATTGAAAGAAATTCAATTTCCATCAACATTTCAACCTCAAATTGCAAAACTCGATTCCAAAACTATAGACGATAACACTTTAGATTCCGAAGTTTTATTTGACTTTTTAGATTCTTCCAATAGAGACAAAAAGTATGGACCTAAAACACAATCAAACGGTGCTATACATTTAGGTAAAAAAGAAATTAAACTTACTGACAAGACTTTGACTATTGAAGATACTTCATACCCACTAACGCGAGGTCTTAGCAGTTTATTATTTTCGAAAACCCCGAAATCATACACCGCAGACGATTTGAAAACATATAAAACTATATTAACTCAAACATCAGCTCATTTAACATTAGACGAGAAAAAAATTAAAAAAGGTGGAAATAAATTCACTAATATAATCAAGCCATTGTTCCCACACGGAGGTAGTGGTTATCTGTAAACTACAAAAGCATAATTTAGTTTATTGGAACGACCCTAACGAGTTGGTTAGTCGCTTACGGTTACTTTTAGCCTCTCAAGCTGCTGGCAATACAGGTGTTTCCAACGAAATACTTTCAATTTACGAAGAATTGTTTGAAGCTGGCTTAATAAAACGTATTCCAAATGTCTAAACGTGATATAGCGATCGAACTACACAAACCCGCCAGAAAAAATTATACGAGGCGAAGGGTTAATGTGTATGGTAAAAACGACCTATGGCAAGCCGACCTGGTGGAAATGATACCATATTCGAAAATAAATAAAGGCTATAAATATTTTTTAACTGTCATAGATTGCTACACAAAATTTGCATTTACTCAACCTTTAAAATCGAAATCGGCTAAAGAAGTTTCAAATGCAATGTCAAAAATACTACTCAAGCGCTCACCAAAACTATTACAGGTAGATAACGGTACAGAATTTTACAATACAACATTCGATGCGTTGATGGAAAAACACAATATACATAAATATTCTACGTATAGTACAACGAAGGGTTGTATCGTAGAACGCTTCAACAAAACTCTTAAAGGAAAAATGTATAGGGAGTTCACTGCACGAGGATCATATGAATGGGTATCTATTTTACCAAAGTTGGTTGATGAATACAATAATTCAAAACACAGAACAATATCTATGACACCACTACAGGCCGATGCAAATCCTTCGTCAGTGGAAATAAAACAGCGCAAAATTACTAACGTAAAAATTAAATTCAACGTTGGCGACAATGTTCGTGTTAGCACCTATAAAACCGTATTTTCAAAAGGGTATTTAGCGAACTGGTCCACGGAAATATTTAAAATAATAAAAATTAATAAAACGTTACCCGTTACATATCAATTACAAGATTATAATGGAAATCCGATCGCAGGTTGTTTTTACTCTGAAGAAATATTAAAAACAAATTATCCAAACGATTATTTAATAGAGAAAATAATTCGTAGGAAGGGGAAACAGATATTGGTAAAATGGAAGGGGTTTGACGATACGCACAATAGCTGGATTTATACCAGTGATGTTAAAAAATAATTTCAGTCGCTCTACAGACATGAACGTGTTTGGTAGTTCTCGGGATAGTGAAACAAAAAAATTTATTTCAAATCTCGAACAGTCGTTAAAATCGTATTCGTCCAAATTGATTAAATTTGAGCGTTTACTCGAAGAAAATCAAAAATCCATTCAAATACAAGAAGAACAAACGGAAACGTTACAAATAACGTGTTCAGATATAGCTGAGCGTATAAGTAAACTTGAAAAACCATTACAAGATATCACAGAACAGTTGAAAAAAATAAGCAAGTCTGTTGATACTATAAACAAACTATAATGTCGTCGGCCATTTTGGATATTCATTGTCTTCACGGAGTACACAAAAAATACGTGATTAAAGAGATGTCTATTTTAGACACGGACACTTTCACAACTCAACACTGGATCTTTAAACACACTTCTTTAACTCAAGACGCAAAAAGTCGCAGTGTAAACAGCTGGTTACAACGTTTGTATCACGGTTTATCATTGGAATACGGTGATGTAGAGTATACAGAGATACAACAAATATTTGATTCTTTCAAATTCACTAGAATTTACGTCAAAGGTTTACACAAACAACACATTATCAACGAGTTTATGCCGCACGCCAGCGTCTTCAACTTGGAAAACTGGGAAAATTGTCCTCGGCTTGGTGAATTGCATGAAGAAGCACTACCATGTTGTATTTTTCATATGGAGTTTAATCCTAAACAATGTACATTGTATAAAGTATTTGCATTAAAAAAATGGTATCTTAATAATGTTTAAGATTATAATATATTTTTTATTTAATAAACAATAATATAATATTTTAAAATTGGTTTATTATTTTTCCTATGCTTAAGGTATAATTTAAAGATATACAATAATATTTGAACATTGGTATAAGGTAAAATGTATACAATAACATTTGAACATTGATGTAAAGTATAATTTAAAAAAATCACAAATATACAATAATATTTGAACATTGGTATAAGGTATACAATAACATTGGTAAAATATAAGTTATAGATATTTATACAATAACATTGATATAAAGTATAATTTAAAAAAAATCACAGATATATATATATATACAATAATATTTAAACATGGGCATAATATAAGTTACAGATATATTTAGATATACCCCCATGGTAACGTTTCTATTACGTCACCGTCCGAATACATAACCATACGTTTATCGTATTCCATTTTAAAAGTCTTTGATGTAGTTATTGTTGACAATTCCTTAGTTTTTGAATTTCGTATTATTTGTTGAAATCGCAGTTCTACGTCTCTTATTTCGTCGTTTATTATTTTTTTCATACTGTCCATATTTAATTTTTGAATATTTTCATAACTTAGTGTAAATCCTTTTATTTTTGTGGTTGTACGATTATTATTATCTGTGTGTGCAAAACTTTTAGGACCTGTCGATACCCAGTCGGATATGTGTATACCTGGACCTAATTCATCCGTCCACTCGCCTAGCATGCACCCCGTATCCACTTCGGTTTCATCGTAAATATAAAAGACACTATCAGTATCGTAATATACCACTTTCTCGCCGAGATTATCCAACATTGTATACAATCGCAATCTTGCATTTGATGTCGTGAATGCAGCTATGTAAATATTAGTATTGTATTCGTGGCCGACGTATTCGTTGATTTTTTTATATGAAACTTCGACTAAATCGTCAGTTAAAAAAACTATGCTATCAACTTCTAATTTTTTGTCCAACAATACTTGGTACCATCTTTCCGGTTTTGATATAATCTCTGTTTTTGTCTGATTAGGTCTTTGTCCAAACTTTCCCCAAAATGAATTAAGACATATTTTAGCAAGTGCTCTTAATCCAGGATTTTCTTTTATATTTTCTATATCCAAATCGATACCTACTACATTTTTTACTGCTAAAATATAGTCATTAACCGTTCGATAGTCATTTCTCCACGAGCTAGTTTCCAGTTTAATTTTTAAAAATCGCTGTATATATTCCTTAAATAGCGTATTAGATTTTTTTTCAAAATGTTGCACTTCGTAAATTTTTAGAATCTTATAGCCTTTGTCTAATGCTTTTTGCACTTCGTCTGTTGTCCAGGTTCCAGTAAGCGCCTTCTGTTCTTCGTTGTGTGTACACTGTCTAACTTTATCTATATGACATTTATGGCAAAGTGTGAATACTAATTTATTAGTTTTTACCGGGAGTACGGGATGATATAATTTGTTAGGTGGTAATATTTTACATTTAATAAAACCATACCAGTTTGATCGCATGTATTGCTGTATTGATGGTTTATAAATTTTTTTTGGATGACCTACGGGATAGTTGTCATAATACATTACGGTTGGGTATAGACTGCACACGTCAATGTATTTAATTTTTTTATTTTTAACCATTAGTTTTGTTGCGTTTGTTCTGCCTCCGAAAAATGCATCTCGGGGGTTTAGTGACTCAATTACATCATCAGGATATTGCATCATTTGTTTGTACTCTGCGTGCTTTCTCCATTTACAACTCCACATTTCTTCAACTTGATACCCTTTTGCTTTCAATTGAGATGTTCGTCGTATCGTGTTGTTATATAAATCAGTCATAGTGTTTTTATTAACAGGGTTTATATCATTAGGATGGAAGCAATCCGGGCAGCCATGCCAAAAACATCCATGATACTGATAAACTTTTTTTTCAGATTCGTCATAACCGTCGACTTTAGCACCGCATATGACGGCCTCCCCACCGTTTAAAGCATGGCGTATGTTTTTATTTTCGTTTGATATTTTACTTTTCATCCACTTGATAGACTCGTCTGAAAAAGTTTCTTTTTCGGTATTTTGGACGACTGCTATAGAATTATTTAACAAGTCATTTTGTCGATAAATTGCCATACAAACACTTGCAATTGTAATGTATTTAAATGGGTCAATATTGCACACGTCCAAAAATTTATTCCTTAGTTCTAAGCACCCTCTTCGTAATATATCAACGTCCGAATGACAATATTGTTCCAACTCATTTTTGAAATTAAATACATAATTTTTGCTTGTCATCTCGTCATACCAATTTATGAATGCTGCTCGCTGTTTTCTCGCCATGGAGTTATAACCGTAATAATATTTGTCCGGTAAAGGCCCTATATAATTTTGATTTTCGGGAGTGTTGAAATAATGTGGAAAATAACCTTTTTTTGATTCCGTAAGTCCGAATGTTTTCGGAAAGTCCGCTAGCTTAGACTGTACAAAATTATGGCTGTCAATAAATTTTATATTTAGGCCCCCTTCTTTTATTTCAAGCATCATAATTTTTGTTCCGTTCCGAATTACTTCATACTTCACTGTAGGCATATGTTTTAAAATATACTGAATTATAAAATATGTATCATATGCTTTTGAATTATGTGCTATATATGTTGTTCCTTTCTTTTCTCTACTAAGTGCCCATTTACAAAATTTATCATTGGCCGAACCCCCGTCATCCGTAGAAAATACAAATTTGTTTCCTTCAAAGTCGTGAGCGATAGCCATATTTGGTATGTGCGTTCCTGTGTTTTGTTGCGCTTCATAATCGAAAAATATATAATTGGTAGTGAAAGTACAGCCTTTCTGTTTTTCTGTCGATTGTTCGTTACAAACACAGGCTTCCACACAATAGCCACCTTTTCCTATTTTCCGTTGCATATAACATTCATGTTGACATAATTTGATATTTTCCTGCTTACAATTATGACATTTTCCAAGTCCGCAAATGCTGTTGTGAGTGATGTCGTTCCTCTGTACGATTAAATTACATCCACCACATTTATATTCTTTATCGCAAACTTTTTTATGTTTTCTCAAACATTCAATATCAACACAATAACGGTCGCACTCTTGGCAAAAAATTTTTTCTTTTCTAAAGTCTTGGATGTGATAGTCTTCGTTACATAGATTACACTTTAGCCCTGGTCCTTTTTTACAGACGTGCTTAGTTTTATTATTATTATACCCCGTATCACATAATTCACAATAGTACACACGCTCCATAAATGATGACATGGAATAAATAGTATTAAAATGATCATTTTTTTTTAATAGGTAAATCTTAATTCTATTTTCTTTACCCGAGTAGTCAATTTCACAAAAATTATCAACATTCACGACTTTAATTTGAATTTTGAGCAATTTTTCAACCTTTGATATGTCACGATACGTAAACGGCCTGTTTTCATTAATTTCTAATTGTTGACATAGTTCTTTTGTCAAACGTGTTTGTACATCGGATTTACCAAGTCGCAGGTTTTTGATTTGGTAATCGTTTAAGTGGTGTCCCAATATAACCGAGGTCTTGTAAGATAGCCCCACTATAATAGCACGGGGGCAACATAATTCATCCTGATTTTTAATTTGTGCTATACATCTTTTGTTTTTGCTAAATAGGTCCAAATACTCCCAGGTCGGTTTAGGTTTTCCACCTTTAGGCATTATGATAACTTGAAAGCCGAATACCGTATCGTTGATGTTAACTGATTGATCCGACGTTAATATATCACTTATTTTATTTAAAATTTTCCGTCCTGAGACATTAGACGTCATATTGCCTGTAGATATTGGTGAAAAAAACTTCGGATTGTCTGCGTGCAAGTTAACAATATCACCATCAGTGAAGTTTGTAATTTTTTTAATATTTGATATCATATTTTCTAACCCATCCTCCAATAGTGCATTTAAACTAACTATATCTAAACTCCCCGGTACAGGTTTTAATGTAATACTATAATTAATCATATACGCATTGTACTTTTTTATAAATTTAGTTTTCTTATTGTTAATTTTCAACAAGTCAGACTCCAAGATGATGACGCTGTTGTTGTTGTCTGCTAGTTTTTCTTTTTTTGTTTCGACCGGTGCATCACCTAAACATATACACTAATATAAGCATATTATACACTTATATAAAAATGTTAAATAAATACTTTGATTAGAAGGTCCAGCTTGTATATTGTCAACGAAAATATTTGGGGCTACTTCAATCATATTCTGATGCTTACCTAGAAAAAAAATATGTTGTTATATAAATATAATTAGCTTATATAGTTTATCATACTTTTTTCGAACTCATCCATAACTTTATCATAATATTCGTCGTCGTCGTCTTCAAACATTATATCATCTAACAAAATAAAAATATTAATGTTTGACACTAAATATAGGTGTAATTTTCATACTTTTTTTATTATTTTCGAACTCATCCATCACTTTATCATAATATTCGTCATCGTCGTCTTCAAACATAATATCATCTAGCAAAATAAAAATATTAATATTTGACACTAAATATAGGTGTAATTTTCATACTTTTTTTATTATTTTCAAACTCATCCATCACTTTATCATAATATTCGTCATCGTCATCTTCAAACACTATATCATCTAGCAAAATAATAATATTAATATTTGACACTATGTATATAGATAATTTTTCATACTTGTTTCATTATTTTCGGCATTATCCAACGCGTTATCGTCGTTTCTAAACGTTATATTATCATCTAGGAAAATAATAATAATAATAATAATAATATTAATATTTGAACACAGCTACCCCTAACTGTTTGCTCGGTCGGTAAAAATTGTCTGAGAAATGTTGCAGGGGCTAAACATTGCCTAAACGCAACTCCTTAAAAAGGATGCAGGAATGAAAACTAAGTATTGCTTAAATGCAACTCCTTAAAAATGATGCATGTTGAAAACTTGCCCTCCCCGGTAAAAAATATTTTTAAATTGTACTTACCATGATTTTTTTTTTTTCGTAGATTACCATGCATATTTTGAGTGTGTCTTTTAAGACTATCATTTCGAACAAATAAAACACCACAAATCGAACATTTGAATTTTTTTTTTTCATGACTCTTTAAATGTCTGGTTAAACTATCTTTCCGAGAGAAAACGGATAAACACTTATTGCATTTAAACATTTTTGAACAAATATTAGTATACGCACGATATAACGTCTGAACGGTAGTTTACAAGTTGGCAGACTGACGCTTGTCAAGTGATTATTATTATTATTATTATTATAAAAAGAATCTTTTTTGAGTGGTAGGGGTAAATACCCCCTGGAAGGGATGTTTATCCTTGGAAGGGGAGAAATGTAATCGAATGACCGTATCATCCTTGGTCTGCACTGAGGTATTACAAAAGATTCTTTCACCCTTGACAGGGGAGGAGTAAATAAATTACAGTTGACCAGTCTGACTATACGAATAATATTATGTAGGTCAGTACTCATACGATTGTAACACGATATACACTTGTATGTTAAAATGTTTCGTTTACTTTTTATGTATTTTTTTATAAACACTCGGAGGGGACATAAAAAGAATAATGATAATCAGTTCGAAATGGCGACTCAAATGGAATTAGATGCAATGTAAGTTTAATATTATTATTATTATTATTATTATTATTATTAATTCGACTTATTTAATGTTTAGTATCAGAGTGCAACCACAACCACAACCTCCACCAACTGCTGACTTAGATGGCGTATGGGATCTTATAGACGAAATACTCAGGGACGTAAGGTAAACAACTTTAACATTATTTACCTATATTTCTTTTTTTAATTTAATATTTATGTTTAGTCGAGACGAGCAAGTGTCACCACCAATCATAAATATGGCTGATCTCTATGCTTATGAAGAGTTAGCCGATACCGATGATGATGATGAGATACATGGTGATGACGACATGACAGACGCCGAAATGTCTGATACAGAAACGGAATCGTCAGATGAAACAATGTCCGAGGTTTATTCACCGCATATAACGGATGACGAATTTGCAGATGACGAAATGGAATCGTCAGATACCGATGATACCATGCTTGATTCACCGTTTATATAAGATGACGTATTGTATATAAACCTTTATAATTGCGAATTTTTATTTTACAAATATAAATAACAAGTTTTAGTATATTATGTACTGTATTCAATTTTACTACATATTTCATCTAAAGCTTTATAATCATCTTCAGTGTAATCTTCACCCCATATAAATTTGTCCAATGCTTCGGAACATATTGCGTCAATGGCTTCCGCATCTTCACCACCCCATGCATCAATTTGTTTTTCTATAATGGTAAATATATTGTGTACTTAATGCATAAAAACAATAATAAAATGAACGTACCATTTGTTGGTTGGTTATTTTGTTCATCGCCAAAAGATATGTTTTCTTCTTGGCTTAGTAATGTACTATAAAAGACACGTCTTGGTGTATTTGATAGCTATAATATGTATATTAACTGTATTATTTTTAATTATAATATGAAAATAACTTAACTTACCATTTCATCAAACTCGCCATTCGCTAAGAAATCAATGAATCCTGTAGATATATCTGGTGTATTTATTGTAGACACTTGGCTGCTGTTACACGACATTTTAAAATACTTTACACAATACGTATGACTTGGTAAAAGATCGGGTGAAGACTAATGATGCGTGAAAGGGTGGCTGTGGTCATTCAATGGTGACCTTGCAGGTTAACCGTGTAATCTGTCCGTGTTTTTTGTTTGCGATATACACGAATATTTTTTAAATATTAAACCATATTTAATTATTTATAGATAATTTATCAATGTGATAACGGTAATATGAGAACGCATTATAATTATTTATCAATGTGATAATGGTAATATGATAGCGCATTATAATTATTTATCAATGTGATAATGGTAATATGATAACGCATTAATAGATAAAAACAATGTGATAAGGATAGGTGGTGGAGGGTACGGTCGGGGTGCGCAGTGTCGGCAGCGGTCTGCCGGGTGGCGGGTAGTGGAGGGGCGTAGGCCGGTGGGTAGGGTGTCAGTGGTGGCGGTGCAGCGGTCTTCCGGGTGGCGGGGTAGTGGAGGGGCTTAGGCCGGTGGGTAGGGTGTCAGTGGTGGCGGTGCAGCGGTCTGCCTGGTGGTGTGTGGCGGTGGGGGGGTTCGGTCCGGGGTAGGTGCGACTGGTGGTGTATGTGTCGGGAGGCGGGTGGCGGTGGAGGGTTCGGTCGGGGGTAGGTGCGACTGGTGGCGGAGGTGGCGGGTGGCAGGTGGCGGGTGGCGGGTGGCGTTTCGCCTCTAGGGACCCAGATACTACTTCGGCTACTGCTGCACCGCAGTTGTAGTTCATTCGTTTAAGATATATTATAATGTAATATGATCGTATGATGGCTGCATCATGCGGATATACCCTCTTCTGTATATTGTCACATTATTTAGATTCTGGTATTTTTATCGAAAAAATGCTACTTTGTTCGAAACTCGAAAGCTCCCAGAGTTTGAAAATCTGCATTCGCTCGCCGAATGGTAGCTGCAGGTATATTATAGAACAGTTGTGCACAATGATATTATCGCGGTTAGTTTTATCACGTTTTGAGGGTTTTGCCTTTTTCACGTCTAGCTTTGAAATTATACTTAGCTTAAATTTAAAAAAGAAATAAAAAGCAATCGATTGAAACTCAATTTATTGTTTTGCGTTTCTAGAAATACCGCATTAGTCAGCAGATTGAATATAGTAATTGGCTCAAAAGTATGTTTTTACTTTGTCAGAGACGATCTTCATAAATTTATCTGACGTAGTCGCTGCAGCATGTAATGACGTAGGTATACCTGGAAGCTATTTAAAATCGATGAAAGGTATTTATTTTCACAATAGTAAAAAGTTCATAATTTTTTATCAATGTTTTATCCATTTACTGACCTATATACTGTAATAGCGTCAACATTAATAACTATAAAGTAAGTCCGTACTCAGAGAATAGCGTAACTGTAAGCTGAAGTTCACGAAACCTCGCTTTAAAATTTAAATATTCGAAAGAACGTTCTCGTATATTCGGGAACTGAGCAAATAAATACACCGTTCACTACAATAATTATTTGTACAATATAAAAATCGTACCTGTTGCTATAGACCGAACAAACTAAATAATATTATATAATATTCTATATAAATTAAAAACCCAGTACGAGGTTCTTAGGCCGTTCTGTACGTCACGCAGAACCGGAAAACTCGCAAGTTTAGTTTCAGCTCAGGCGCAATCGCACACAGGACTTGGTGGTGAATGTGCACTCGATGGTCCACTGGCACTACTGTGAAAGGATGACACAGTCTTGTTCAGTGGATGAAATAGGCGCCAAAATGAGATGAGAAAAAAAGTTGTATCGTACGAAAGCACCAAAATCCTAGATACCTGTGTACCGCGGTTAATAGATATTAAATAACAGATATTAAATTAAGAACTACCTACCTATAAATTATATTTTAACAATTTATTATTGACAGTTTTTTATAAGATCGAAAAAGTCAACCGATTTATTCAAATTATATTTATTTGTATGCATATTATATATTTTAACAATTTAATATTTATTATTAAAATTTTTTTATAAGATCGAAACAATCAACCGATTTATTACAATAATAATTTATTAATTTCTATTATATTTATTGGCAATTTTTTATAAGATCGATATTTTTAAATAACTATACTTTGGTTTATAAAATAATATATCATTTTTGTACCTTTGGCGCAGTGGCGTCATCTGGGGAGGGGCAACTAGGGCATTTGCCCCAGTCTAGTATTTACATCAACCTTAAGTCGGCACATTTAATTTGACTTTCTGGTAGAGATTTTTTTATTGATAAAGGTAGACAAACTTATGAGTAATCTTGTATTACATTTTCAAATCTTAGATTTAAAAAGAAAAATTTTTACGAATTCTTAACTCAAAATAATTTGCTAATTTTCGTGATTTTTCCATATTTTGTCAATTTTTGAACTTTAAATGCTTATAAAAAAAAATTGTGACTAAAGATTTTTAATATATTTCATCTGTCTTTGAAACAATATACTTGGAGCCTTCTATTAAATTTTCAAGCTTTTTTAATCAACAAATAAAATTTTATAGATATTTCTAGAAAAAAAACTAAAAAAAAATGGAAAATGAAAATGTCCCTAAACAGTTCAAAATAAATCAAAATATTTTGAAAATGTTATCGTGTATAGAAAATGTCAATATAAACAACCAGTGAAAATTGCATGTACCTACGGTCATTTGTTTTAAAGTTACACCAAAAACCAAATTCAATTTTCTGAAAAATCGATTTTGCGTAAAAATTCCCGTTTTTCCTTAATTTTTCTTTTGTTTTTCTTGGCGCTTTTGAAAAGTACTGGGAATTTTAAATTTTGACCTCCCCAATGCACCAACGATATTCACTTTCCAATCGAACAAGATACTGAAGTCGAAAATCGAAGCATTATTTCGACTACTTATCGTGTACACAGACACAAAAATAAAAAAAATATATAAAAACACACATGATTGTAAAATCAATACATTCATCGTTCCACTCAGAATCTTAAAATTATATATTATATGAATGCAATGTATCATTTCACTTCTGTCGACTAGACTATCGGCCGATTCATTCATCCCCTCCCCCCAACAAAGTTGTGTTTAAATATATTATACCTATCGTCTTGCGAGTTCATATACCCTTTAGTTGTATTATTGTGTTGTTACCTCTACGAAAGGGTAACATTAATTCGTTGGAAAACAATGTAATGTACGGTGACGAGGTGCCGATGCACTGGATAAATATTAAATAATACGATAATAACAATAATGACATACTCGGGGGCCTGCTTTGTCCTTGATCGATTGTCCGTCTTTTGTAATAACAATAATAAAGGGAAATTCGTGTTTGCGTTAGATAAACAAAGAACGCGCACGCGGCCATTACATGATTACCTTAAACACACAAACCAAACGATACGGTCCACAGGTTATGTATTATAAAATATGTCCTTTGTGGAACTTTCGTGAAAAAAGTGACTTCTCGCTAATATAGAAGGAGTTGTAATCGGTAAAAAAAAAATATGAGTGTACTTTAACTGCAGCAATAAACGATTGGATAGCCAAAATAATATTTTTCGAGTTCGAGTAATAAGTAGTAAGTCTCCGAATTTCGAAATAAGAAAATATTAATAAGTTTCGATTACAATAAATGGAGGTTTGTCATAAATTCGATTATTATTTTGTAATACATTAAGTGTAAATTAAAATGTCACTTTGTATACTTTAAAAGAACTCAATCATCGGAAATTCGAGTATATGCCGTATATATATATGGCCGTCTACGAACTCATGTTATTTCAAAGGGTTAGTCCGTTAAATAAATAAAATAGCATAATACATTAAAGAATTATAATATTGTCATTTTTTTTTTGTTTCCATTTCACCTATACTAATTGAATATTACAATAATGTACAGACTAGGTTTTTTTGGAAACAAACTTCTATATTTGGATAGGTATAGTGTATTTCGCTGTTATTACACGCTTGCATAAAATGGGTTCAACATAGACAATAATATAAAATTATGGAAAATTGAATGCACGGATAATTATTTGAAAACAAATAATAATATAATCATTTTTTTCAACATTTTTAGTTTTTACTAATAAAATATATTTTTAACATAATATCATCTTTGTATACCATGCGTCCATGTACCTAAGTGTTTGTATTAGTTACTTAATATATTGATATATTTTAATACAACATTAAAACTTTATACTATGTTACTATGTTACTATGTTACTTTGTACTCAGTACTCACACTTTTACACCTATATAATATAAATTAAACTTATCAGTAAAATAAATATAGGTGGTACTCTATTTTACTAGAAAATGGTAAGCTTATTTTTTTAAAATTCGATAATCTATAAAGAATATTATGTGCTGAGTAAGTCTTAGCTAACACGTCATATTATATAGTAGCGTTAACGAAAGATTAAAAAGCATTATTTGTATATAAATTAATTATAAATGTATACAGATTCATAACTTTCATCTTTCGAGTTTTAAACTTGAGAGCTTACAGATAATATTATTACTAAGCATAAAAAATGAATTACCAATAATAATATTTTGTAATTTCGTTATTTTATTATTCATAATAATGAATAACTCGAATGAGAAGCGAAATAAAAAAAAAAATGAATAAATTTACAGTTATTAGATTTACTCAACCATGTGTTGCAGGAAGCGCGAGCTTATTGTTATTTAATACGATTGGAGCGTGCAAGACTGAACGTAACAAACTTAATTTCCACCGCAATAGGTACGACAAAATGACGAGTTAAACAAATTACTTTAAAAAACGTCAATTGTTCCTTTTGTTTCTTTACGCGTGTGATTCCAAAACAAAAAAAACTAATAACACTCCCTCTTCCCTAATTCTGGTGCACTGCATGCAGATACACAGGTGGTCGCATTATTCAATAACGCCTTCAACCGAAACATTCAAGATTCAACCCTTCGATACGTTATTGAAAGGCAATTACTTAAGTATTGTAAATTTACTTTTTAGTAAAAAATTTCGTCAAACAAGTTTTTTAGGACATATTGGACACTGAATATTAGTATCTCCTCGCTATATTTTCTACATAATCGTATACGTATTTACAAAACATAATCTCAACATATCGAATAACTATCCTGACCGCATAAAATGTCGTACGATATTAATGCTAAATATTTGTTCGTCCTTCTTGAGTATATTGAGTGTTAGATGACTATGTAAACTTTCAGAAAAAAAAAACGGTTTTACTTATTTTTATAATGTCGTGATCTCATCAAAGTAATCCATTAAACAGTTAAAAAAATATATGGACGTACTAAAAATTGATATTATTTGACGCATTACGCATATTAGGTATTTAGGTGTACGTATTACTACTTGGTATAAGGTCTATATGGGTATTAGCATTGACTATGAATATTCATAATCAATGTTACTTCCTAAATATTATAATATAGGTATTAGGTACCTACTCAAACGGGAGACGTATACAATATAGGTCTACAATATACCTACGTATGAATGTAAAATATAATGATGTAATGAATAATGATCAGTAATGATGATGAAAGAAATCGTGTAGACATATAACTATATTCCACAGTAATGACAATTATATATTGCGTCCAACGTTATTTCATATATAGGTAGGTATATAGGTACCGATTGTAACTATATAATATAATAAGTTGTATATAGTACAATATACCGTAGTTAATACTTATTGCTTCGCCGATGCATTAAAAAATCGACTTTTGTTTAACCGCACACACAATGGAGATTATTTCTGCCGTCCGACCAGCAGCGAGGGTAGTAACCGAAAAATCGAGACTGTTCAATATAGACTCAATATATTATACACGCTCACCCACACACACACACACACACACACACACACACACACACGCACGCACACACACGGTAAATACATCGTATCACGCGTTATTGTCGTGTGCGAGTGCATTACAAGTTGTACACATATTATAGTTAAGCCGCCTTCGGGTTTTCACCCTCTTCAAACAGACACGCGCGCGCACTCGTTTCCGATCGGTTAGTTAAAAAGATCCCGAGATTACGCACCCGAAATCATGGCCAGTGTTTGCTGGTTGGACCGGCTCGCATTTAGCGTATATTAGTCGGTTAGCATTTATTATTCGACATCGTGTTCGATAACATTGTATTATACACATTACCTACTTGTTAGTACAGTTTATTACAACCGCGGCTGCATATTGCCACGGGCTTTGAACTGCAGAAAAAAATACGATTTCGGCGACCTCACAGTACACACGATACTCGTCGTAAATCGGGGGGGGGGAGGGAGGGAACATTTTTCTCATCTCGTGTAGGTGTTTCGAGTTGTTACCCCCCTCCGCCCCGTCTTTACTTATTTTACCCGTTTTCCTTCTATGTATAAAGTCTTATATAACTCGCGGTGCTGACTGCTAGAATGTATGATATACTTATGCGGGCACTGCGGTTTACACATTCCGATACCGGTACAGAGGGTATGCAGTGTAACCTACGACCTACCTTCACATAATTTTATATTGTTATTAGCAACACGCAGTATTGAACAAAACCTGCAAATCTTACGATATGAGTACTAAATCCTGTATCGAAAAATCAAACCTAACCCGTCGATTTGATCCTCCCCGACCCCCGTAACATATATATTATGTAATAATATATAGTTATCACGACCGATCATCCACCGCGTAATTCGGGATGGAGTGGTGCGTAAATGATGCTGGAAAAGAACGCTCGAGTTTATATATTGCATAAACGGGCAACTGCAGGGAAGCATATAGCAGTGAATTGTGCGGGGGTGGCGAAGGGGTTGAAAGACACATACAATTATTGTATATACGATACACCTATACATATCCGTATACGAATATGTGTGTGAGTGTGTTCCTATATAATATAATACGCGAATATTATATGTTGTTTATATATATGTAAAGCCGACGAGGGACCCTTCAATGATGTATATAATAATAATAATATAATGCAATAATACGCGAGCGATGAGCGTCTCGCCGTTATGTACGCGGTGGCGGCCTTTTGTGTAATTGACTTGCCAAAACAATCAATTTAATCCCCAGCACCGCACCACCCCCGCCATAATTGTGTGCGAGCGCGTATTTGCCACCGCCCTTTCGGCGCGCTGCAAAGGCCATTAATGCATTAATTGTTAACGACTGTGCGCATAGGTTTTTCATCGGATATTTACACGGACCTTTATATACAGCAACCTTTAATAATGTACGCGCCCAGCCGACCGGCGTGTACACACAATAAATACGTTTAACGCGCGCGCTTTTGAATACCTACGGTAATAATATTATAAAGTCGTACCTGTAGTAACAACCTGAAATACATCTATATTCGAGCTCAGATAGTAAATTATAATACGAAAGTATTAAACGCCGACAGTCTAAAGCGATGATGAGACCTGACCGCCGCCGGCTATGTGTCCAAATAATTATAACATTTTCGCGTTTTCCGCTCAGTGCCGACAAAGTATATAATACATAATAGGTACCTACTATTATTATACTATGTATATTATTATAATATTTGACTGCAAGCTCCCCCCTGTGGTTTCGACACGTTGTTCGTATATTAGAGGACCTGACCTATTCGTATATGACATATACATTTAATCGTTATGACATTATATATAATATACCTAGTGTAAATACAATTATGAAACATAATATTATATACATATTGTAATCATGCTGCAGGAAGTTTTACACGCGTGTGAATGTAAAATATAGGTACCTACTGTATTATATAGGATTTTAATTTTTAACGATTCAGCCGTGCGTCTTTTCAGAAAAAAAACACCTGTAGCAAATGGATTTTATGACATTATTGCATTTCGAAACGGTTTCGATATAATAATATGCAATGAGGTGTTCACCCCCCCCCCCAAAAAAAAAAACGAGGTTGAGAAGCGCGGTAAACTTTGGATGACCTGCACAATGTTAACATAAAAACATTTTTTTCAAACCTTGACACAAGCTTCGACTCGGAAAATTAGTGCGATCGCCCCTCGCGTATACATTTGTATAATACAACCTCCCATCCTCTTTCCCAGATTCACACGGCGAGTTTTCCAAGCAGCCGTCTTGAATTATTATTACCGTCGATTCCCATAAAAGTTTAAGTGCACATAAAAATACTATTGCAGTGTTTACCCTCGCAAATTAGCAATAAATGTCGTTTTTTTTCTCTCGCCCGAGACTCTTTAAATCACACGCGTACTAAATCACCGCGTGAACATTTCGTACAACATAATAATAATATCATACAATATATATATACATAAATATATATATATATGTAATGAAGTTGACATTTAAATAAAACAACGATTAAAACTTTTGGTCAATCGACGTTTTGGGAATCACGCGGTGCGCGGTTAGAATGTAATCAACTATCCTTTTAAATACTATATTGTATATATTGCGAATAAGGAGCTTTTTGCAATTCCCGTCGCCCCCTTTTATTTTTTTTCTCTCGTTTTCGTCCTTTACGACGGTTTTCTCTCTTACGGAACGCCACAATTAAAACGAACATCTGTGTCACATGCCCAGTCCCTCGGGACGTTGTCGCCGTTTCCCCAAATACGTCACGGGGATTTAACAGTATGCGTGCCGTCTGCATATATACGTGTACACGCCGACTAACTGCAGTGTCCGCCGTTCGAGTTGATTGTTTTCAACGCACATGTACAATATATTATATATAATTACATTGATATTATCTCTCGTTACCTCGATGTCCTGCTCGTCGTGTGCGGTTATTACGATTAATTTATATCGGAAAAAACGTACTGAAAAGTGGAAACCGACTGAGTGGAAAAAAATACACCCCTTTGCAATAGTATCGGTTTTTTTTTTTTTTAATTTTATTATTTGGTTATTCGTGCGGGGGCCAAGACGACGATTCGTGTGGATTCGGACACGCCGAAAGAAAACGACAATGTCGCATCGGCTGTAGCGATCTGACAGAATTACCGAGAAAAAAATATATATACATTACGCCGGGCGCGCGTGTTTTCCTTTCGGGCGCTGTATATTTATTTTTCTGGAGAATAATATACGATTAACACCCTTAAATCTGTACTGGCAAGTGGAAATAATAAATAATATTGCTGTGAGTGTATACACGGTGGTGCGGTAGGTGTGTTTATAACGATCCGAAATTGGTAATTTGGTCCCCCGGGTACCGTTCACGGGTCCCGCTTATTTATCGCATTATAATACAACGGCCACTGCTCGTTATCAACCTAGGAGGGGCTCGACACGATATTTATGTCCAATAGATACATTTACAACGATGTCAAATCAAGACCATAACAATATACGGTGTGATATCAATAGTAATAATAATATTTTTATTTCCTCGTCACTCAGCTCTTGCCGCTGAGGCTATTGGTACTCGCGGTTTGTATTCATCGGCGGTCGTCAAGCGGTAAAATCATCACCGTATTATGGGTACCTACCTACATATTTTATAATTGCTGTACATATAGTGTACTGCAAGCTGGTAAACGTATATTTAGTACATTTTCAACATAATAAGCCGTTTTAATTATTTGAAAAGTACTTATGATAATATGATCACGGCGCTTAATACTGGGCGGCCGGTTTTCGTTCGAAATCAATTCTGTCAAAGTCAAACTTTTATCGTATCTATAAATTTAGTTTTGGTTGTTTAGTCGTCGTCTTGGGGGAATATAAAGTACACGCGCATAGGGGTTATTGATGGGATAATGCGTTTTTTGGCGAACTGCGATCACGTATTATATACATTTGATCACAGGAGCGTTACCGGTTTTCAATTTAGGCGGAAAATGATTACGGGACACGCCGAAAAGTTTTATTTTGATAAAAAAAAAATAAGTATTTCATTATAAGTATGAGATGTCACCCACCACCTCACTGCACGGTCAAAGGTTTGTGTTTGCGAAAACTCAATATAACATACGTATTATAATATATTATTATACTATTACACATCGACTATTTAAATTGCATACACAACTCACGTGTATTTAGAATAAACTACTCGATTTACGAAATTACTTATATATATATATTTCTACCATATAGTTTTGCGAATAAATCTACCGTCGCTTATTTATAGCACCATTATACTATATACTCGAGTGAATAACATTATTGTATAGTTTTTTGATTCGTAACGACACACAAACAATAAAGACATATCCAATGATTTTTTTCCGGTCTGTTGCAAGGAAATTCGCACGATATATTATTTATTTTGTACCAATCAAAACAATGTACCTATTATTGTACAAATATGTAAAAAAAACGATTTAGCGTCCTCTATACGCAAAAAATTACTACATATCTATAATAGTATCTTCGTGGTCTTATATACGAGACTATTGGTCTGTCGAAAATCGATCTATAGTTTATCAGACGAATTATTGATCTAAATTGTACGACAATCCGTGCGAAATCTATAGTATAAACAGTAATTATCAGGGCTCGTAAGTTCACGAATTTCTATATAAATCTTGCTAAGTTGTATTTGTTATGTTATGTAGTTATCATGTGTTTTATATAATGCTAGATGACATATAAATCCATTTCAAGGTACCACGGCTACAAATTTGAAATCTTATTAGTTAGTTTACATGTTTTTGCATATTTAGAGGTTTTTTGCCTATTTGGCATATTTATGCATATTTCTATTTTATCGGGCATATTATATATGATTTTTATATTTCTATTCATATTATTATATCAGTATGCATTTTTTTATGAAAATACTAATTTATTGAAAGAATCAACATTTGATATGGATTGGATATATTGATGAATGCTACAGCGAGAAAATGAACGAAATCAAAAAATTTATCAATGGGAAAAAAGTATGGATTTCAATAGTCAGTAGGTATATAGGCTCAAGAATAATATTTAAAATCTATTTTATTTAGTCGTGATATAAAAAAATAAAATATAACTATGAAAAAAATGAATGGATAATTCATGTTATTTCAAAAATTATTTATGATTTTTTTAAGTAAGCATTTTTCAAGTGCATAATTTTAGATATTTAGTGCATATAAATACATATTTTTTTAAATTATTAAGCATATTTCAATGAATATTTTGCCAATTTTGATATGCATGCTTATTTAGGAATTTTTTAGGGCATGAACTTACGAGCCCTGGTAATTATATTACTGTATGTAGGGACGTTTTAAACCGATCCTATATAGACTACTATATATCATACCTACGTTTACGTGATTACACGTCGATCGCATCCTGCGATTGTACGCGGTGTATACCTCTACATAAACATGCGGTTTTTATAATAGATATGGAATAATATTACAATATTATATTATTTTGTCATCGACCATCGGTGCAGCATAATAATATCATGTTCTATGCGGTATAATAATTTATAATATGTAACTCTGACATAAATAATAAATGCCACTTTCACTGTCAAAATCTCAACACTAAACTCGACAAAATTAAAAACAACATCAACCTATGGAAAAATCCCGAACTCAATAGAAAAGAAGAAAACCATAATTAACCGACTTCGATTAGGACACACACACGCACAGCCACTTGATGACTAATGCCGAACCTCCGCATTATGCGACACGCATGCAGCAGCGTCCTTCTAACGGTCAAACACATCATCGAATGCTACAAATACAACCAGTACCGCAATCAATTCCACATCTGCCAAGCATTTGGACCAAACCTACTGGACACAAACAACTTAATTTTATTCTTAAAAATATCAGAACTGTATAGTTTAATTATCCAAAAAAAAAAAAAATATATATAATATGATGGAAACAAAGTGTGGGGACTCTGCATCATCATCATGATCATCATCCGATTGCCTATTACATTGAAATTATAATTATTTATAACGACCAAAGTGCAGGGCCCCTTCACATTGTATACATATACGGATAAATGTATCTACACAACACATAGGTCTGAGGTACCTCTACGCGTGAATATTGTATGCGATCGGTCGGTGCGATGTCCTCGCGCGGTGTGCAGTACCTACACTATATCATCATCGTCACATAATGAATGCGCAACCCTTGCGGTAAAAACACACCCTTAATCCCCGAGGACGCGACGTAAAATAATCCTCGTCCGCCTGCACCAGTAATCGCGGGGCCTAGTCGAGAAGAGACGTTCGGATTTTTATTCGTACTAAATAATATAGGTAGAAAACGACGTAATAATATTGTAATATTATCATATATTATACAATGTACGTATTATGATGACGATAATAATATAAATAATATAATACGGTACTACGACGTCGATATATAAAATTATATTGAATAATGTGCAGTAATAATAATATAATAATGATGATAATATATTATGTGAGCGGCGGCGGCGCGAGCGGTTACAATGAAATCAGCAACTTTTATTACACCGCGCACCGGTATTAAATTAAATCGGTTTATTCTATTCGCGCGCAAAGTCGATTTGTTGGCGTTTTTTGGTTAGGTTGTTTTTTGGAGTGTTTTTTCTTCTCTCGGGTGCGTTGTTGGTTTTTTTAACGAAAATTGTGAAATTCAATTTCACGGTCCGGTGGATGTGGATTCAATTTTTTCTTCGAGTTAAATGAAAATTCCCTTCTCCCTGCCCCGCCGTGGACCCCGTGAAAGGGGTGATCGTTTGTTAATAAAAACGTTAAAGCTAAATTGGTGTTTCCATGACTACAGCTAGATTATCTGGTTCGCTCATTGACTAAAGAACTTAAGTCCCCCCGCGTACCCTTTACGCCTGAGCCCCGAATACCTCATGTAGAAACATTCAGACTGTTTTCCCTCTCCCCCGATCTGTCTTTTATTTTTTTTTAATTTTATTATTTTTGTAATTACTACCCACTTTTTTCGAACCCTCGATTCGAGCGCACAAGAAATTGTATAGTCGCCCGGTGGACGAATGACAGAAACAGTGGTAGTGACGGAGACAACTATCGCGGTGCAAAGAAGGTAGTGGAGGTGGTGGTAAGACTCGGTAAGAGAAACCACGACCACAGGCATTTTAAGTGAATTCAAACTGCAAATGATTAAAACAATACCGAAGGCCAGCTTGGACTGTGACTAAGCGAAGCGGAAAACCAAAATCCACTTGGCGAATTGATTTAATATATTTCTTTTCAACCTGAGTATGGAATAGATTTTTCAAAACACGATTAATTATGTTAATATGTTCGACAACATAATATAAATATAGGTATCTTCATAATATAATATAACATAGTACCTATTAAAATTTAAAGTTTATCTATAAAATATTATATTCGTGTAAAATTACATTCATAACGTAAAACTAATAAAAGTTTTTTTTTACGATTGATTCTATAGTATATTGTTGTTTGTACTGTTTGTAGTAATAGTACTTTTAGTTATAATCATTTGGTTAGGACGTTTAAAATGTCTACAAATTATATCACACCAGTAGATATATATAAATTATATTATAAAGTAGTTTCAATTATTGTTTATTTAAATATGAAACATTATTTTTTTTGGGAAAATCCTGTACAGTAGGTAGGTTCGATATGCTATCCTAATTCCTAAGTATTTAACTATCAGTCCCTATCACTGGTTTTTGTGTTTTTAGTATAATAATATGTACTATAATATGCATAAGATATAGTATAATCAGGGTGTGGCAGTCAAACCCGACGATTTAAAATGAACTGGTGGGCAAGGCTAAAGTGGTAGATATTTCGGGAATGTTCTTATCGCTTTTAAACAACCTGAATTTAGTAATCATGTAGCATTGGTCTTATGAACAGCGTGCGTTCGCGGTAAAAACGTTTTACAAAAGTAATGAATAATGATATATGTAGTAGTAATGTGTGGCTAACCAAAGAAGGCATTTGCGTGATACAATCTTTAAAAAATGAAGTTTTTAAATATATAACTTAAAATTCTACTTGTGTGATTTTTATTTGTTTGGCAAAAAATTAATAAAAATATTTTTTTCTATTTTTTTAATTTTTTAAAATCGTCGGATTTGACTGCCGCACCCTGTACTATAATGTACATATTAGCTCAACTAGGGATATTCCAAGGGGACTTGTGCAACCCCCAATTTAAAATGTGCATCCCCAAATATAATAAAATACTTTTCCCATTATATTTTGAAATTTTACTTGAAATACTTTGAAGTAAAAATTATCAATAAATACAAAAATGTTGTATATTGTATATTGAGGAATATATATATAGATACTTTATTGCTATTATGTTCCCAGCTATAATATTTAGCTTATTTAATGTGTTGTACAGAATAGGTCACAGATATGTAGTTATTACTTATTTTTGTAACAGTAGTATTATTACATTATCAGTTGACAACATAACTTTGAACACAGGATAACGAAATTTTCTCTTTTACTTTGGCAGGATGAAAGACTGCCTATTTGAAGCGAACGCGTTGAAATTGTCTCCTGCTTATTTTATTGAAGTGTATTGATTAATAAATATACTATTATAATAGGTATAATTTATCACAAAATATTTGTTTTTTTCAATTTTTTACATACCTACACATCTTACAAATGGCAACGCACTGATGTTTAGAAAAAAATAATTTTTTAATGCGATTTTGTCATGAAGCGAGCGTCCGAACATTTTTCCAGCACCCGAGGTTTCCTAAATTTGCGATTAAACCACCTGTAATCTGTACCGCACCAAAAGTAAATTTCTTTAATCTCTACCACGGTCTTATGTTAGGTATACAGGTTTTTTATCTTATTATTATTTGTGTCATCTCTATTACTTCAATGTACTCGATGAATAGAATATGACTCAATGACTGTATAAGTGTCGTGTACGTTTCCACACCACCGATTTGCTTGTTAAACGACATTATATCACATCGTACATGTTGTTTAAAAGCATGAGGTATTACACATGGCGCGTTTTTTTTATTGTGGTGTCCCCTGTAGGCCTAATCCACATCGCAAGCGATAACACGAGAACGCCATCGACTTCAATAATATTGTAGATAACATAGATCGGTACAGCGAAAATTGCACTTCTCTCGTACAACATTTTTCGTTGTTTATACATCAATAATATTTTAATATAAATAAATAAATATCGAATTTAACTGAATAGATTTTAATTTCAAATTTTTAATTTTGTCGCAGCACGGCATTCGCGCATTTTCGGCTTACTATAGCGTTGAATTTTAGTGGAAAGGGCTAGCTAGGCTGCTGGCGCCGAGAGATTATATTTGTCACATAAGTCTAAGAGGAGTAAAAAAAAAGTAATTTTAAATTATGAGGATGATTTATAAATATATATAGATATAAATATACCCCGATCCATATTTAAAATTCAACACTGTCCTAATATTATAACTATTAACTATAACTAAATTATTATTATTATTATTATTATTATATTTATTATATTTTTATTATACATAACATAATATAACATAATATTATTTATTTATTATTATTTAGAGATTACCTGCAACGTCCTATTTCTAAGTCTCCCACCACTCACCATTCCTATTGAACCTCTTTATTCAACCTGTTTTAAATGTTGTGAAACTCATTCATAAATATTTTTTAACGGTCCTGGAACAAAGTTTTTATTTTGTGTGTGTGTGACGCCGGCCGGCAATAGTGGGTGATGTGTTTGATTCGAAGATGAAATGGTGAGGGGACGACAATATTAAATAAATACATTTTACAAAATACATAAAATCATCTTACTTGGTGTAGGCATCTAGAGTTTAGCTTACTTACGCACCGACCAAAATCAATATAAATCCTTATCGTCACTATTGGATATGATAACTTTTCTATAAAGCTTGACGGTTGTTGAAACATTATAGGGGCATAAAAATATATCAGTCTTCAGATCTGTGACCTGAGAGATATAATCCTTCGTTAATAATTGCATTTATTGTTGATATGCCGATGTGCGTGCGTCTATGAATCTAAAACGTATTATTGTTATATGTTGAAAATAATAAGAACTTAAACTATACAAACGAAAAGAAACTTAAAAAAGTTCAAAAGAATATAGGAAAACTTTTAGAAAATAAAAATTATAACAGTAATCGAAAAAATATAAATATTATTAACGAAAGTAAAAACTATATTATAATACAAAATATGTATTTTGAATAAAATTAAAATCGTAATAACATTAATAAGAAAATTAATAACTAGGCAGCATTACTATTGAGCCAGCATATCGATTATTTATTATAATAAAAAATATGAATAACTTGTTTGTGTACGTTTATTTATATTGTGTTTGTGGCCAACACACGATACAAAAAATGAATACCAAATAAGTATAGCTCTCCACTAAGGCTACCCATATTTACTTACGTCCATAGTATTTAAAAAAAAAACTACTAAGAAATTAACGATCTAAGTCTTCATGTTTAAAGTTATTCTAGTTCTAGTTCAAATCAGTCAGAGTTAAAAGGTTAACTCAACTGAATAAAAATAATTGTAATGGCATTATTGATTATTGTGTAATTGAAATAGGATAGCTGGACCACGTCTTCCAGAAGTCTGAACAAACAGTAATTTAAATAAATACAATTTACTGGCCGAAAATTAATTTAATAGTGACAATTTACTATTACTGTAAAAATATTAAAAATATATGTGGTACATAAATATACATATGCAGAAATTATTGTTAATATATATATATATATATTTCTAAGGGGAAATTAATAATTATACATAAAATCTTTATAATTTGTACACCCCTAAAAATATTGGTCTAGTTGCAATTATGAATTTACACCATAATAATATAATTATATATTTTGTAAACTAGTATATGATAAGATAATAATAATATTTAGATTTTCCTAATTCTATATTTTTTACAGGTCACATTGTTTTATTAAATTCGTTATACACTTCACTTGCAATCGTTTTAAACACTCAATTGACAATTGTTTATCTTTTAACGGTAGTATAGTACCTACCTGTTTACATTTTTCAAACAATTAAATACATTTATTTTAATATTTGATGGTAGGTACTCCTCAGTGAATGTCAAATATTTATCCGCAATATTATTCTCATCAAAAACTTTACGAATATAAATAATTTTAACAACAAAACTGTATATATAGTTTTGGCTGTTTCGATTTCATTAGGTTTCAAAAAAGTAAATCTTCTTTTAATAACTCAAGTCTTAGCATTATATAACCCATTAGTAACAAAACTCGAGGGGTGTATAAATTAAATATTACCATATTGCTATCAAAATACGAAAGCTGAAATAAGTAAAAAAAATATTATTTATCATTATTATATTTTCTACTCAAATTGATTACAAATTACATTGCACTACTAACTACAATAATTAAAATGAGTAATAGCTATACATTGGAAATTATATTTAATCTAATGTTAACATACAATTTTATTTTTGAACAATTGTCTTTTATTGTCAATTAGTATTTAATTTTTTTTTTTTTTTTTTATTAGGGTTGAGGCTTCGACAACAAAGATCATTAGCCTGTGGTACTGTAGGGGGAACTGTAGGTTGTTAACACGTGTGTGGGTTTGGGCAGAATTTTCGATTTGGGCACCCGTAGGTATCTGAAATGCCCGGGTGGGGGATTGAGGCATTTGTTCTCCGGACACTGTGACTTGCCCGAAGAAAAATGCCGCCCGTGACCACGGGATCGAACCGGCGCCGGCAGCTTCGCAACCGACGCCTTAGACCACTCGGCCACTCCGTCCCCCTATTTATTTTTGTTCCTTAGATAACTATATTATATTCATCATCGATGGTATGAGGTTTTCATTGCTGTTAATTTTAAGTTTATACTTTCTTTGATTCAACATAATATACAAGGAACAAATACATTAATATACAATACACTTCTAATTTCTATTAAAGTCTATAGAATTATTTAAGTAATTAAATAATCAAAACTACAAAGTTATTTTGTAAAAACAACTAACAAGTGGCAGAAATGCAGAATAGATTGTTCATACCTGTAGCAACCCGATGTAATGGAATTGTTTGTACATTGTATGTGTACCTAATGTGTTTATGTTCATACATATATACTGACATATTTTGACATCTCGATATGTGGAATTATATATTTATTTTTACATCACAATTCATTTCAACTAAGTGATACATTATAATTTATAATAGTACAAACAATAATATTACACAAAATATCGATAGGTACCTATCGTTATATTTTTTTTTAATTACCTAAATGTTTTCTAATGATATTATGAAAACGTTCAAGTGACACGATATTTATGTAATTTTTTTTAAACACTTAATTTATTATATGTTTCCATTTCATATACATATATTGATATATGTCCTACCGTGGTAGACTATATATAATAATATGTACCTATAACGTTATAGTAAATATACGATTTATTTTCAAAACATCACTTTAATCGAAAGTTCTACATTTAATTGAAAACAAACACGCCTAAGGGCCTTTTAAAAAGTTCTGTTTGCTTAAGAATAAATCGTATAATGGTGGAAAATTATACGCGGTCATTATAATATATATGTAGGTACCTATGTCCTTCATAGCAGATGGAACATTTTTATACTAACAATATTGGAAAAACTACATATTTATAAACAATACTTGATAGAAAATCATAGCGGAATCTTTTTTATCCATCTCCCATTCTTGTTAAATCCTAGTATAACAAATTAATATGTACTATAATCATATGCACAAATCCACTAACATTTTTGGAGGGGCTAATATTTTGAACATCAGCCCCACATGACTAAAAAACTGTATATTTGTGGGCTTAGCCCCCTACGATTTGCGCCTATATGCGTACATATTATATTGGTAGACTCTTGCACATCAAATTATGGATATGGGATAACGTCAAAAGTCGTGTAAACGCACTATACCTTAATTGGATCGACTACCTTATAGATACTAAACCTTACTACCTTATAGGTAATAAATAATATCGTATCATCATATTATATAATATAGTACCATTATAACAATATGAGTTATAAATGACTGTTGTAGTCTATGTTGTAGTGCTGCACCGCTCGTCGGGTAAAAAAAAATGTAAATAAAGTACGCGTTGGGGATGATCGGCGCTGGACGAGATGGGGATAAAAACGGAGAGAAAAAAAAATAGAAAATAACCCGATAACAATAGAGATACGGTCGTGCCGCGGGCCCTCTATATACCTACATATTATATAATAATATAATATTATTCGTATTATTATTACTGTTATATTATATTTTATACTCTGCCGGGTGTGCGAATACTCTGCAGCTATACATAGTCGGAATGATCGCGTCGCCCGCGAGGCCGCCGTCATCGCCGCCCGGTCCGTGCTCGCGAGCCACATAAATTATTCACCGGTCTCGCGAGCACGATTAAACTTGCACAGACGATAATAATAATTACAATGGTTGCGTACATTGCGTCGTCGCTGCCGTGTTTGCGTTTTCCGCCGTGTACACAACAATATAATATTATACGGTGTGTATAGCGTACGATTGGATCGAACCCGACGAATATAATGTACAAATATTTAGGTACACGCGAGAGCCGCACTCCCCCTCCCCCCCCCCGCACACCGTGCCGCCGACGATTGGGCATTAATTATTACTGGGCATAGTAGCAGTAGTCCTTCTGTGACTCGGCGCGTATTGTCTCTCGTGTCATAATATGCTCGCTCGTGCCGCTTGCATATATTACAATATAATATATAATAATAGGTAGTACATAATGTAGGCCATGAAAACAAAACAATATAAAATATCTACCCTGCACCCTTATGCACGCACACACGCACTCACTCAAACGCACGCACACACACACACACACACACACACCACTTATACTTTTATAACGACGATGACGAGTGATATAGACCATGGCGATGATAATAATATTTTAATAGTTAAGGTAGGTTTTCACTGCACTGAACGTTGACGTGTATAACTGCATAAAAACCTTTTGCTGCGTGGTTCGTTGGTAACCATGGTAAGTTTTTGGTACACCAGTGTGTTTACATGTGTTCCGGCGTTCGTACCACACGATCAACCACGTACCGCGTGTTGTTGGATTTAGACAACTATATATATATAGTCAAACGATTTATGCATCACTATAATCCAGTTCGTTTGGGCTATCGACAACTGTTACGATTTAAAAAATAAAAATCCCAGTAATATATTTAGAAAAATATGATTTTCGGACCACTGCAGATTTTTCAAAAAAGCCTTTTTAAAAATATGCCGTAAAACGGTGGTCGAGTGCCAAGACGAACAGGACGGGTTATACAAGATCGTATGGAGTTGACAACAAATAAAGCTGTATCCGGAATAATATCGGTCATCGTTGGATAAAGAATATAGATTATAAGTTATAAGTACTTATAACCATTTAATCCCAAACTCGTATACCAACGTAAACCAATACGAAACGTGTTTTCAGGGCGAACGTGAACATTCATCATACACGTACTGCAGTGTGTTAGGAGTAAATATAATGGTAAAAGCTATAGGTACCTTTAGTATTGGCCATTTAGTATTTGCTCATGGTGGAGTTGAGCGCCGGACTCACAACTACATTGTGTGTCGTGTCGTCCGAGGGAGTGGTTATTATGGTTACAACTGGTAACCATATTGATTTAAAAGTTGAGATGTATGGTCAATCCTTGGTATACTCGATTGCAACTCGGTTATCACATGATACCAAAAAAGTAATGTAGAATCACAATACGATTTGATCGACACGACACGACACACTGGCAATCGCAGCTGGGTAGCTGTGAATCTGGCTTTATATATAGATTGTTGTAAATTGTAATACCTTGGTATACTGTGGTAAACTGCATGCAACACGTCATAAGTCCAATATCCCAATAGTAAAAAAAAACTTTGACTTCCCGCCGTGATTTGTTAATATACCTCTATTTCGGTTATGACCAATTCGTAACCTCTACACATATGCACCCGTCGAAGTCCATTTAGTTCGCCGCTCATCGGGGTGCGACGTCTGAGAAGTCTCAATTTCTTTTATCCCAAAGTTATGTTATACGAAGATAAGTAGGTATACCTAAGGCGAGGTTTATTGTCAGCATATAGAACCCACCATGAAAAATACCTAGATCCGCCACCGGAAGTGACTTGTTATTATTATTTATCAATTTATAGTCTCATACAAAGTATACGGTTTATACGGCTGTATCGTGAATTTGTGGTGACGTTGTGTTGATATTCGTTTTCTATGGTTTATTTTCGATTTCGATTTTAGAGGACACTTTTCGCGACCGCTGAATTCCGGCGACTCTGTCAAGGGGGGGCAAAAAGGTTATTAGGCACTCATCAAGTTTACTAGGGCTCTATAAAATATAGCTTCTTTAACCAGGGGTGGACTGGCCCTGCAGGGTGCTATAAGCCAGGTATTTATAATACAGGTGCCCCGATTACCATTTTCGGGTCCTTTCTTAAATTTAACTCTTTTTTTAATATAAAACTCTTTCCTAATTTTAGTGAGTTTAAAATAAATTTATGGGCCCCTAATTAATTTTGCACCCTGGACCAAAAGTAGCCAGTCTGCCCCTGTCTTAAACTATATAATCAAACCTACGATCTTCGGATCTGCTGCGAGCGCAGTTCTTTTCGCGACGTGGTACATATTATATATTCGACCGTGATAGTGGTGGCGCGAAAAAAATGAAATCGTTTTCCCTATAAATAAAACCCATGGTAATCCGATTTGGGTTGTACGGGTGCAGGCGGCACAGTAATAATAATAACAACAAACGCTCGGGTATTCCCCGGCCGGGACCGTTTCCGATTCGCTTTAAAAGCGACGTTTAAAAACGGCTCGCCAAATGTCAACCGTTGACCTTAGCCAAACGCCACCGTTGCGCCTCCCTCTGGGATCGTCTTTTAATTATACGACACGTCAGTCTCGGGTTTCCTTTACACTCCAATCGCCACCCGAGGGTTGCCGTTTTCATTTAAATAATAACGTGCGCGCGTCCCGTCACAACTACCTATATATATACATAATAATATATAGCCGTGCTCGGTACGTACACCGTATTTTTTATGCGAGCGTATAAAAAAAATACACGACAATAACGACAATATTATATTAGTAGTGGATAGGTATATTAAAGCAAGTGTACAAATAAAAACAACTATTTATATTTTTTTTTATCATTATATATTGTATTATATGTATATATACTATATAATATTACGTATAGAATAAAAATGGGGAGGGGAATGAAACGTACGTTTTAACAATCACTCAAGTTTAACAAATAGACATCGAAATGTTTACATAAACAATAGACAATAATATAATATAATATATAATATTGTAATGTGCCGATTAAAAAGTTCAATAATGTTATTAGGTACTCTACAGCCTACAGCGTATATACCGTCGTCGGCCACCAAAGCGGCGGTTTATTAATACTATACACGAAGTTTACATAACATAATAATACAGTCGAACGTGGTTAACTCGAAGTTGAAGGAGCCGACCAGAAAGTTCGAGTTATTCACGAACTCGAATAATTATCCAGTGATAATACTCAAAAATTCTAGGGACCGGGGGAAAAAGTTCTAGGCATCGACGATTTCGAGTTAATGAAGTTCGACTGTAGTATGACGTATATAATATAAAACGCATATTGTTATCATAATAATGTATACAAATATCTATTCAGCAGAGCTCCCGTAATTTTGACAAAACAGTAGTGGTTAAGTGCGTCGCGTCTTATTATATATTATTATGTAAATGTATTTTGTAGAAGGTGAAGTATAAACGATGTACAAATAAGATATAAATTCATTAATTTATGTAATAATATCATAGGCTTCATCCGGTACCTTCTACGATGAAAAACATATACGGTTAACACATTATGGCGTCCAAGAAGAGACAAGTCACTTTCTATCGTGCATACAACATAATATACGTGTTCGTAACTTTCGTTAAAAAATAAACAATGATATACGTCCTACCTATATATTAATAGAATACTTTAGGCCCTGCAAATAATCTACGTCAGGGGTCTCCAACCTACGGCCTACCAAGGTTTTTGCACCCCCAATAGTATATAGCCACGAAGCGACCATATTATATCATGATCAATCTTACCTTTTGCACGGCGTGCAGTTTTCCGAAATTATAACGATTAACGATTTTTTGTAAGATACCCTATCTGGTGATATTACGTATGAGATGCGAGGTAAAAAACGAAAACAGGTTTTAGGTTTTGAAATTCGCCCACTTGCAATTTGCATACTATAATAATTAAACGCCACTGGACGAGACCTGCACTCGTCGATAATTAATTATATCGCGTACATATCGCATAATAAACACACTGTATATAACTATAATGAATACTCATAAAAAAAATAAATCAAAAAATCAATAAACAGCCGTCTGACGGACCTACGTGTTCCTTTCGTCGGCACACGTTTCGATGTCTATTTCATCTTCGTCGTCGTCGTCGTCGTCGTCATCGTCGTCCATGTCGTCCACGCAACAACCACCGCCGGCTTCGTCACCGTTGCCGTCGTCATCATCGCCGTCACCCGACTTGACCGAAGCGGCGGCGACTGCGGCGGCGGCAGCAGCAGCCGCGGCCACGGTAACCGGGTACACGGGTCTGAACGCGGAAGAATAATCGGCCGCGACGGCGCTCCGGTTGACCAGGGCGTTGTGATGTTGCGGGTCCAGCTCGAGTTTGGGCAGCCAACAGGGCAAGCCGCCGCCCGCAGAATACGCAGCTGCAGCGGCCGCGGCCACGGCGAACGGGTTGGCCCGCTGTTGCCACACGTAATCGACCATGGCCTGGTGTAGCGGCATGGACGGCACCTGTACCGGCGGAACCGGCACCGATTTCTTTTGCTGCAGTTCCGGCGACCGGTGTTGGTGGTGTTGGTGGTGCTGATGGTGGTGCAGGTGACCCGCCGACTGGAGCACGGGCTGAGGCATTTGCACGATTACCGCGGCGGCTGCGGCCGACGAAGACGACGAAGGCGGCGACGACGAAGCCGACGACTGCT
Source organism: Macrosiphum euphorbiae (assembly GCA_949089665.1). Lineage (NCBI taxonomy): Eukaryota > Metazoa > Arthropoda > Insecta > Hemiptera > Aphididae > Macrosiphum > Macrosiphum euphorbiae. The sequence goes on along the minus strand of CARXXK010000001.1, from coordinate 88,256,198 downwards.
GTCGCGAGTGCGACGGCGGTGGCAGCAACGGTTGGGATGACGGCTGTTGCTGTTGGTGCTGTTGCTGCATGAGTGACGGCGGCGATGGCCTGGACACGGCCCGTTTGCGTGTGCCACCGTTGAACATGGCCTTGACGTCCTCCCACGCGTGCACCACATGGTCGGGTGGGTCATCGCTGAGCTTCATATGCCGGCGCCACGAGTTGAAATTGGCAGCGTCGGGTTGCACGTACCGGGCCCCGGCGCCGGTGCGGTGAGAGTGGAATATGAACTTGTTGGGCGAGAAGAACAGACCGCACACAGCGCAGCGGATGCACTTGGCCCGCGACGAGTTGTACCGTGACGGCAGGAACGAGCCTCGGCAGCCCCATGCGCACTCGTGGTGCACCTGCGAACGCAAAATCGTCGGGCAGCCGGGGTGGCGTGTTGTCGCCCAGGAACGAGTTGCACAGCCGCTCCGCTTCACGCCTGGTGATCATGCCGCACCGGCGCGACGACACCGGCATGGCGCCCGCCCGGCGCAGCATCTCTAGCTGCACCGGCGTGCACTGCACGCACGTGATGCCCAGCGCGACGCGCCGGTTGTGGATCTCGTTGTAGCTGAACCGGTGCAGCAGGGTGTTGCTGATCTGGGCCAAGCACAGCCGCTCCTGGTTGTCCATCTGCAGCGAGACGATCGGCACCCCGTACAGGATCACCGTGCCCACCTGGTTGGACAGACAAAACAGAACCTGCTCAGGTGCTTTGCCCGCATTCGCGCCGCGCCGCGCCACAGTCATAGTATTATTAATATTATGACGCTTAGTACCTATGCATTCGCGGTCTACCGAACCGTTGGCGTACGCCGTACGTATATATATATTACACTGATTTTATGATGTTTGTGAAGTTAGTCCCCCAACTTTATTTGATTTTAAAAGTATAAATTGTAAGTTTACTCTATTTGTAAGTAAATGTAGTTGTTTTTCATGATTTAACATGATTTTATGCTCCCAATGACCCAGATTAAACGATTAGACTATTATATAATTATATCAAAATGTATTGTAATTAATATATGTATTTAATATCATAATACATATTGGCTATATATATAGGTATATATATATATAGATATACAGGACCGGAATGGTCCAGGGGTTATCAGGGTGCCGGCCCGCAGAAAAGTGGAAAATACGCATAGGACAAGACCACACACCGTTTTTAAAATACTGGATATCCCATTACCGCACACAAATTTAGTAGTGTATTTTTAACATGCCACAAAAAAGCCCATAACTAAGAATTTTGACAAACTCCAAATTAGAAGACTTGGAGAAATTCTTTATAACTGTTTAACACTTTTTCATGCTTAAGAAATAATCTTTCAGTAGTACATCTAGTTGCGAAATTCTTTAGATAGCAGGCGTTTGTGCAATCCATCTCGTTTCACTGTAGCCAAGTAATTTCTAGTAATTTCTTAGTTCCAGCCACCTCACAATTTTTTTTTTTTATTGATTTTTGTTAATTCTTGGTCTACTTTCTGAAAACGGAACATTTTAGTGTCCCGAAGATTCCTCAGTGGAAAACGAGACAGAGGTACGAAAAATGGGTCGCATGGTGGAATTATTTTGATGTAACATATTCACACACACACACACACACACACACATTTTTGGTTTTTTAATTTGGATTGTGTATTTTGATTTATTGGTATTTGAATTTAATTCTATGTAATAGTTTTATATTTCAATTTGTATTTCAGGTTATAATAAATTTGTGCTGTATAGTGTATAGTACTAATTTTGTGTGCGGTATTGGGTTATACATTTTGTGCGGTATCGTGTCATGTGTTTGCAGTAATGGACATCGCTGAAATCAAGTATTTTTTAGCCCCATTCGTATTTATGAACAGGTCCCCGATTATCACTATCTGGCCTTTTCTTAAATTTAACTCTTATTGTGTTATATAAAACTCTTTCCTGATTTTGGTAAGTTAAAAAAAAATATACGTGCCGTTAATTAATTTTTCATCCTGTGCCATAAATAACCAGACCACCCCTACATACATATATTATATAGGTATTTTTGGTTTTTAAATTCACGGCAGGCTCGTAGTCGGCAGAAATTCGAGTTATTTGAGTTAATCGAGTTACTGGTAAAAAAACATATAAATCCGAATGCGTTTGTATTTCATTGTTTCCGGCATTTTACAAAATCAAATTATTTCTTGACACAATTTTACAGTGTGTCTATATTCTATAACACCTCTGCAGAATTTGGTCAGAATAATAACTAGAGCTGCGTAAGGCGAAACATAAATTAAATTATTTGTTTATTTCAAGTTGATCGGTAATAATACCCGTTCGATATCTGTCAGCGGAACGACGTCTTTGCAAATTTAATTTCGTTGATTCAGTTCGCCTTTTGAGTGTTTAAAGCAAACAAATAAAAATAACGTTTTGTCATTTTTTATTTTATTTTTAAGGCTAAAGCTATTGTCATTTACTCGCATCGTAAACTTGTAAGCCTCCCGACCGGAACGACAGTTCCCCTATTAAAAGGTCGCCACGCTCCCTCTGACTATTTATCCACGCCACTTGATGACTTCTAAATAAATATAATACAATAACCCTAAAGAAACTATTTGCCTTCTTGTTCTATATACAACCTTAACACTAAAGAATTATCCTGATAAATCCACTTCATCACGCGATTATACAATTAATGTTTTGTTATTGTTAACTATTAAAACCATTAAACATTTTTATTTAACTCTATCTCAGGCGTTGATTTGCTTATAATTATAAATCAAATCGTTCGCGAGTAATGAACAAAAAAACATTCTAAAACGCATAGTTTATACCGACATTCAAGATATATAAGGTTCAACTCTATCGAAAATTTAAAAACCAATAATCGAACGAAATAAAAAATTGGTGTTCGTGTTATTTTTACAATTTCTGAGCTTACTTTGTTCGGTTTAGAATTATTGATCACCGGATTGAGCGCTCTTGGTGGTTCGGTCTGTTTGTCATCCCTGTGATGACTGATCAACTGGAACCTCTGATCCATTTTCGCTAACGTCATTTTACTGCACAAACAATTACGAAACAAATAAGACAAATAATATATATATATAATATAATTATTATTGTATAATTTATGGTTTTTGAATTTATTGTGATTGATTAAAAAACATAACGTAAACAGATGCAACCGCACAGTAGGTAAAACCTGGAGAGCTAAAAATATTTGATTAACTTTTGCAGGGTTTATAATTTATGTTATTATCGCGCAGGTGGGTTTTGATATTATCGATCACAAGGAATGCATTAAAAATTCTTAATTGTCATATTATTATTTTCCTTTCGCAGAAAACCTTTTGGAGGTTCGTGAAAACCGCTCGTGTCAACATTCATCCTGCAAATGTTTCCTACGTGCGGTACGTGCAAATAATATTATAACTATGCAAACTATCTTATATCTATTATTATTACTATTTATTATCACTTGAATATTAACCATTAGTTGCATACACCTATGTACTAATGCGTTCCCATTCGTCTTGAATAAACAGAAACAGTTGGGAAAGAATAGATAAATGAAAAACAATACGGAGAGTATACTACAGTATATAGTAATCTGTGTGTAAGGACCCGGAGGTGAATTTCATCGCGTTTCGTCCTTGTGGCTGAGCGTTTGTATAATATTATAAATACAGCAGGCAGTGCGAGTCCATTTCCCCGGCACGGTCTACCGCCGCGCCGTCTTAATCGAACTCTTTCGGCGCCGACGACCATATTATTATTATTATGTACGGCGAGCGTGTTGTGTGTACTCGAAATCATTAGCGCGTGGAAAACCGAAAAGGCGAAATTAATTAAACGAGAGCCGATTTGCTGTGCGCCGACAGTGAGAGCGGAAGAGCGGGAAGACGACGAGGAGCGCACTACACCGGATTTTGACGAGTGCCATTCAACGGCGGAGGCGGAGGGTGTGTTGTTTGGAGTGGGCGCCAAGGGGGAACGGTTATACAATATAATATATATATATATACCTATATACCTATATACGTATATGTACGCGACCTGGTTGCAGAGGGTTAATCTGACTCCGGTGGGGGTGTACCCACGTAATCCGTCGATAATTACTCGTTACATTTCTGCGAAAGAGAGAAACGTTTTTCCGCGTCCACAGTGCAATGGGTCCTCTCGCGCGTGTATATATATATATATATGCGGCAGCGCCAATCGGCTGCGCCGAGGGGGTGAGTATTAAGCTTTTATTTAAGTATAGTAGGTTCATAATATTATATATATATATATATATATATAAACGGCGGCGGCGACGCCGGTGGGTTCATTCTAATTAAAATTAACAAAAAACCCGCACAAATGTGTAATACCTATTACATTTTATTTTATATTGCATTATGTACGAGTGAGAGCAAAATACGGGGTGATTCCATTTGAACTTGGCGTATATCGGTCGATACGTCTAAACATTTAAATAATATTTAGGAAAACATTTTTTTTTTTTCAGTTTATGTGCATTTTAAATACGAAATGGTTTGGTACGGGCCACGCTGCCTTGACGAATCTGCAATTTCAAATTTGTCGTATCCCGAAGTCTATACCAGTATATTCGGGCTCAGGCCATATACCACACGAACGACTATATCATCAAATAAGTATTTCACACAAGTCCACAATATTTTCTTCCATATTAGTATAATAGTATGACATGAAGGAGTATTCATTGTACTTTGGTTGGGTCGATTACTTATCAAACTGCACAATTATTCAACGACACTACATATTACTATCTATAACTAGTAATTGACTACTACCTAAATACATGTAGGTACACTGTACTGTTAATGTTTAACGATCTTTCGGGTTTTAAAAAATGTACTACTTTTAAAACGATTTAGCTGGCAAGATATTATATATCAATGAATAATAACAAATTCGAGTTGTAAAAAATCACCCTACAGGCTACAGTACCTACATACGTATTTTAGTATTCATAAATATTATGTGCGCTTGTTCATTTTTGCTCGGTATATACACTGCAACGTCTTAAATTATTTAAACTTGTATTGTCTGTATATTATATAAATATAATATTTTACATAAGGTATACGTAATACGTGTCCTCGTCGTCGTCGTTGTTGTCGTCGTCAACATAGTAATTTCAATGCATTTTTAAACATTCGCCACAATTATTATTATACCATTCCACCTCGGTCACGGGGCGGTGTCTTCAACAGTATACAAGAATAATAACGTTAAGCTCCTCTTCACCACCCCTATACCACTCCTGCAGTACCAACATACAAATACGGTATATAGTAAGGAAATGTTAATTTACATTTTTTTTTCTCTTCCACTCCCTCTCTTTAGCTCTCTCTCACTCTCTTACACGCTCACTCCACAAGTTTGTTTTTTAATAAAATGTTATTATTTGCTGTGTCTATATATTACATGTATATACTATGTGTATATATTATGCATACCTACCGTTGGATCAAATTGAATATTATAACTATTCTGCGAAACGGGTAAACAACAAATCAATTGCGATGTTTAAATATTACACGCTGGCATTATATTATGCATATTGGGTGGTTAATAATAAATTGCATTTGTGTTTCTCTTCCTTTATATTTTCTTTCTTTAATTTAAAGTATTTTAACAAATATTGTAAAGGCAAAGTAAAATGCAATAAAAAAAACTTTTGTAAAAATAAATGTAAAAAACAAAACAACAAAATATTCGGAAAAAAATTAATTTAAAATTCGTTTTTTTTTTTATATATATAGGACATAGCTGTATTGTATCTCTCGTAGAAGTAGTGAGAAGTGAGAACACCAAAACAGACACAATTATTAAAACCACTTTCCTAGAATTCAAGAAATGTATAGTTTCTCTCATTTTCCACAAAAGTTGTAAAAAGATAAATCTAAGATCATGTTTGTAATACTTAATATAGAAATAGAATCATATACATACCTAAAAACTATTCAATAACAATTATCTTTTATCTACACCTTTATTTCAATATTTGTATTTATTGTTTTTATTTTAATCTCAAGTTGTCTCTATACTTTATAGACTGACGACTAAAAATGCAGCACTATTATATAGAGTTTTCGCGCATGCTTGTGTCCGTGTATAAGCAAATCGAACACAGACAATTTAAGAAGAATAATTACAACAGTTAAGTAGGAACGTTATAAAGCAGTACAAAATATATACTATAAAATAATAGTCTTATAAAAATGGTTATGTTATATGAAATAATTACCGATAAAATAACAAAATATCCTTAAGTTAAATGTGAAAAATTTTTGAAAATAACACAGCAGTAAAGCTGATTGAATTTACTCGAAAACAACAGATTATAAAATTGAAGGGATTATTAATGGCTAATTAATGTTATAAGCATCTTTAAATCAAGAGTATTTATTACGTCGAAATAAATTCCATCGGCTGCAGTGACTACATGAAATATTCTAAAAAGTTTTTGTTAAAATATGCAGGTACCTATATAGTGTAAATATTAAATATTATTTTTAATAAACACGCAATAGTAATTATCAGGGGTAATTTTTTTGGGCGCACACTAGTTGCCTCCCGAAGTCAGAAAGGTCCATAATTTTATAATGCTCCGACTATTACTATTGCCTCCCGACGTACCCTAAATTTTATCATAAACGAAAAAGGTCTAGTACTAGTAACCTTCTAATAGCGAGGTAATAAATATACAAGTGGTTCTAAACATTTTCAAACATACCATGTATGATGTATCAAAATAAGTTTGTAATTTCAAAATCGTAATTTATGACTTTTGTTATGTTTGATATTTAAACTTACCTAAAACGAGAAATTAAGTTCATGTTTTAGATGAGATAGATATTATTTACGAAAATGAACAATATTTATTACACAATGATATAGAAAGCGGAATTGTTTTATTTTCTACTAAAACGAATTTGGAATTCCTAGTAAAAATCGATACGTTTTATGTAGATGGAACATTTCAATATTGCACCAAATATTTCAGGCAATTATGTACTATTCATGGATTAATAAATAACTATTACATACCTCTTGCTTTTTTTTTGTTAAAAGATAAAAGTGAACAAACATATACTGGTATGTTTCATGTATTAAATACGTTGTGCTTAAAAATAGATAGTCATTTTAAGCCAAACATAATTTATATTTATTTTGAAAAAGCCATACACAATTCTATAACATGCATATGGCCAAATATTTCTATAAGAGGATGTCGATTTCATCTTGGCCAAGCTTGGTGGCGTATAATTCAGTCACTTGGATTAGCTTCGAATTACTGTAATGACGATACCATTAGAGAATACTTAACGTGCATATTTGGCCTATCATTTTAAAACCCAGCGGAAGTCGGAGATATGTTTTCAATGGAACTAGCAGCCATACAGCCTTTAGATGATAAAATAACTCAATTTTCGGACTATTTAGTAGATACATATATATCAGAGGATTCAATATGTTTCCACCTCATATATGGGCAGAAAAAAGTTCAAGCATTCAGCTCACAACCAATGCATGCGAATCATTCCATAGCAAATTTAATAGCTATTTTGAGTCACCGCATCCTAATATACGTATATAAATTTATCGAAGTTTTAAAACTAATTCAAACTGAGACTGTAATTTTAATACAAAGTTCTAATAAGCCTAAACTACATGGTCGATTACAAATTAGAAACAAAATAATTTTCATTGATAGTCAAATAAAAAAGCTAAATGAAAAAAAAATATCAAATTTTGAGTACCTACAAATATTGGCTAAAAAATATAAGCCAAAGCAATGTTATAAATTTAACTTATTTGTATTTTACCTATTTTGTTTGACTTATTGACTACCTAATTGATTTATTATTTTTATAGTTGTTTAATTTGTATATAAATGTCGTATATTATACCTAATAAAACATAAAATATTTATTAATTATGTTAATTTTATAAATGCATCTATTTATCCGATTTTTTTTAGTGAAGTTTATGAACCACTACTTAATTTTGTACGGGTAGGCAACTAGTGTGAAAATTCTTGGGAGGCAACTCGTATATTATTATGAACTACCTGGTCATCGGAGGCAACTAGTGTATATTAACCTTTTTATTTACGATAAGGATGGACGGCAATTCGTATATTTTGGGAGGTAACTAGTATGCACTGATTTTTTTAATGACAGGTCGTCAAGAGCGCACTTATGTGTGCGCAGTGTTAGTATACGACCGAAACGAGTTGTGCATTTGATAACGATATTTAAACGGATCTCACCAGTCACCACAAACAAGTTCTAGAGGGTAGGTACGACTTGGACGACGTTAAATATTATGTACACACATATCAATCGCGGGATGAAAAAAATTCGAGTGACTTTATTGTATTATAATGTGCTGCAGTGAGCTAGTCGTAATGGTGCTCCCTCCGTCAACACATACATAACAATACAATCCCTTAATTATACCCCCGCCGCGGGACACATTACACCGTTATAATATATATATTAGCACAATAATAATAATAATATAATATGTTGTAAGCGGGCGACTCAGGCGAAAATCGGGTGGCACGCATAATAATAATAATAATAATATATTTAATATTATAATGTGTACGCTGTTTCGATATTATTACATAAACCGCGCGAGCGGAGGAGTTTAATTTCGTTTTCCGCCCGACAACAATATAATCGTATTTCAGCGGCGGGCCCGGTCGAAACGTCATTATTAACCGAATATCATTATATAATCGTTATATAGCTACAATCATATTGTATAATATGCATATTATTATTGTTATTAAAATATTATCGCTGCGCTCGCGGGCGCCAAATAATAATAATTACGGTCGGACGGCTGTGCGTAATGCGATTGTGCGTTTACGTATAAATCTCGGAGGAACGCGCATATATATATAGGTACGACCATTGATTATATATAAACCGTGGTACTACTCATAACATATACACAATATTATCATTCATCGTCATTGTCTGCGCAACCGTGAGACCAAGGGGGGTGGTTATGGAGGTGATGATCTGGGGGCAGGCGATTTCCGCCCCCTTATAATCGATTCGTAGCTGTAAATTGTATTACACAATAATATTATGTATACATTTATGATTATATTATCCGCACTGCAATACATAGTAGCCAAGTTGGGTCGTAAATATATATAGGTACCCACAACTGAACAAGCCAGTGTAATATCTAATATAGGCGCCAGCTAGGGGATGAACTATATTGGAGGGGCCCACTGCTGTAGTGTCAAGATTTAGAACAAACTATACCTACATTAAGGTATATTCTGGACTCTATAGGTCATATACGCGTATGTGTATATTCCACTTACCAGTTACCACGTGCAGTATTGTGTAGTGGGTATCATAAGCTGAAGTCCATTATTTAATAATTATAATCATAGCCCTTTTTCTAAAAAAACAGTACCCAAATATAAGCTAGTCTTCGCCAAAAACGAAAAAGGTTCGATTTTCGTTTTCGATAAATATTGTTTAGGAAATATGTAATAGCGCAATAATGTTTCAATAACATGTGTATTCAGTAATTCAGTTTTCACAAGTAGGCTGTAGGCACACGACAATAAAACAAATATTCTAATTAATGAAAAAAAATAATAAAGACTACATAATATGTTGACAAGGATAGTGAATTAAAATGTTTTATTCGAGTGCAAATCGAACCAAAGTATTTGTTATTCAAACTTACTCTATATAGAAAACTAGTTACATATAATATATAATAAGTAATACTTAAGTATACAAAATGCTGATAGTTACTTATTATGATTTTATTCAATAACGTACTTAATTTCCATTACTTGATGAAAGGTGATAAACTCACAATAGTAGGTATATTGTGTGGCAAGGGTGGAAAGTGTGCACTGTTAAGTGAACAATTTCAGTAGAGGACGACGTGCCCGGCACGAGGCACAGGCGAGGACCTCATTTCGGCCACGACTAAAATTGCCTTCTCGCACGAGACACACGTACTATTTTTTGACACGCCTCTGCTTTCATCGATCACTGCAAATGTAATTTTCCACATTTCAATTTTGCTGCCCAACACTTTTGTGCATTTCCACTTTAACACCCGCTGGACGAAAAAATGTCGCTTTCCGACGTTTCAACCGTTATCAAAAACTAAACTTTCGGTGCATGCGTGAGCGTGACAACAAAATTATTTACCTAATTCATGACAGACTGTATGCCGTACTAAGTACCCATACTTTTATCAAATAATTAAAGTTTAAAATATAATTTAATTAATTGGAAAATAGTTTTATTAATTAAACGACCAATTTATTTATATATTCAATTAATATGTATAAATAAAATTGAAAATACAATAACGAATTATCTTCTTTTTGGTGTACCTACTCAACCCTGCCTTATCTGATTCAATAGTAAATTTAATTTTAAAAAAATAGAAGGTTAGGGAGTTAAAACTAATTGTATAAACAAAATAGTATGCAACTTATATTGTTTATAGGTACCTACACGATGATTACATAGTACGGGTGCGGAGGAGTTTTATTAATTAAATATTAATCCCTCGCCTTGCGTTATGTTCACGACATTTACCTATATCTATATGTGCCTATGCGTGGTAATTTGTAGTTTTATTAAAATCACTCAATGCATACACATTTATGATTTATCATGTCAGGCAATATGGTTTGTTTCACATGAAATAAAATAACCTACATTCAGGAAACAAGGGCTAATCGATTGTAATTCTTTCATATTGTTTATTATAAAACAAAAATGTGCGTGTTTTATCATTAAAAAAAATTTAAATACAGTAAGTATGTCAGTACCTATAGCAGATTATATTACAACATTTTATTATAATTAAATAATTATTTTTATTTCTAAATGTAGATAATCAACAGTTCAAAATATGTTTTTGCAATTATTTAACACTAAATATCTACCTAAATACTTGTATAGGTACTAGCTGCTCTATATTAATAATCATATTATAACATACAAACACACTAATCTAAAAGTTAAACTGCACTTGTATATAATATAAGTTCCTATCAAGTCGCGTATAGGTTTATTATCTCCAACTATACGGGGTAGAGTGACAAAACAACCACACTTGAACAAAATGTAACAATTTCAAAACATTGAAATCAGAAAAATAAGCAATAAACCACTCTTAGAGTTAGACTAGAATCTAACTAGAATTCCACCGTTGGTTTTTAGTACAGAGGTTCCCTGTATGCTGCAGCAGCTCTTAAATAATTACAAAAGAAACTGTTAAAATTCATCAACACTTTCACATAATATAAATCACTTAAGAAAATCATCAAAATATATTATTATAACTAAGCTTTCCACTCAAACCTTACCGGGTTAATTTTTATTTCCTCTATAATCGGTCAAATCGTGGTTGTAGTTGGTATCGTGACCAAAATGAAATGAAATAAAAAATATAAATATGTGTTCGTTTTTTTTTCCAATTTAACAATTACCTTTTACATGTATTTTTTGTGCTAATTTTTACACCGATTTTTAATATTGGAATATTTTTGAATTCATACATGACAATTAAATGTATAGAAATACAACAAATAGTTAAGTTATTATCGGTATTTATGTATATTTTATACGTGTAAAAAACCAATTATAGTATAAACCAACTTAAGATTACTCAAGCTTGCTATATTATACAGAGCCAGTGGCGTCCGCAGGATTTTTCAATGGGGGGGGGGGGGGCTTGAAAATTAGTTACAAATTTATTTTTATTTTGTCCAGTCTAATAATTTCATACGTTTATTTGAGGTATTTTAAAATGTTTGTGACTTTTCAACTTTTCTGGTAGAAAATATGCTCTTATCATTAGCTTCAATGCCCAGTGTATGTTTTTGGAAGCAAATTGGATCTAGTTGGTACTTTTAGGAGGTCGAAATTGAATCTGTTCAGTGCTTTTAAAAGTACCTAATTGGAGAAAAAAAATGAAAACTTATTTAAATTGTTTGGTAACAGTAGCTTGGTTACAGTGACGTATTTACGTTTTAACCTTACCCATTTTTTTCCATGTATAAAGTACAAATTGCTGCAGTACTGTTGTTATTTATAATTTTGTTATCCTGTGGGCATGTGAGTGACATTACACAACATTTATTATTATTATATAGGTACCTTACATGGAGTAACTAACAAAAAGTTGCAACAGCACTAAACAAATTTTGATATCCCCCTCCTCAAGAAAATCCTATATACGCCCCTGCTTGGTTATACCGTCCTCACTTGGATTGTATTTGATTGATTAAAATTTTTTTTTTATAAATGTCAATAAAAAATTATTTATCCGGTCGAAAAGCTTAAAAATGTAATACGTAAGTTTTTTATTATAGCTAAAATATTAACGATACATATGTATTTAAAGTTCAACACAATTTAACCACAGTTAATTTGTAGTTCAAAACTTATAAAATATTTACAGCTAAGGCTAGATAATTTAATACAAGGTCTTTCGTACAAGTAGTTCATTCTTTTACCGAAAAATTACAGATAATTTATGGAAATTGGTATGCAAATACAATGTTTTTTCAAAAATTAATTCATAGTAGTCATAGGTAAGTCATATATGAAATTTACGTCTTGCTTACTAAAGTTGACAGTTTAAATATGATTAATATTTTTTTTTTAAAGTAATAATAATACGGTCAATGGGGGGGCTTCAGCCCGTTAGCCCCCCCCCCCTGCGGACGCCACTGTACAGAGCTGCTATATTTCCCAAACTTATGAAAAAAAATAGTGGTGAATTGTCATTAGCTCTTTACTTGAAATAAGTAAATGAAAAATAACTATTATAAATTATATAACTATTGCGTTAACAATTTCAAGTTAATTTCCATACTATTTTCAGGTTGTATAGAAAACATCACCCTTATTATATGAACGCTTACAGGTGTAGGGTAGGTATAATTATAATATCTATGCAATAATAAAATATTAGATCCTTTTATCATTTATTTTAATCATATTATTATGAGTGGTTGATTATGTAATAATGATTCACAATATGGATTTAATAGGAATCAGGGTTCCCTTATAATTTTCCAGAACTTCAATGATCAATTTATTATTCCCTACAATCATAAGAGTTATGGTGTAGATTCTTCTTTTCGACTTTTATAGCTAATAAACTATCCACACCAATGGATTTTTCAGATTCTATAACCGTGATCAATATTTAAGTTTAATGTTATATTGATGTTATGAAATACCTAATAAATAATAATGTATTTATTTTTTATGTTTTGATTATTCTAAATATAAATTGTTTGTATTTTTTCTTTGTAAAGTTAACTTACAAGTATTATTCTTATAGTTGATCTGCTACCTTTATAATGGTACCAACTGGCACCATGCTGCTATCAAAAGCTGGCGGGTAGGTGCTTAAAAATAAAAAATTATTCCCTTCTTTAACTACCTATAACATTCTTCGATCACCCATCATTAGGATACGTACACTATTTGTGGATTTCAAATATATAGCGGTAGGTACCTATTATATGAAAACATTACATTTAAATTAAAATCGTGCAAGTTTACTTATTAGTATATATATATACAATTTGTTTAGTTAAATCGCAACTTGTTTTGTATAAGCTATTCGTGTTACTAACATTATTTGCTGTTATATTATACCATAGCCAAGCCATGCCGCAAAAATTATGTGTGCAGTTGAGTGTGCTTGAACAAGAGCCCCGGGCCGTAGGTAGTCTATATTATTGATTAAGGTCCCCCTAAACTTTTTAAAAGTATCATTGAATTATAATAATTTTATTTGAAAGATGTTTTAAATTTTGGAATTTTTAGGTGCCTCTAAATAGTTTTCAATTTATCTTGCTTTTTCTTAAGGGAATTGAAAGAGGGGATTTTTCATCTTTAATAGGGATTGACTATATGATTGAGACGTGTTATATTTCCAATGTACGGACTAATAATTGTTAAAGTGTAGCGATAAGAAATTTTAAAACTAATTTGAAATTGTCGTTAAGTCTTGAATTCTCCACATTTTTGATTTTTAGATTGCAAATTCTTCAGAAATTGAAATATGAAATTTTTTTATTTTTTATTTTTCAATAACAATATTTAAGGATGTAGGGTGATCAAATCAAAAATGTGGGAAAGTCGATCTTAAATATAGATTTTGAGAAATACTCAAAATTTTTTTTCAGAATTTTAATCACTTGAATAGATCAATCGGAACGTTTTCTTAATTCCCATGTAGCAAGCGTGTAGGACGAACACAGGAAATAAAATCTTCCAATCACTATATTTACCATTACTATTTAAAACTATACATTGTTAAAATACTTAGATTTTTTTAAAAGATCAATGTGATTAATCCAAAATTTGATACTTTATCGTAAACCTATGATTTGCAAGCAAGCTGAATGATGTTGATAGACAATAGTCGGTTAACAGCAATTGAAGATAATTTTATAAAAACTTAATATTTTTTACCACATTATCCTAAAACTTAAGAGAAATTTGTAAGTATAAAATCTATACATTAACACTGTATATACCTACATAATGACCACAGAATTTCCAAAAAATTAATAATAAAGCAGTTGATTTTACTATCTATTAAGTGTAAACACAATTCAAGTTCTGATTTTATTCGCCAAATAGTGTCCATAAAATATTCCTGTCAATAATTTTTAATTTAATTAACTAGATAGTTAATTTTTAAAGATTTAGTGGAATACATCGTAATAAACTATCTATCATTGTTTTATCCCGATATTTGTACAAGTTGTACATTCATGAGTCAGTATACCTAACCTATATTTATTCTTTCGACAAAAACTCAAAGCTTAAGCAGCTTGTTACAACTTTTAGCAATATTATAACGTAACACACCTCACATCCTCAACTTTGAATAATGTATATTTCAAATATAGATACACTCCATCAAGCATCTCTATTGATACTCATACTTAATATTTTTTGGAATTTAGATTCGTATCTGCATTGTGAGATGACTTATTATTATATTAAGAGTTATTCGAGAGTTTTTTTTTGTAATGAGCTAGGTAGATTTAAAAATATACTTGTATACCTTGCGAAAAAAGTTTGTGCACGCCTATGCAATGACTAATGACTAATACTACTTGAGAATCACATAGGAAGTAACTAGTGTAATAGACAACTTCGCTAACAAGAACAAACAAAAATAGAATAAAAATAAATTAATAAATAATAATAAATAATCTAGAATTTACCAGTTAATTTGTTTAGTACATTACTCACTATTGTTGTCATCTTTATTTTCCATTTATTTATATTTATCAGGATTTTTTGATAACTTTTTAACTATTTTTATTTTTATAAGTATAATTATATATGAACGCATAGAACCAGGACTTGAAACCGATATTTGATACCGAAATGATACTCTTTAAAATAATTGTAATAAGGAAAAATATATTTTAGTTGGCTCGTATTTATCATAATATAAACATTATTATACGAATTAAAACAAACTGAAAATAAAATGTGTATGAATAATAGTTGTAATATTGAATGGTTATAAAAAGCCTTCAAATTTCAATTTTACTCACGGGTCTCGATTGGTTAAGTTACGGCTATAACGTGACTTAATACATTTTATCAAAGTAGACCTCTACTACAGCCTACAAGTACATCGTCAATTACAATAAGGCAGAGTATGATACTTTTTTCAAGAATGAGTTAATATATATATATATATAATATGTGTAACATTAATCAAAAATAAAAACATCATCTTTAAAATGCCCCAATTTCGTTAATTACCAACATCGATTAAATAAAATGTTCTATAGGAACCTACTTAAAAAAATCAAATAATATAATGTTCTTAAAAAAGTAAATAATATTTAAGATTAAATTTCGATTTACCATCTCCTGCAAAACATAGAAATTGATGTGACGTTTTATCAATAAAAGTTATCAATATTAAAATAGGTACCTAAATACTATATAGAATGAAATGCGTGTGATTGTTTTATCATGTCAAATGAGGACGCCAAACGGACGTTTGTTGTCTCCGTCCTACAAGTGCGTAACACGGCAAATTTACGCTCAGCAAATAACGTTTAAGTTAGTTTAAAAATTAGAGTGAATCGACCTATTATGAAACTTGACTTGGTAAAAACACTATCTGTGTTCATAATATGTTGGTTTTTTACGATGGTTCAATTTTTAGCTAGTATGCGTACTTATATAATATAGCGTAAATTAAAAATGCTCATAACTCACTTAAGATCTGTATAATCGTACAAAACTAACATGCAAACATAGATATTGTTCTTACCATCAAATTTCATGATAGGTCGATAATTTTTAAACTAAAGGAGCTAAACGTTATCTGCTAAATCATAGCGTAAATTTGCTATGTTAAGCACTTGTAAGACGGAGATAACAAATATGTCGGTGTGATGACGTAGTCCTCTTAACTATATTTGAAGCTAGTAGTCTTCGTATCCATCCTTATTGAACTCGCAACCCATTTAAGTGATTGTTAATTTTTTGGACACATATGTTTCTAATAAAAAAGTCTGATTGATAAAAATACTGTTTTTAAAAATGGACCAATTTATTATGATTTCTATTATGATTGAATTATTTTAAACTATTTTATTTTCAAATTTAATGAAATGCATATTTTTAAATTTATTAAATGTATACGATCCAATTGTAAAGCTCACGTGACCTGGAATTTGAGCCTACCTATCTAAAACCCTCTTTAAAAACGGTAGATATGTTATATATCGAACTGAAAAGGATTTAAGAGCCTATTCAAGAACTACAGTTGACAGCACTGTACGCAGCGGGTGTTTTAGGAATCTCTGTGAAATGTACCGGATGTATGTGGATTGTGTGGTATTGGGTTTTTTTTAAAAAAAAGTAGGTACTATAATCATAAATTTACAACCATTTTTTAACACCTCGAAGTTTTTTTCTATAGACCGTTAAAATGAAAAAATAAATTGACTGCCGGAAAATATTTAGGTGCAGACACAGCCAGTACATAGGTAGGTACTGTTATAGGTACTTACCTATAAATATTCAGCGTCTTGCACGTACTATAGTCCGCGACTTTTGTTTAAGACTTCCGTCGGTCGTGTGCGGCCGTTGACTTCGTCGCGCGCGAGTAACATACTTCGGTGCAGTGCAAGTGCAGCGCGGTGGCGGGCCGAGGGTTGATTACACACCGTCGACGCGTTCGGCGAAAAGCTTCGGTGGCGGCAGCGTCTCCGGGGCGGGTCCTTTCCCCGAACACAGACTCGGACCAATGGCTGAGGCCGGAGCGAATTGCCACGCGCGGTCCTGCCCGGCCGACCCTTTGGCGGGTGGTCCTTAAATACCGTGTCGACACCACCACCCCGACTCGCTGTATCTGTGTATAGTGCGCGCGTACTTACTCCTCTGCGGGCCACGGGGCCGAGTGAATCGCACCAACCCCTCCCACCCTATCGCCACCACCCCTCACGCTATAAGCGGTGATTTCGGAATACATTTCATAAAACCACACCGCGCTTCTATGTATATATTATTATACATTTACATACGTTATACAGGGTGTATCTGGTGGATTTTCGACGATTTGTCGTCCTGACCAGATGAGACACTCTACCCAAGCCACGGACAAATTTTGCAAGCTTGGCAGAAGGCACGGGCCATTATTTAATTCCACTTCTGACATTTCACTTGCTATATTCATTTGGTTTTCTATAATTTAATTCTAAAAATCACAGTTTTTTCGAATTGAAAATTTGATGGACATGAAGCACAAATCTTTGGGACCGCATATCACCTGATATGAGTCCACATATAGAACACTAGTTGAGCACCACTGGTTTAAACTGTCAAAATCCCAAGAAACATCGTGTAGGTACCTACTATAATATTATGTACTACAGCTATATTGTACCTATAACAATTATTATAATTAATATGAATGTATTAACTATTATAAGTCATCTGACAAACATTTTGGAAAAATGAATTTTGTTATTTTGTTGAAAGCTAATCGTAGATATTATTACTGAAATTGTTTATTTCTATACTTACACGGTAAAATGTGAAAAATATTACGATTTATTTTAAGTTATTCACACCGTTCTACTGTATTCGTTGTGTTATATTGACTTATAAGTAAATAACAGAATATTAACTATTGGCTATATTACCTACCTATTAAGGATTTATCTTTTTAATATCTATTATACTTAAACTTATTTATGTTTAATAACTTAGAAACTGCTTGTTAAAATGTTGATTATAGTAATATCAACATTAAAACAAAATTAACCCTTAAAAATTCACAAGACAATAGGTTGGACAGGGTGGTTCTTAAAAAAATGAACTTGTATTAGTGGTATTACTACAATTTCTTCAAACTGGAACTCCACCTGGCCTCGATAGTAAGAATTTTTTTAGGGGCCTCAGATATGTCCATTACTTTTTCCGTTATAGGCTATAAAAATCGATGATCATTTAGCGAGGAAAAAAGATTGTAAATTATAATTTATAAATAAATTGATACGTTATTCATTATTTATTGCTATGTATCTAATACCTATATATATTTATTATAACCGGTACGGCGGTACCAATATTAAATAATAATATTTACATTATTATTTTTTTTTTCGTACAGGGGCCTCAGAATGTCTTAATTTGGCCTTGCCTACTTAACCACTGGACATTTTTTGTGTATTTTTGAGTGAGTCCCTGAATGGTTTAGATTCACAATTAGACCCAGTTGATTCAACCCGGAGAGGTGCTCAAACAGGTATTTTGAGATTTAGATACTATAGACGTTTTTGTTTATAAATGGCTGCTATTGGTTAAAGGAGAAATAATTAGAAAAAATTAGTATTTTAAATGTTTGCCATTAGTTACTCTGGTAGATGAGGTAAAAGGATCCATCAAATCGTCGCACGCTTATGGTTTCGATTAAAGAAATTTAATCTTAAGGAGGCTGGAGCGTGATTCATTTTCGGTCGAAGACATAGCTCACGACTTCAACATCACATCTCTTGTTAATTCATAAAAATTTGGCATTATATTCAATCTATAATTACATATTATCATGTATTGTAAGTTATTTAAAATAAAGATGTATAATGTTAATTATGAGTTGCATACATAATCATTTAACACAGCGGTTCCCAAACTGTGCGCCGCGGCGCCCTGGTGCGCCGCGATGTCTTTTTAGGGGCGCCGCGTTGCCGTAGAAATTTACCTAGTCTAAAAATAAATTTTAACTCGATAACGGCGGCGAGGGTAATGCGACAAAACCGATTACTATAATATCGGTAGACAAAAATAATTTTTTTTCTCCGACTTCACAAAACTGATAAACTGTTTATCGTTATCGGTTCTGACGCATTATCCTCACCACCATTAATGAGTTTAAATTTATTTTTAGACCATAGTCATGACTTTATGAGACGTTTGATAAAATTTGTTTTCGGATTAGTATGACCGCCAGTCTCGCGTAGTGTGTTGCTCTATCGTGTATTCGTGTTCGTCGTTTTTATATAGAAAATTTGTTAATTTTGTGACTTTTTTTAAATCATGGATCGATTTTTATTGAACAGTCATAAACGTTGTGAAGAGGAGGAAAGTATACCCTCAACCAGTAACAGCCCGACTGTAAAAAAACGAAAATATCGGAAGTATGATGACAGTTACTTGGAATTTGGTTTTACTTCGACAGAAGTGAATGGTGAAGAAAGACCATTATGTGTAATGTGTATGAAAGTTTTAGCACCAGAATGCATGTTGCCAAGTAAATTGAAGCGCCATTTGGAAACGAATCATAAGTATGCGGTTGGAAAATCTCGCGATTATTTTGATAGAAAGAGGAAAGAACTAAAACAGGAAAAAAGTATATTTTTTAAGAATGCATCAATACCAAACAATGCATTGATAGCCTCTTATAAAGTTGCTTTTAGAATCGCAAAATGTAAGAAACCTCACACAATTGCAGAAGAGCTTATCCTTCCAGCTGCTTTAGATATGGTAAACATTATGATTGGCGAATCGGCTGGGAAATTACTTTCAAAAGTGCCGTTGTCTAATAATACAATAAGTCGCCGAATTCACCATATGGCAGATGATCTCAATGATCAGTTGATAGAAAAACTTAAAGAAAAGGCATTTGGGTTGCAGCTGGATGAGGCTACGGATATTAATAAGGATGCTCATTTGATATGCTACATAAGGTTCATAGATAATGATGACATGGTAGAAGACTTACTCTTTTGTAAAAATATTACAGCTGGTGCCAAGGCTCAGGACTTATTCGAGATTCTTGATAACTTTATGTCTGAAAATAGTGTAGATTGGACTAAGTGTGTTGGTGTCTGTACTGATGGCGCTCGTTCTATGTCTGGCTGCTATGGAGGATTACAGGCGCTTATTCAAAACAAAGCTCCTGATGCACTGTGGACTCATTGTATTATTCATAGAGAAGCACTTGCATCAAAATATCTGAGTCCTGAACTGAACCAAGTCTTAGAATGTGTAGTGAATGTGGTCAATTATATAAAAACTCGTCCACTGAAATCGAGATTTTTCAAAAAACTATGTGAAGATATGGGAGCTGAACACACAAGTTTGCTGTACTATAGCAGCGCACGATGGTTGTCGCGCGGTAATATGATATTACGTACATTTGAACTACGAGAGGAAATTTATGTATTTATTAAAGAACAAGGACATAAACATGCCAGTGAATTTTCCAATAAAGAATTTTTAATAAAATTGGCATATTTGTGTGACATTTTTGATAAACTGAATTCACTGAATACCTCTTTGCAAGGAAAAAATATGCACCTTTTGAAGTCAATGGAAAAAATTTCAGCTTTTATTAAAAAACTCAAATTATGGAGAAGAAAAATGAATGAAGGCACGAGTAAGGATTCTTTTTTAACTTTGCAGCAGTTTTTGACCTCTAACGGAGTTGAAATCACTCAAGATATGAAGTCTATTTTTGTAGATCACCTATCACAACTCGTCATTTGGTTTGAAAAATACTTTCAAAATGAAAATATAGATAAATTTTCTTGGATTCAAGATCCATTCAACTCCACTGCTCCATCTGAGTTTACTTCTACCGAAGAAGAGAGTCTTATCGAGTTGTCTTGCGACAATAGTTTGAAGACTAAATTTAGCAGTATGGATTTAACCAAATTTTGGATTTCTATAAAAGATGAATATCCTCTTTTAAGTGATAAGGCTCAACGTATTTTAATTCCGTTTTCGACATCATATTTGTGTGAAGCTGGGTTTTCGGCGGTTGCTGTAATAAAAAGCAAGTATCGAACCAAAATCAATGTTGAAAAAGAAATGAGAGTAGCTGTGTCTTGTTTAATTCCAAGATTTGAAAAAATGTGCAGTGATATGCAAGCACATCCATCACATTAATTTTATACCTATCTATTTCGACCTCTAAATATAAATGTAAATCTTCAAAAATAATTAAAATGTGTAAAAAGTATATAACTAAAATTAAATAAATATTCTTGTATTATTATTAAAAAATGGTCTGGTTTTTATTTGTTTTTTATTCATTTTTTATGATTAGTCATGCTATGTCTTGGGAAGGGCGCCTTGAGAAAAGTTTAGTTCAAAAAGGGCGCCGTGAGCGAAAAAAGTTTGGGAACCGCTGATTTAACATATAATGAATCAATTACGAGGTTAGGGTTCCTTTAACATGATTTAGTGACCAATGATAGATCTTTACATTTTAATGAATCATTTAATTAGTCAATTGTGTATGCTCCCGGCATAAGAAAATTAATTAAACATAATACTTACTCTGCAGAAGATGAGATGTAAATTGATGATTCTGTAAAATTAATATTCTCCCAATATTCGTTAAAACGTTCCTAAAAACAATTAAAATTATAATTAATTATTTCCATTATTTAAATTTCAAGAAATCAACTACCTAATCGGGCTAATGTATAATAATGCATTTCAGATTCTAAATTGTTTTTAAATTGTCGTTAGATTCATGGTTAAGGGGGCTGGAGCGTGATTAATTTTCGGTCGTAAACATAGCTCACGACTTCAATCACTGCGCCCAATATAATGTTCTGATATTAATTTTAAAAGCAGATTTGAATTCGTCACTAAATTATCTATGCTTTGACAATTTCATTTTTCTGATTTTATTATTTTTTTTTACTTAGAAATTTAATAACAAAAAGAGTAAAAATAGATCATATCCATAATTCAAATTTAAATACATTGATATAGAATATTATGAAAACTGTAAGACAGTCAAAGCATAGTAAATTTAGAGGAGAATTCAAATCTGCTTTCAACATTTAAATCGGAACATCCTACTAAGCGTAGTGATTGAAGTCACGGGCAGATTTTTTTGAAAAAAAATGTTTGTAATTTTATAAAGTAATAAATGGTGAAATGTGCATGAGCGTAGGTAAAATTACAGACGTATTCATAGACCTATAAAGTATAAACCAATGGACTGCACCTCACTCACCACCCAGCCATCAATGAGTGGCGCCAATATAGAGTGAGTGAGAAAGAACATATTGGGGGAATCTTGGTGGACAATCATATAAGAGAAAGAGAGAAAAAACATAATGGGGGAAATCATAGACGTATGAAACTAATACTGTATATCGTACCCCTGACCTCTCTCTCTAAGCGCTGTCCATTAGTTTATAGGTCATGGACGTATTATGATGCCCCTATACATCGTGATCGGTACTACGAATTACACACACTAATTTTCATTTACTTTCAACACATCACATTCACAAGACCCATATGAACTAAAATATAAAATGCCTAGTTTTTACTCCTTAGAATGGATTACGCTCCAGCCCCCTTAAAAATAGGTAATTATGTTTTTTGTATCTATCACTGATATATTATCATTTTTACTTTATTATGATAAGAAATACGTCATCATCACTAAAATATAAATACAATTTAAGTTGTATTTCTTTTAAAATATTCAAATTTTCATAAATTATAATCATATAATCTCTATAAATTTGTACATTCATGTTAATGTAAATTTGATGTAGTTTATGGTACAACAACTATAAATTATAATTTGTGTAAGTATAATAGTTTTTTATGTAAAACATCAAATATCAAAGAAAGTCAAGTGGGGTAAAATGTTACAGTGTTTTATTTGTATTAAGTTTAAATTATGTATTGTAATTGTATTAACCTTAGTGGCTTAATCATATGCATTTTATAATTGTTTAATATTTTTAGATATATATGTCTAATAATGCCAAGAAATTATATCAGAACCACTGACAGAGGTTACACCAGAGAGCAAATAACAAATGCCTCTCTTGAAGGTGCCTCTCAGACCAAAAATCAATTCGGGAAACCTGCAAAATAATATTTACTATGCCATGTAACAATGTAAGTCTTTCACGTTATGTGAAAAAAATGAAATGTATTGACAATGATAATAATGTACCACCAGACATAGGATATAAGTCACCTAAAAAAGTGTTCAGTGAAGAACACAAACAACTATTGTCAATATATAAAAATTCTGCTGACTTGTATTTTGGACTTATCTTCAGACTTAGCTGTCTAATCAGCTTGCTTATCAGTTTGCTGTAAGACTTGGTTTAAACTTTGCAAAATCTTGGGAAAAAAGTCTCATGGCTGGACCTGATTGGTTTGGTTATTTTTAAAAATAAATTTTAGTTTGTCCCTAAGACAACCTGAAGCAACTAGTTTGTCTAGAGCAATGAATTTTAATAAGCAAAATGTTAAAATTGTTATGTATAAATATGAAACTCCAGTCGTTCGTTAACGTTTATCGTGAGCAGACATTCATTACGTACATCCGTTATCGCTATTCACTAATGGCGTTTTGAATATCCAACTTCAATTTCAATATGCCTCCTAAAACCGTTAAACGTAATTTATCATCATTGTCTAATAAAGACAGTGATAAAAAAAGCAAAATATTTGCCTCTCTTCGAAGATGCCTATTCTCATCCGGAGGTGTTGAGTCCTCCGCCTGTTACAAATTCATCTCAATTAGAGCACATCTCTACGCACATCAGTATGGAGCCACCACCAACGACCAAGCTTCACATATACCCCCCTTTTATGTAAGTGACGGATACAATTTCTCTTCACTCAAAAATTCCTTATTTAAATTAGTCGAACCATCGAGTATTTATTTTAAAACAACTCCTAAGTACCTGATTATCCGCGCTGGAAAAGTCTATCCATATAGGGTTGCCACCTTTGAAAGATATCAGTTCCGGAGACAGGCCGATAAACAAAAAAAAAAAAGATTTTCAAAAAACGATTACATTGACACAAAAACTAAACGCAGATATTCGGATTATAAGTCTATAATAAGGATTTTAAGACTATAAATCGTATCTTATCTTTTGGCGTAAGAAAATCAATGTTATTGTTACTTATTGACAAACTATTTATAATTATATAAAAATGTTATGACCCGGAGAATAATTCACTGAACCCGTAGCCCGTAGATTTATATGTATACCGGAGAGGTGGCAACCCTAAGTGTATCTGCCTTTAACGCAATCTTTAAATACCTAGTTGATAACAAACAAATCAAATTTCATACTTTTCTACCCAAGTCATTAAGATCGTATACCTAGTGTTTTTATTAGACACCTCCACCGGTCCACCTCCGTTGAAGACATTCAAGCCAGCATTACAGATAAGGGCCATGAAGTAATTCAGGTCACGAACATTTTACACCGTATCAAGAAAATGCGCATTGCCTCTTTCAGGTTGATTTAAAGCTCGCAGATAATAACAGTGATATTTTTAAATTGGATTAACTGTGCCACACAAAAATTAAAATCGAACGGCCATATAAAAAGTTTTCCCCTCCCCAATGCAAAGACTTTCAAGCCTACTTTCATACCAGTAAAGTCAAAAAAGTCAAAATAAACCATGTCAGTATAGATGAAGAAGAAGATTAATTTTGTTTGGTATGAATGGAGAGTTATAAAGTAATCGGAAAAAAAAATCCCGGAAAAAAAGTCCCGAAAAAAAAGTAAGTTGTGCTTTGTATTTTAGTGTGTAAGTGTAATGAACAAAATGCTTGTACATATTATATATTTGTCATCTACCATAATAAGTAATAAATAATAGAAAAAAAAGGTGGGCAAGTGGGTGTCGCTCTGCTGTACAGTAGGTTACAAGTGGGTCACTGTATAATGGATGATATTAAATTTGAATTCAACGATATAATATCATTGTATAAGAAAAACGATTCTGAGCGGAGACGGTATGTCAGTCTATGTATAAGACATATTATATACATATCTATGGTATTAAACAAAAAATTGACTTATAATAGGTACCTATCAAGGTGGATTGATAAGGTGTAAACACTTGGCTTATTAGTTGATTGAAAATATTACACCAGTTTAGCTCACCGCTAGATCGCGTTGCCTACCCGATAGAGGAGCAAAAATACCCAGCTTCGTATGCAAGATTTAAAGAAAATTTAAGCAAAACACAATAAATTACCAGTGTATTTGTTAAAATATGAATAAATTATAATTTTTTAACCACAATAAAAAATGTCTATTATTTATGAACTATCCCTGGAGTCACAATTTGCTTTCTGATTGGTTTAATTAGTGGTAAAGAAAACAATATAGTAGGATCACTAGGATCACAAATAAATACAAAATACAAGGCATTGATGCTTGCATTAATTCTTTTGTATCAACATCAAAATTATTGATTAATGAAAAATCGTCACACTATACTAAATTTTCATTTAATTTTTATTGTTTTGTTAATATAAATTTAGAACATTATAAAATGACTAATTTATGTTTTGTTCCTGGGTGTAATACTGGTTTGCCTAATGACCGAAAGTGTTATGAAGGTAAAAAGTATCCATCCAGATTTCATCCATCTGAGGTACCTACTACCTTTGTAGACAAATTGTAGTTTGAAATATTAAAATATTAACTATTGTATTATTGTTTCATATTTCCAAATACTAATCAGTTAAAAAAATATTATAAGTAATAACATATAGCATATTATAATACTGATGTCCAATTGTAAAAAAAACATAACAACAAAGTGTTAGACCATAAAAAAAAAACGAAAAACGTTTGAAAAAAAATTCTAGATTAGTATAAACATGTATAAAATATATAATTTTCTAATTGTATACCTATATCCATAGTGTAATAACGAGTAGGTAGTTACTTCAAGCCACAACATTTGGACACATCTTAATTACCTATATTATATAATTTATGAATACAAAAATAGCTATTTTACATTATTATATTATATATTTATATGTATTATTAAATATATCATAACTCATATACTATAGGTATACCATATTATAACGCATTTCTACAAAAAAAGTTGAAAACCTTAATACATTACATTTAAATCACATATAAATATTAACATTTCTTATCCTCTATAGCAGGGGTGTCCAACCTTTTGTGAAGACTGGGCCACATCATATAGGTAGAAGTTGTTGTGAGCCACATACTTTTTTTTAATAATAATACATTCAAATTTAATGATTAAATTATAATCTATAATACAACAATACATTTTTTTTATAATTTTACAAAAGCGAATAATAAGCAGAAATATTTTTACAATAATTAATATTTAATAATTCAATTATAAGTACACAGAAAAATATATTTATTTATAATAAAAAAAGTTTTAGTTTAAAAAAGTTAAAAGTCATTAGTTTTTTTTAATGTGAAATTTGAAATTTCCTTTTTTGTGAAAGTAATGAATCAATATCTGGATCGATTGAAGTTGTGGAAATCCTTAAACAACTTTCAAGGTGCTTGTCTGATATAGTGAACCGATTCTTACTCTTCATGTTTTTCATTCTTGAAAACAATTGTTCGCAAATGTAAGTACTGCCGAAAAGCGAGAACATGAATAAGACATGGTCATGAAGGACTGGATATGTTTCTTTGGGTAGATATAATTTATAAAAATCTAATAAAGATGACTGATTGAATTTTTCTTTGAGTTGAATATCAGATGATTGCAACTCAATGCATTCCACTTGAAATTTAGTTTCCACAGCAGTAATATCAACCGAAAATGGTGTTGCGAAAATAGCTAAGAGTTGACTATTCTTACGAAAATCTTGAAAACGGGTTTCAAATTCATTAATTAAAACTAAAATCAAAGAAGCATATTCCTCGTTATTCTTGGGATTGTATTCGGCCAACACAGGGAAATACATAAAATTATTCACCTTAACTTGACTTTGCCATAATTTTAGTTTCAGTTCAAAGGCAGTTATTATTTGAAACATATAACTAATGAGTTGATTTTTACCTTGAAGACGTACGTTTAACTCATTTAAATGAGTAGTTATGTCAACTAAAAAAGCTAAATCCATAAGCGTTATTTGATGGTTGGTTTATATTTCTAAAATAAATTTTTTCTCGTAATATTAATATAATATTATGTATAATTAATTCATGGTTTTAAAATTGAAGTGAGGGCCGCATCAAAATCTATTGCGGGTTGGACACCCCTGCTCTATAGGGTAGGCAGCGAACCTAGCGGCATATTTAACTGGAGTAAAGTTTTCGATCACTTTATCTAAGACGGGCGGGTGGAAGCACAGAATAGATTAAATTTAATCTATTCTGTGGTGGAAGTGTTTACACCTTATCAATCCACCTTGGTACCTATAATAAATTCCAAATTAATCATATCACAATATCCATTAGGTACTGGTAACGCGTTATACATCAACAAAAACCGTGATACTATCATAGATAGGTATATAATAATACACTTTAGAAGTTTCAAGTACCCACAAATAATATTATTCAATCACAACAAAATAACTAAAATAGTTATTCTATGTATGTAATTTCGTCCAAATTTGAATTTAAAATGTCTGTAAAAAATAACTGTGTTCATATATTTTTTAGATTTTTTGGTTATAGTATGAACTATTTATGAGAACCTTTGTGTTGAATTTGTAATCCTTAGCTATAAAAACTGAACATTTTATAATTTATTAATTACAATGATTGATAATTTTCGAGATTTTGATAAATTTTGTCAAAATTTGATCTTTAAATGCTTATAAAAAAAAAATGTACCTATGTATTTTTAATATTTTTCAACTGCTATTGTAACAATATATCAGGAGCCTTGTATTAAATTTTTACACTTTTTGGCCCAACAAATAAAACTTTATTGATATTTATAGAAAAAAAAACAAAAAAAATTGAAAGCTGTAAATGTCCATAAACAGCTCAAAAAGAGTCAAAATATTTTCAAAATTGTATGATGTATAGACAATGCTAATTTAAACATTCAGTGAAATTTTCATGTATCTACAGTTGTTCGTTTTTGAATTGCAACAAAATAAGGAAATCGGTACATGAGTAATCGAGTGAATATCCAATGTTGTAAAAATTTGAATTTCAAACGCTCATAAAAATTTAATTTGACTGTCCGGTAGAGATTTTTTTATTGATAAAGGTAGATAATCTTATAAGGAATCTTGTGTTTCATTTTCAAATCTTAGATTTAAAAAGAAAAATTTTTACGAATTCTTAACTCAAAATAATTTGCTAATTTTCGTGATTTTTCCATATTTTGTCGATTTTTGAACTTTAAATGCTTATAAAAAAAAATTGTGACTAAGGATTTTTAATATTTTTCATCTGCCTTTGAAACAATATATTAGGAGCCTTTTATTAAATTTTCAAGCTTTTGCAACCAACAAATAAAATGTTATTGATATTTTTAGAAAAAAAACTAAAACAAAATGGAAAATGAAAATGTCCCTAAACAGTTCAAAATAAATCAAAATATTTTGAAAATTTTATCGTGTATAGAAAATGCAAATATAAACAACCAGTGAAAAATTCATGTATATACGTTCATTTGTTTTAGAGTTACACCAATAACCAAAATCGATTTTTTGGAAAACCAATTTTGAGTAAAAATTCCCGTTTTCCTTAATTTTTATGTTGTTTTTCCCGGCGCTTGTGAAAACTACTGGGAAATTTATACTTTTGACTCCCCCCCCCCCAAAGTACCAACTAGATTCACTTTCCTATCAGAAAAGCTACTGATGAAGAAAATCCAAGCACTTTTACTGTCCCAAAACGTGATGACAGACACAAAAAAAAAATAAAAAATATAAAAATATAAAAACACACATCATTGTAAAACCAATACATTCATCGCTCCGCTCAGAATCTAAAAAGTTTACTGGAAAATTTACCAAAATACTTATTCTTATACTGCAGTTGTACCTACAGTTGTACTTTGTACTTATTGTAATGTGTAATGTAGCCATGTAGGTATAAAATAAATTTGTTATGTACCATAATAACTATCATAAGCCATATATTTTGATCCTATATTAATTTGTACACTAGAAAATTCCCCATTTCCGAACATCAGACACAGTCATGATATAGGTAATAATGAGACTGTTGTCAGTCTTTTGGATGTATATCGTATCGTATCGTATCGTTTATACGTTTGATTTTAAATTTTATATATTTCGCAGTTTATAACAAGTTTAAAATTAAAAAATGGAGTTGGAGTTAATTAATTCTAACAAAAAATACCCTCAAGTTGCGCATAAGGGATTTTTGTACAATTTCCACAAAGAATGCTCTAATTTTCTTCGTTGGAGGTGTTCAAAAAACAGCTCTATGAAGTGTCCATGTTTTTTAAAAACTGATTTAAACATAAATAAGCCAACTTTGATGTCTGTAAATAACGACCATGTGCATGAATCAAATGAAAATCTTATTTCTGTGACTAAAATAAAAAATCTAATGGTGGAAAAAGCGAAACTAACTAACGATTTACCTACTCAAATTTTCGCGGAAGTGGTATCAAACGTACCCCGAGGTATATTCGCCAAAAGGAATTGCCAAAAGAAGAATATCTAAAAAGAACAATTAGAAACCACAGAGCATGTAATGATCCACCTTAACCTACTTGTGGAAACGAAATAATTATTGAAGGTAAATAATATTGTAAATTTTAAAAGTAATTTTAAATTTATTTTTATTTAAATTAAGTAGTAAGTACCTACGTTGAATGAATTATACTAAACGTATCTTAATGCCTTAACCTAGGTACTCTCCAGTTGATTATTTTATTAAATTGTATTTAATTTAATATTTTTCACATTATTTTAAGTCATTAAAAAATACATTTTATTTTTTACACATATTCTTTTTTTAATTTACTAGGAGAGTATCGAGAATATGGAAATGAAAGATTTTTGCTGTATGACAATGGCCCAAATTCTGATGATAGAATTTTAATGTTCGCCACTGATAACTATTTGTCGTTATTGGCCAATCTGATACCTGGTTCGTCGACGGTAATTTTGCCCTCGCCCCGGAATTTTTCAAACAATTAAACGTCATTCGTGTACAAATAAATTCCGTATTTGCGACATCAGTATATTGCATTCTGTAGAAAAAAAGTCAATCTACATATGAAAAAATATTTAGTATTTTATTAAAAGGATGTCAAGATCGTGACTTGTACCCAGATCCGAAATTTTTACATTTAGATTTTGAATTAGCAGTCATAAATGCTGCAAAAAATATTTTTGGAACTCATATTACGATTAACGGATGTTTTTATCATTTGTGTCAATCGACACATAGAAAAATTCAGAAACTTGGTTTGTCTGGGATTTATAAAGAAGATAATAATTTTCGAAAATATTGCGGCATGATTGATGGTTTAGCTTTCCTACCACAGGATAAAGTACTGGACGGAATGACATGTCTAAAAGAAATAATGCCTCCAGATGCAGAAGACCTTTTAACTTATTTTGATTCTTATTATGTAAATGGTACCTATAGGCCTGTTTTATCAAATTCGTATTTAATATAAACTATAAAAAACCAACACCCATTCTTTCTGTGAAATATAGTTGAGAAAATAAATACAATAAAAGTTATTTGCTTCTAAACATTTCTTTTTTTTGTTTGTTTCATTTGCTTATAAAAAATGATTGGATAGTGCTATTAAAAAGACGCCAAAAGGCGAACCTTTAGCCATTAGAATGAAATAAATTTATAAGTATTTAAAAACCAAAAAATAAATAAATATATCATACTCATGTGGTCCCTTATCATTGTTTTACCGATATCGTCTTACGATTTACGCGTTTGTTAGACATTTATTATAATATTAAGATGATTTATTAAGAGGGTTAGTTATACCAAGGACTGTTGTATAGATAATTTTCTACCCTATATGACTATATGTTCTGAAATTTTAGAGCCACTGCCCACTACTACAAACTCAGAAAGATAAAAGTTGTCCCGCGTAAAACAGTTTTTTGCTATGTTGTACATTTGTAAGACGGAGAGTGGAGACAACACATTTGGGTGACGGGTGTGTCATCCTCTTAAATCAACTTGGAGGAATACTGATCCCCAAATACACGATGAACTTGACTGTGGTTTATTCGTAGTTTAATTATAGTTAATACGTCTTAATTTGTAGTTTATTCACTTTTAATCCAATTAAGCAGTTCATCACTTTGGCCATCAATATATTTTTTATTCACATATTTTCTCTGATCGATAACAACAAACAACTTATAATGATTTTATATTTCCATTTTTTTATGAAATTTTTTGTGGTGAGAACAGAGAAATTTTAAATAAAATATTAGTAAAAGAAAATAACTAAAATATTATTGTTAATTAATAATTTATATAAAATGCAATTACGTTCAAATTTATAAGTACCTACCTACTCAGATTTCAGACTTACATTAGTATCAAATTCGTATATAATATAAAGTATAAACTATAAAAAACCAACACCCATTCTTTCTGTTTAATATAGTTGAGAAAATAACAAAACAAAAAAACCCACAAAATATACAACTATATGTATATATGGATAATAATATTGATTGTACTTACTGATAGATATAACGTAGGTATAGCCGTATACAGTGCCGCAATAACCGGGTGTGTTGCGTGTGTCAAACACACGGGCCCAGGGCCCCAACTCATAATGGGGGGTCCAATGATAAAAATTACAAAATATATTGAAATAAAAAAATAAAACCATTTTGTTATTAATAAAGATTGAACAATAGATCGGTTTTGTTTTGTACACAACATTATCATACAACAACGTTTCTTTAGCGGACTGTATAACCGAAATTAAAAATAGAAAAATAAGACTAAAAATATAGATTAAAGTTAAACTAAGAGTATAGATTTGCTCCATATTGAAAGACAACAAACAAATGATATTCGCATAGAAAATATAATTGACAATTTTGCAAACAAAAGGCATGCAAAATGAATTTTTGAAAGTGCGAGTACCTACAGTATTTATTTTTGAGTTTCTAATTGACTGTTAATGTATGGTATGCATTGGCGCAAATAGTGGGAGGGATTCGGGGGACTTAGTCCATCAAAATGTCGGTCAAGTCTCCCCAGTTCAAAAACTAGTAATTGGTACTAATTTTTATATTCTGTGATACTAAGAAATATGGCCTATGGTGAGGGGGCTTGAGTCCCCCAAAAAAATTTGAGGCTATGGTGGTATGTTCAATTTATTTGTTATTTGATAATTATTTATATTAAATATTTTAAAAAAGCTACAAATTATTACATTTATTTATTTGTAAATACATAGGTACCTAATAGGTACTAATAGGTACCTACGTGTTTTAATTATGTTAACCTTATTTTGTATGAGTAAAAACTCAAAATTCCAACGTATGTTTTCAAATTTGGAAAAATAAATTTTACAATAGTCAATAGGTAAATTTCTCATTAGTTTTATTTACACACGGGCCCAAATTGGTATAGTTGCGGCACTGGCCGTATAGCAGTACAGGTATTAGATATTTTCTGTTGGCACTTCGCACTCCTAGAACAAGACTGCCACAACTCAAAATTCATCAATTTTGAGTTATGACTACTGTTGAATAGAGAAAAATAAGCTCTATAAAATGCAAGAGCGCCACATTCAATATCATTTTTCATTTAGCCACTATAGAGATGTGTCAGTATGGAATTATTTAAATGTTAGTTAATTTTCAATGCAAGAGGGCCATAATTTACTTTATGGCAGTATACTTATTTTTATTTATCCAAATTATCACTGAAGTCAAAATTCAAGACTACCTTATTTCGACTTGTGGCGTTGTTGCACTGAATAAAAACTAATTATCGTGTAATATGTTGAGTGCAAAACAGCAGTATTTAGAGTTGTGGCAGTATTGCATTTTATAATTTGTGATACTGCAGCCACAACTTCTGTATGAAATACAGTCACATCTCAAAATATGGCAGTCTTGCATTTACTTAAAAAATTATAAATGGCCACAAGTCTAAATTTTTGGGTTTAAGAGTGAATTTCAAAATATTTGAAAAATTAATATTATAAAGAATGATTGTAAGTATTTAAGTGTTAAATTTCAAACGCATAAGTAAAAAACTCATTCAAATATCTAAGGTCCAAACTTCAAATTGATTTTTCTCAAAACTATAAATTTTGAGTTGTAGCAGTCTTGTTCTAGGAGTGCGACTTTACGTCTGACGTCTGACTCGTAATTTTGTATTATACAATTAAGATTATTCGAACAGAAAATTATCATATTTTATCAAAAATTTCTAATTAGTGTTATCTTAAATTTATAAATATATCGGAAATGTCCACAGTTCAAATGAATTAATGGTTATTTTAATATTTTTGGGTCGGTCTAATTTATATCTACAAAATAATTGTTATTATTTTTTCTTTCTAAAAAGTATTGTTTCGCGGGACTTGGTTCATATAATTATTATGCCCTTTAGAAAAAGCGTTTGCTCCCGACCCATAGAGTGCAAAATTCAAAATATGATAATCGGGGATAAACACATGAAATAGGTCGGGTGGTGAGGTTTGAAAGAATGTCATAATCTTACCTACATTAATGATAGGTAGCAGTGCTGTAATGGTGGGTACCTATACTCCGCGGTGGAGAACGATTCCGCAAATTTTGCGGAATCGTGTTGATTTTAATAGCCACTGATATACATACACGACTCCGCAAATTTAATAAATATATACACGATTCCGCATAATTTTAAATGCAACGTTGCCATTCCGAAAACAAAATCTATATTAATGTAAGGGCCGAGCCACACTTGAGTGATTTTGAATATTTTAAATATTATTAGCCGTTGTTATACAAACAAATTGTTCATTTGGTGGAGCATGAATAAATTGTTGGTTTTTGTACATAAAGCTATTGTCTAATTGTAAATTTCTTAGCTGTTCTAAAGCTTCGTTTAGCGATTTGGGTAGCGTGGACATTATTTTTCGGCGTTTATCGTACATAGCCTTTCTTACCGATGTAATATCTGAACATTTAATAGCCAATTGTGTTTTAAGTAATTCTGTTCTAATAATTTTTACTGGCCTGCATGAAATAGATTCTTCTGCCTTTCGTTTGCAGTTTTATCTCAAAACTTGCCTATCTAATTTTAGTTGAGGATCTGCATCATGGTTATGGCTGCCAGAGATGTCACAAACAAGTATCTTCTCAGGCGTAGAAAAAATGATCGCCGTACAATTTTTTATTAGTTGTACACCTCCATTTCAGAGCACCATCTTTTTTTCGATAACCAACAAATCTGTGTTTATATAAATTTACTAAAGCTAACTCTTTCCCTCGCTCGGAAGTAATTTACTCAATACGCGAACCGATCATTTTTTTTTTTAAAAATTATTTAATGTTGTCAAATTGGAAGTATGCCATTGACTAAATTGATTTCACCTGTAAATGTTAGGATTTGGGAAAATATTGGAAAGAATTGTATATAATATTTTTATATATAATACTTGTAGGCTGTAGCTATAGCTTTATATTGTGTAACATAATTGACATTTATCTAATACTTTATCTTATATATAATACTTTATACTTAATCTTATAAACGACGATGGCATGAACGTTATCTTATCGCATAATAATATAGCTGAAACAAACTCATATACGTTTAATTCGTTATGTTTCGGAAACTTTGGCCAAAAAAACTTATTTTAACAAGTAACAACTGTAATATCGTTATTTCATTATACGTGTACACTAGAGCGATTTTGATGCGCTGTGAAAACGCGTGTGTATCGCCCGCGTACCACGCGTCATTTTAACGCGCGTACCGGGTGCCACCGTCGTATGCGTACCGCACGCCAAAATCACTCAAGTGTGGCTCGGCCCTTACATTAATATAGATTTTGTTTTCGGAATGGCAACGTTGCATTTAAAATTATGCGGAATCGTGTATATATATATTAAATTTGCGGAGTCGTGTATATATATCAGTGGCTATTAAAATCAACACGATTCCGCAAAGTTTGCGGAATCGTGTTATAGCCATACTCCGGTATACCTTCTGGTTATTTCTAATAAACTCCCCGGTAGGTAAAACCTAAAAATAAAATGTCCAGCCATCGCACATGGCAGTATGTTGTGAGTACTGTATACTCAATACTGTGTAGTGTATGCTAACTCCCACAAGTTTTTGTTTGCTTTAGAAATCTGTCAAATCCCAAAGGTAACAGTTAAATGAATAAGTGAGTCCCCTGAAATCAGATGTATTTTAGGTCCTCTTTCGAAAGGTATGGTTATGTATTTAAGAAAGTAAAGAAACAAACGACAATTATATTTTAATTATATTTACCTACCTACGTGTTTGACTTTTAAAAATGTAAAAACTTAATTTTTATATTGAACAATTTTGCACAGCAATATAGAATACAAACGGATTAATTGAATACGAAATTTGATAAATTGTATAGTCGCTGTCGAGGATTAGTGTAGCCTGCTGCCTGCATCTTACAACATGACAAATATATTTGAAATATAATATGTATATATTTATATTTATAATATGAAATACAAAAATATAGGTATTATTTTAATTTATATTCAAAGTATAAAATATTATGAAGTTTGATATATACCTACCATCTACTTATATAAATGTATATAGCATTTTAGCCAACTTATGACTCAAGAATAAGTTATTATTAATATTCCCTCATAAATAAATTGATTATTATGTTTCGTAGAATACCTACGCTCTGATAATGAAATCTTAATTATTCAATTATATTTAAGTTCAGATTAATTTTATGCCAAAACAATGTTATGACAAATAATATCTATACAATTATACCAGCTACACAGGAATACAGAATGATTATCATTCTATTTTATTGTTATAAAGGTACATTTTAATATTATAATAATATGCCATATTGTACCTACCTATTATGTGGTATTGATTATTGCTGCATTGTGCATAAAATAAATTAGGATAATATTATAATATTATATCAATACAATTTTTTATTTATAACCAATTTATAAACTTTAATAGTATTATTTATTAACAACTTTTATTTATAGATTAAAATAAAACACATTTACTTTCCCTATACAATAGTAAATACTAAATACCAACCGACGGTGTATCTGCATCTGCATATATTATGATCAGTTGTCACTTCAAACTCGTAAATGGTATTTGAGACTTGAGTATTGATGCTTAACATCATTGTGAAATGCTGAAATTAAGAAGAAAAAAATTGCGTAATCTCTGTATTTATTATTCTGGATTCTAAGCGGAGCGATGTATTGTGATTATGGTTTTTAATTTATTTTTCGTCTTTCTACACCTGCAGTTAGAGCAGTAAAAATCAAGGCTTAGCACCCGAATCATTTATTCGGGTTTCGTGTACTGGATGTATTCGGGTTTTCAAACACCGGAATAAAAAGTTTAAACAATCATTAAGGTTTTAAAAACCGCTATTATTCGGGTTAATATTGGTTAATACAGGTCTTGAGTACCTAGTATGGAAAAAACATAGCTTTTGATGACCCCAAAAAAAATGATTTATGCAATGACTTATTATGTTATGCATAATGATATAATATATATATTATATAATTTATTATTATTATTGAACAACTACAGAATCGAACTCGCCAGTCGCCACAAGATAGGGATGACACCGATGACCGATATAAAATATTTATAGGTAGGTATCGAAGATATATCGTATATTATAGTTATTTATATTATTGTTATTAACTTTTGACTTTTTGAGTCAATGCCTACTGACTTACCGTAGAACACGGTGTGAATCGTGGTATAAATATAGGCACTAGCATACAATTTATTTAAATTTTAAAAAAATCAATGTATACGGAGTGATTCAAAATGAACATACATTTTGAATCACCCTGTATATTTTTATAAAATATTATAATTATGTACGTCAGTTTACTCCCAAGAAAAATATTTGTAATTACAATAAAGTAACTAAAATAGTTATTCTTCGTTTAAATATCTAATTTTAAAAACTTATTAGTTATTCCAAACCATGTTTTACATTTTCAAGCTTTTTGACTAAGCAAACATAATATTATTATTGATAATGATTACATTAAAAATCGAAAATTATAATATGGTAACCTATAGAAAATGTTTATTTAAATTTTAAACATTTGGTGAAAAGTATAATTTATACCTAAATAAGAAAATAGACTAAAATTAGTTAGGTACCTATGCGTAAAGATTCTAATTATTCCCTATTATGAAGAAAAATACCTGGTATTTACTTGTCTTTTCATCCCCCTCTCACCACCACAAAGATTTACATTGAAGCTGAAAATCGAAGCATTTTTTTCTTCTATAAATTGAGTAATTAGTACACATACCAAATATGCATCAAAAAAACTATTATTATACTGATTTATCATAATATTAGTTGATAATTAAATTTAAATTAATATATTCAAATAGTACTATTATAATATTTAACAATATAAAAAACCATTACCCAACGGCCAGCATTAACCATATTCAATTGTCTTAAATAAATTAAATTACCAACCAGATGTAAAGTAAATTAATAATTACTTTTTTATATTAGTGTGTTTGTTACCTAATTGAAATCATTGTTTTCTTGAGCACGATAACAATAATTATTAATAGATAACATATACCTTCAAAACAACAGTTATTAATGTCTTAATAATTATTACATTTTTGTTAAACTAATACATAACAACAAATATGCATTATTAATATTTTTTGCTAACTTAGTAATGCCCGCTATTAGAGAAAAAACCCAATAAAAACCTGTTAAAAAATTAGCCAACAAATATTTGTTGCTACAGTAGTAATTAAACATGATGTCAAACATTTGGATGTGTTGATACTTGATAATTAAATATTTTAAACCAACAAAAAATCTTTGGATTTCTGAATTTCTAATAAGAACACTTTAATCAAATCAACTAGGTACTGTTTACACATTTTGAGGTGATACGCAAACTGTAATATTGTTAAAGTTACCTACATTCAAAATTTTAACATATAATAAAAATTTTAAATTAACAAAATAGCAATACCAAAAGAATCCAGCAACAAATTAAATTCTGTGTTATACACTACAATTAAACTATGAACGAACAAGTTTTGCATATACCTACACATTTCTAAGCTGAATCTCACTAATGCCTGTGTTAAAATAACACCCAATTTTGAGAACAATAACATTAGAAACGTGCTCAATATGCATTCACAAATTGATTTTTTAAGTTGTAATAAATGTATTATTCTACAAGTACTTTATTTCTGAATATTTATCATTTCATTTATAAGAAATAAAAATTTAATATTTTAAGTAAGAATTGGTTGAATTGTTTTCTAAAACTTGGTTTTTTTTTTAAATTTTAAAACACCTGTTGAATACCTAAATTAAGAAAACATTTATTTTGACTGCTACTATTATATTTGAACATTTTTGACTAGATCATGCTCAAACTATAAACTATGTTCAAATCCAAGCTAAAATTCTTATCAAACATGAGGTTTGAGGCTCAGGTACCTACTTATTAGATGCCTAATTTTAAGAATTTTTCCATAATTTTAGTTTTAAGATCTTAGGAAATCATTTAAAAATGTTAAGGAATGTCTTATACCAATTTTAACAAAAAAAAAAAGATTAAATATTTTTTATGTTTTATATTTGTCATACATTAAACCAAACTATTCATGCATCAACTTTTCTTTTTGTCTTGCTAATTTCTTTTTGGATACTTTCTTCTTCTCAGCTTCATCCTTGGGAACTTTAGCAACAAACTTCTGCTTTTCAGCAAGAATTACTTCAATATGACAAGGTGAGCTCATATACGCTAAAAAAAAAAAATTATTTAATTAATCAATATTATAAAGATATAAAAACACATGCTTATTAAGATTTTAAGAAAGTTTAAATAGCCAAATTTATCTCACAAATTGTGTTCATTGAATACATTTTATAATGGTTTTCAATAAAAAGCTAAATTATTAAAATTTGTACTCAATTTATCTTTTAAGAGGATATCACAACCACCCAAGTGTATTTATCTTACTGATGCATATTATAACAAATTTAACATTCAGAAGAATCCATTTTATTGTTGTTTTTGATATTTGAATGAATTAACAATCTAATGTAAAATTTGAAGAACAGAATATAATCCTAGTAGAAATTGTATTACATTTTTGTAGCAAGTTATGAATATTATGAAATATTTATGTTTATTATAGTATGCTAATAATTTACAACAAAATTAAGATATCAAGTCTAATTATACTGTATTATATCGGTTTCCCCATTGGTAAAAAAAAAACTAATACAAGACAGTCCTAATATTAGTTATCAATTCATCAGTATTGGCTCAATCCTAATCTTAGATCATATACAATTCAGTCGTACGAACAGTTTGTCAACATTAGCGATATCATAGGGCATATAATTATTTAAGTTGTTATGTTGGCTTCAACTTATTCTATAGGTGTGATATGCTATGATTGCATCCATTATATATCATCTAGTCCTAACAAAAAACCCTTTCACTGTACCACTACTTAACACAACTTATAATATTATATGTATAAATTATTCACAGCAGAAATAATGTCATTCAATGATAAATAATATTAAAAAATGCATAACTGTATAAACTCAACGTGTTTGCATTTAATCTATAATTTATACAATATTTAATAAAAATATTTTATTTGTGTGAATCTTTATAGGGAATTCTATGATGTGTTTATTTATTAAAAAGTAGAAAATTGAAATAGAAATTATCTTGAGTAGTTTGGTGAACCTGATTTAAATATTTTTCAAATGAGCAATCTCATTTAAAATACCAGGTAGCCTGACATAAAATGTACCTACTCTACAAAAATAGTATACGAAAATCTGTATGCAAAGGATCATGCACAGAACATGTGTATAATACTGCCACCAAACGATTTTCAGTAGCTATATTGTCGGTGATTGTATACCTAAATAGTATAATATATGAATATAAACAAATGGTTATGTGGTGGCAGCAATAACGTCTTTTAATTATTATTGTATTATTTTAACAGTCACTCCTTTGGATTAAATGCAATCACATCATATTTCATCAAATCTGGCCATTCATGCTTTCTTTAAGAACAGTAGAATAGATCACTTGAAAGTGGGATGTAAGTTTTATTTTATATATAAGATAGTTCACAAAACAGTGGAAAAATATTTCAACTTAATGGTAGAAAATATATTGCCGATTAAAAATTGATGTCATATTACAAATTACTATGTTAAATAACTTATACCATTCAGAACAATGATACAATTTTATCTAATAGGAAAAATCATAACTTACGGTTAATACGACCGTGGGCTCTGTAAGTACGTCTCCTCAGACAAGGAGCACGATTTATTTGAATGTGTTCAACAAACAGACGATCTACATCCAAACCTTTAATGTCAGCATTGGATTCGGCATTTCTCAAAAGCTGTAACAAGAACTCGGCAGACTTCTCTGGCCAGCGACCCTGAGTCATACCCCACTGTTTGGCCTGCAAAAATTTATGGAATAAAAATGAAGTCAAGCCATTAGAATTACAATAAAAGTTTATTATTTCATACTTGAGCACAGCGACCAACA
This sequence comes from Macrosiphum euphorbiae, assembly GCA_949089665.1. NCBI lineage: Eukaryota > Metazoa > Arthropoda > Insecta > Hemiptera > Aphididae > Macrosiphum > Macrosiphum euphorbiae. The sequence goes on along the minus strand of CARXXK010000001.1, from coordinate 88,215,066 downwards.
CCGCCATTGAACCTCCTGAAAGGTACACATTCCTTCTTGTCTTTAACATTCTTCAAGTATTGTACGGCACGACGGAGAGGCATCCTTTTGATAGTCTTAGCTGTCTCTCTCGTGTTCTGAAAGAACGAAAAAACATTTTATTACAGCGACGTCACGGAGTAAGGACGCAAACAAAATATGTATAACTAAAATAATAATTCTCTAACTCAAATACCTTGAAGTGAACTCTTAAATTCGAGCCCCTTGCCTTACAGGACTTGGTTGGATTTTTCGGTTCCTTAGCGTATCGACCCATGGTTGGGTCTGTCAAACAAAAAAAGGTTTAATTAATATTGAAAATTATTACGAATAAACGTTTGGCATGAGAATAAGAGTGGAATTTTAATATTCCAGTAAGGGTTATAAGAATAAAATGATGGATTGAACCGGATAAATATCCAGACACTTACCTCAAAAAATACGGGAGTTGAAAAAGAACTAACACATAAGTAGAAAACAAAATATCTCCTCTATTCGGTTTGACGACGATACGGACGTATGATATTTAAGGTTAGTTAGCAGTGTGACCATTACGCCTGAACGTAATTCCAGTAAAAATAATTTACCAAAATCACGTTTTGTGATAGCGGAATTTTCTAATTCGTTTTGCCAACTTAGAAAAGTAAAAATCTTACCTATTTTGCCGCAAGGGCGATACCAACAAAAAAACCGCCTTGTTATGTATATTCAAATATATTTATTTAATTATTTTCCTTTTTAATTTTTAAATAATAGTATAAAATAAATTATGTTTTCATAATTATTCAGTAAGATTTAAATACTATGCAACTTTTGAAATGCCTTAATTAACGATGTACGACGATATAGGTTTCCTAAAATATTCTCTTACAAATTCCCAACTGATCTTAAAAGATTATCTGCAATGTATGCTAAAAATTCTAGGTACTCCTCTGTTTGTTAATAAAAGTTATTTTAACATTTTTAAATAAAAAAAAATATTTAATTTACTGAAAAATAATATATGGCAATGTTAATGTTTAGTATTTTTTTGAATTATGATAATATGTATAGTGTGTACCAATGTAAAACCATATATATGGTCCGAATTCAATATAATATATTTTATACTATTTATAAACCAAACAACAAAAAACATAAGAACCTATAGAAGATTCCAATATTCAATGCATCTAGCACACAAAGTTTCTTTTGAGCTTTTTGACAAAAGAGATTTCTGTTTGCAGGTTAAACTCATCGATTAGTATTAGTATCTGTTAGTAATTATTTTACTTCTCGTTTTTATTATTTTATCACTGTTTTTATTGTTTTAATTGAACAAAATAAACCATGGATCGATGGAGCAAAAGTCTATATCTTAAGTGATATAATTTATTAAGTTTGTTGCTTATTTAAATGTTATTAAATATATATTTTATTTTTAGTAAAAACTGATGATGGTGAAAATTAATTTAGAATTATGATATAGAGTCAAGTTGTAACTATGTTGCTGGTAATCAATATTTATTAAAACTAATCATGTTCTAACTATATTAATAGTAAAAATTGTTTATTTTAGAAAAGATGCAACTTAATCGGACCTACAGTTGTATACCAGGTGTAATATTTATATTGACAATTTTCAAGTTGTGCAAAATAACATGTAAGTATATTAAACTGACTTACAATATTCAAATATAATGCATAGTACTGATTTTATTTTTCAACAAGCTACTTAATTTGTGACAAACAGAGAAACAAAAAAGTCAATGAATACTGTCCATCTACAGCCTTAATTAAAATTCATGATGCAGAAAATCGTAAGCGGCTTCATCCTAGAGGACACAACCATCGCGCTTTTGAAAGAGACCTTGACATGCCATACTTGAGAAGTTGAAAAGAATCAAATTTGGTGCTAAATTTAGTCCTGCTGGAAGTCTTGGCTTTACATTTCAACAGGCACAGCGTAAATGCAAGATAATGAGAAACTGTAGACGACCAAAAATGCTGAGACAATTATACTAATGATATACTATCAGCACTAATACAGCTTTTAAACATGCCAGAACACGTAACATACAGAACCACTTTATGTGAAAAATCGTCTACCTTTTTTTAACAGCCATTTAATGTTAAAGGTAATACAATTGGTGTAATATTCTCAAATTTAGACATGATTGCAATGTTTCATGATGAGTTATGCACTGTAACTTATGTAAGTTGTGACGGAACATTTAAGACTACTCCAAGTTCACCACAACAATTCCGTTAGAGGTTCATTAATGACTAAAAAATAAAAAATATTATTCATTTGGTAAATAACATTTTAATAATGCTTACTAGTCATTTCCAATGGTATGTTATGTATTTTAGCTACAGAACAAGCATAATATATCACTTTCTTTCGGGTAATTAGATATATCATGTAACTATTGAATTATGATGGACTTACAGTAATCACAGATTATAAAAGTGGGTCGATGAATGCTGTACAAGAGGTGTTTCAAGAGAGTCGACTACAATGTTGTGGTTTCATTACTGCCAGAAAATATTTTTGATATTATTTATTTTACTCTTTATAAGCTGTAGAACATTTTTAAAACAGTAAAAATAATTAATAATTTAAGTTTTGCATAAAAAAAGTTATACATACTATTCTTCTAGTCAATTGCAGTGATATATTGTTGGCGTAAGCACAATCTGGTATTGTGTATATGTACATGGTAATGAACTATTTATTGTACCTATACAAATAAAATAGATTGAAATATTAAATATACATTTGTAATTTAGGTCTTAGCATTGCCTCATTAGTAATTTACCAGCTACCACAGGAAATGAAAATTGTCCAAATTTTTGTATAGAGGATGATTTTAGGACAATATTAGAATAAGCACATCAAAATCTTGAAATCTACCAATATATAAAAAACATTTTTAATCAGGTATATATATGTATATATTGAACACATAAGTTGAATATTCAACTTAAGTGTGCTAATCATACCTATATGAAATAAAAAAAAATTAAAGCATAATTATTGACATGTTTAATTCATAGATAGGTACATGCAAACCATGATTAAAGGTATACTTTAAGGTATAACTTTTGGTTAGTTCAAGTTGGTTGAAAGTTTGTTGGTTCAAGTAGTAAAACATGGTGTAAGAGCTTTGAGAGACACTCAGCCCAATCATGTCAATCTAACTTCAAAGGTAATTTCATTTCATTTAAATTAACAGGAATATTATAAATTTGTTTAATTAATTTTATTGAATGTTTTAAATGCTGTTGAGGGTAAAAAATCATCCATTTGAGTTTTATAATGAGTGTAAAACTCAAGAAAAATTATCATTAATTGAAGGTGAGGAAAGAAGAGCTCCAGTTCCAGAGTAGATCTCAGCCGCCATAAGACTAGCAAGAGGAGTGTTCCTCCTAGAAATTCTATTCCAGCAGGCAGCGGTTGCAAAGGAAACAAAAATATTAGCTTCTTGTTTTTTGTCACATCAAGCAACTTTTTTTGTAATGGATTATTATGTACATTGTTCTTGCCATTTTGTGCAACTTTCATTGTACAATATTTCAATTTTTTTCGGCATTATTATTTCAACATTTTAAAGCACTCATTCATTGTTCATTTAACACAGAAATCATTTTAATTTTCATATTATATATCAATTATAATATTAGATAGGTACCTATTAAATGTCATTATTTTTTGCTACTTTTTCATTATCCGATATCTCATACTCATACACTATAGTACAGTCACGCCTTTTGTATTTTAGATTCTGAGCGGAGCGAGAAAGCTAGTGGTTTTACAATGGTGTTTATTTTTTTCTTCTTTTTTTAATCTGTATACAAAATTTCTACCAGAAGGAGTGCTTCGATTTCAACAAAGTACCTTATCTTTTTGTCCATCGGATTAAGATAGTAGGTACCTACTTAAGAGAGATCATTTTTCGATTTTATCAATAGTTATTTAATACCACTGTAAAAACGGTGGAGACTCATTTGCGCACATATTAATATATTTTTTAAATTTACTACAACTCATTTGCGCACAAAATAGTAAACAATGGAAACCAGCTTTTAGGTGCAGTTTTGGGTGTACAGGGTGTCTTAAGCTGTCCAACACGTTACACGTTCAATATTATTGATATCAATGATCACCCGTTATTGGAGTATCTTCAATATAGCCTTATATAGTCTTAAAGCATAACGTGATTTCACATCAGTTCTTATCTATCAAAAATGGCATTAATACTCGCCAAGTACACTAGTCGTGTGGGACCACGATTATAAAGAAGATTAATAAGTTCTTTATAATCGTGTGTGGGACAAGCTTTAATCTTTATTATTGATATTATTGCTATATCTTACCCTATTTTTGTTAAACGTTAAACCTAATTTATTGTAATTTGACAAAATTTTAATGACTTGTAAAAATTATTGTACCTAATTTATTGTAATTTGACAAAAATTTGAATAATGTGTAATAGCTAAAACAACATTTTTAACCCGCCAGTCTATAACATCAGAATATGATGAGACAGAAAGTCCTAAGCCTTTTAAAGGGTGAAGGAAAATGTTGTTTGAGTATAATAATTGTCCACTATCAGTATTGACCAAATCGAAAATATGGTGGTACGGAGATTATGTACACCCTATACGTGGATAAAATTTTTGGAAAAAAGGTTTCTATTGTTCGTAAATTGTGCGCAAATGAGTTATGTTTTTGTGCGCAAATGAGTTGTAAAAAAGGTAAATGTGCGCAAATAAGTTGCAGCCGTAAAAACCACCGAAAAATTACGAAAAACCTCTAAAAATTGGATTTTAATTTCTAACGCTTTGTTTATTACCATAAAAACGAATAAAAAATAATAATATTAAAATATTAATTCAACTTACATGATATAATAATGTATGACAATATAAAATATCTAGACTGACAAACCATCTCAAATCAGAATCGTTTTTCTTAAACAATGATAGAATATTATTGAATTCAAGTTTAATACAATCCATTATACAATCACCCACTTGTGACCTACTGTACAGCAGAGCGACATCCACTTCCCCGCTTTTTTTGTTTTGTTTATTTTTTGTCCAAAATTATAAACAATGAGATTATTTTTATATTTTATATTATGTATTCTCGGGGTACCACCATTGGGTGACTTCCCCCTCCCGTTAATCATCCCCATCACATTTACATATTGCAATATTTATACCTAATTATAGATTGTAAATAAAATTTTTGTTCAGTAAAAAAAAAAATATATTATATATTATTGGATATTCAAATTATTTATGATTAATTTATTTCTATGCTTTTTCAACAATGCCAATGTGTAGATCACCAGCCCGAGAATGCGCTACATCTAATCTTGGATTCTTTAAATCTGTAAATGTAAATATATTTTTACGTACATAAATAACAAAATGTCATTATAAATATATAACAAGAGCCAAGAGGTGTCAGAAATGTGATTTCCTCCTCGTGTGTATATAACCCGTTATCTGTTTGTAAACCTAAGTATTACTTATTGTACAAATTTTATAGATTGTAATTTGTAAAAATAAAGCCAAATTAAAAAAGGTGCTCTGCTGTACAGTAGGTTACAAGTGGGTTACTGTATAATGGATAGTATTAAATTTGAATTCAATGATATAATATAATTGTATAAGAAAAACAATTGTGAGCGGAGACGATATGTCAGTCTAGGTAAAAGACATATTATATACTTATCTATGGTATTAAAAAAAAATTGACCTATAATAGGTAGGTACCTATAATAAATTCCAAATTAATCATATCACAATATCCATTAGGTACTTATAACGCGTTTTACATAAACAACAAACCCTGATACTATCATAGATATATAATAGTGTACTTAAGAAGTTTCAAGTACCCACGAATAGTATTATACACTCAAAACAAAATAACTAAAATAGGTATTCTAGGTTTTTTAATATGTAATTTCGTCCAAATTTGAATTTAAAATGTCTGTAAAAATAACTGTGTTCATATATTTTTTTAGATTTTTTGGTTACAGTATGAACTATTTATGAGAACCTTTGTGTTGAATTTGCAATCCTTAGCTATAAAAACTGAACATTTTATAATTTATTAATTACAATGATTGATAATTTTCGAGAAAATTGTCAAAATTCGATCTTTAAATGCTTATAAAAAAAAACTGTGCCTATGTATTTTTAATATTTTTCAACTGCTATTGTAACAATATATCAGGAGCCTTGTATTCAATTTTTACACTTTTGGCCCAACAGATAAAACTTTATTGATATTTATAGAAAAAAAAACTAAAAAAAATTGAAAGCTGGAAATGTCCGTAAACAGCTGAAAAAGAGTCAAAAGATTTTCAAAATTGTATGGTGTATAGGAAATGCTAATATAAACATTCAGTGAAATTTTCATGTATCTACAGTTATTCGTTTTTGAATTACAACAAAATAAGGAAATCGCTACATGAGAAATCGAGAGAATACCAAATGTTGTAAAAATTTGAATTTCAAATGCTCATAAAAATTTAATTTGACTTTCTTATAGACATTTTTTTTTTGATAAAGGTTGATAATCTTATAAGGAATATGTATTACATTTTAAAATCTTAGATTTAAAAAGAAAAATTTTTAGTTATTCTTAACTCAAAATAATTTTCTGATTTTCGTGATTTTTCCATATTTTGTCAATTTTTGAAATTTAAATGCTTATAAAAAAAATTGTAACTAAGGATTTTTCATATTTTTCATCTGCCTTTGAAACAATATACTAGGAGCCTTCTATTAATTTTTCAATCTTTCGCAACCAACAAAATATAACATTTAATTGATATTTTTAGAAAAAAAACTAAAAAAAATGGAAAATGTCCCTAAACAGTTCAAAATAAATCAAAATATTTTGAAAATGTTATCGTGTATAGAAAATGCAAATATAAACAACCAGTGAAAATTTCATGTATATACGTTCATTTTTTTTAGAGTTACACCAAAAACCAAAATCGATTTTGCGTAAAAATTCCTTTTTTTCTTTAATTTTTATGTTGTTTTTCCCCGCGCTTGTGAAAACTACTGCGAAATTTTTACTTTTAATCCCCCAAAGTACCAACTAGATTCACTTTCCTATCAGAAAAAATACTATTGAAGAAAATCCAAGCTTTTTTACTGTCCTATAACGTGATGACAGACACAAAAAAAAATAAAAAAAACACATCATTGTAAAATCAATACATTCATCGTTTCACTCAGAATCTAAAATATATATATATATTTACCTCTGTGGGTAGTTAAAAACTGTACCAGAAAACTATTTGGTGACTTCTGGGAACATTTCCATTTTATACTGGATTGTATATGCAAATCCACTATAAATATAATTTTAATTTTTTATTAATTTTACACTATCCATTATTATATAACTGTTACTGTTAACACTGCTATGGCCTATGACACGCGGTTGACTACAAGTACAGTGTCCATTAGTGGGATATCGTAGGTATGTCTAATGTTACTTGTTAGTTTTATATGGAAATACCCAAATACTTCTGATTGAGATATCATTGTGAATAAACTAATAAGTCTCCAATAAGTACATTTGGCGATTTGAGTACCTATCTATACAGAGCGATTAAAACATATTAAGTACTTGATAAAAAAACACTTTAATAATGAAATTTTTTTTTTAATAATATTTTATGAACTAATTTTAATTAAACAATTTTATTTTAATTTAATAACTTATACCTATATATTATTTAAATCATTTTTTTCCGATTATTCATACTGGTTTTTGCAGACTTTTTTTCTGATGTAATTTTTTAGTTACAAATCTCAACTAAATATATTTGTTTTGACCACATTAAAGTATGAGTTAACGGTGTAGCGATACTTCGTTTTTTCTCTCGTCTGTGTACCTACAAGTTAAGTAGTCGAAATAATGCTCTGATTTTCAATTTCAGTATCTTTTCTGGCGTGAAAGTGAATCTAGCTGGTGCATTCAAGTCAAAATTCCCAATAATTTTCAAAATCGGCGAGAAATACAAAAATAAAAAGTGAAGAGGATGTTACACGGACATTTGTTGCCTCCGTCTTACAAGTGTATAAGTTTTAAGAAGTACAAACAATTTACAACTTTATAATGCCATTAGCTCGCTTTAAAATTAAAATATAATAAAAAGGCTATGAGATGCCTTGGATAATAATATTGCTTTTAAATTTTATAAGAGATCGATTCACTCTAAATTTTAAACCAACGAAGCTATACACATCTTCTGAGAGCGTAAAATTTGCTATGTTACGCACTTGTAAGCCGGAGACAACAAATGTCTGTGTAATAACAGGAATTATTACGCAAAATATTTGTGTAACTCTAAACAAAACTACTGTAGGTCTATAGATACATGAAATTTTCACTGAATGTTTTATTAACATTTTCAATAGGTACACCTAAAAATCAATGTTGCTTTTTATTGTAATTATAAAAAAAAACATTAGATGCATGACATTTTCACAGAATATTAGCAGTTTCTACATACCATACAATTTTTGAAATATTGTGATTCCTTTTGAGCTATATAGACGTATAACATTTTCAGATTTTATTAGTTTTTTTTTAACTAATGTCAATGAAAAAAATTTTATCCAACAAAAAACATGAAAATGTAATCAAGATTCCTTATAAGTTTTTGTAAGTGGAAATAAAAAAAAAATCTGAGCGTAAATCTACAATATTTTTATATGATTGTCTAAAAATTAGAATTTTAACAAAATTCATCAAAATTAAGAAAATTTACTTTCTTATTAAAATTTCATGAAAAAATGTTGTTTTATCTCTAAGATTTGAAAATTTAATACAAAAGTCCTCATAAGCCTACTTTTAACAACAAACGAGTGTTTATCGGAATGTCAAATTACATTTTTATGAACATTTAAAGTTGGGTTGTAGGTAGTTTATGATGTCTAGAAGGCATGACCCGTATGCCCTCCCCGAAACGTTGCGCCTAATAGGTCCTAGGACCTAGGAATATCTTACCGAGGGTAAACATAATCCTAGGAAAATCTCAGCTAAGGTACAATTATCATGGGATCTAATTAATTTGAGGATTTTCAAGATTCCAAAAAACTTCAGAAAATGAATTCAATGTTAATTTAATTATTAAAAATAAATAAATAAAATAACATTTCATGAATAATATTATTCTTGTTTTATGGAAAAATATCACTTCTTCATAACTTATCATTGTCAACAGCTTTTCAAGGATTGTACCAAAGTGGATCTTGCTGCAAAATATAATATTTTTATGAAAAAACATAACTAAGGAAAATTAATGACATTTAACTTACTTCTTGAGTTTTAGCTTTGACTTTTCTTTCGATGAGTTGTTGTAATGCTTCTGATCGCACTGACAATGTATCTATTTTCTCTAAAAGCTGTTGGTAAGGCGATAAAGGTTGTGTTCCCATAACGACATGTCCAAGTTTTGAGTCAATTTTTGCATCTAACCTGGCATTCCTGATGAGGTTCACAATCCAACACTCAGCCTCTTCTGGGTTCATATTAAGCTTTTCAGCCAACATTCTAAATAATAAATAAAGGATTTAAATGTTATGAAGTTATAAATACAGAGTATACATACCCAATACTAATACACTGATGAATACGACAAAAAGTTTCAAAAATCATCAAACGAGCATTTTCTACAAAATCATCAAGGCATGCAGTCAAGAAGAAGTCATTAAAAAGGACAATTTGGCATTCATGTAATTTGTCCCTGGCTCCTTCAAAATCAAAATTAACGTAGAGATTTTCTAGAAGTTCAGTTATAGGGTCACGGTAGGTATAAGATTCCTGAATACAGTATTAGTATTAATAAATATATAAAATTAATAGTAATATAATTCATCTAAATGTTATTAAACTCACCTGTTGAATAACCTTAACAAGATCCTTCATGGCTGCTCTTCTTGAACGATTGATGATTACTGCAGTGGCCAAGTAGCGAAGAATGTGTGGACACATGGTTTGAATAGCATTTAAATAGCTGATAACAAAATAATTTGCTTATAATTTTATATATAACATCATAATTTGTTATTATTACTAATATTCATAATATATTACTTAGGCCTGTACAGAAACATGTCAATAATAAGGTCACGTCCCTTAACATGATTGAAAAACACAAATAGACTCCAGTGAATTAACCACGTTCGTTGTTGTAGCAAATGCAATGGAGAACCATTTGTATTGGAATCAATGTACTCTCGCAGTTTGTTTAAATCTTCAAGAGCAGTTTCCCAGTTTTGAATAAGAATTTCAGATGCTAATTTTCCCCAAAGAACATTCAAGTAATTCTAAACAATATTTCATATATTATAAATATAATACAAGAAACTCAATAAGAATTTTACACATTCATGAATTTACCTTGTCAGTAGGCGACATAACTAATAAATAAAAGTACAAATGACTTGTTGTACCAGCATAATTTCCACAATCATAATGGTACTTGGCAAATTTGTACATACTTTCCATCATTTCTACTTTAAACTAAATTAACAAAAAATTAGATAGTTTAATTACTATTTATTTCATACTAAGAGACTTTATAGTTTTATACCATGATTATAATTTCAAATAATCCATAAAATGTTCTGTACTAATAAGCATACTAAACTAAAAATGTTTTCTATTGACGTTAAAACTTATATAAATGTAAGTCCCATATTTTAAAGAACCTCCTGGTAATTAGCAGTATATTATTATAATCAGTTAGTTTAATTGATATTAGAAAACTCTGGGAGGTGTGAGGGAGAAACATAAAGAACATCCTCCTCACTTTCCGCTTTCAGAAATTGTTGTGCATTTTATATTATGGTAGTCACAATAACATAAAATATATAAGGTAGTCTTGACTCTTGGCACCAATATTCTGATTTTAAGACAGTAACGATGGCCAGGAAGTTCCATTAAAATGACATAATATATATTATTCAGCAATGTACACAAATTTAAGATTTAACTTCAAGCAAATTATAATTATTTTTATATTAAAAAGGTTAGGTAAGCACATTGATATCTATTTAGTTAATTAGTTCTTTCGATTCATATTTTATAACACATTATATTATTTTCAGAAATAATTTTAATATATTCAAATTAATTGTTTATTAATTTAATAGTACTTTATAGGAACTTCTTAATAAAAGAAATTAAAAAAAACCCTTAGTTTAAATAGAATCTAAAACCACAACAGTTTAAGTTTCCAAGAATTTGAATTGAAAATAAAATCAATAATTATTATTCTAGAATAGGAATAACACTTACGTTGAATTCATTGGTTAAATAGGTAGACAATGTTTTAGGATCCCTCATAGTTTCCATATTTTTCATGACTTTATCATCTTTGAGGAAATTCATCACAACATCAACTTCACTTTGAAATTGATTGAGCTGCGATACAATTTGATCTCTTCTTGTTTTCATTTCCTAATATCATAATGTACCGATAAAATAAAAAACATTGTAGGTTGTAGGTAGTTCTACAGTAATTTAAGTGGGTACATACCTCTGGTACTTCTTTTTCAGGATTCAACTGTTTGTAAATCTCAATTACATAATCCATCATGTTTGTCTTATTAAGAATGTCCAATTTGGCTTGCAAAATTTCATTCTCATTGTAAATCTAAATAAATGTTTTGTAGTCAGTCAAACATTTTACAACAATTGCTGTTTGGCAGAGATCATACACACTCATACAGTGCAATTTGGTGTCCACGGCCAAAAATTCACCAAAACGCAATTCTTCTATGAACCGTAACAAAAACGTTTCCCACCAGTTCGAGAAGGGATAATTGAAAAACTCTTACCTTTTTCGCCCACAAGAACTCCAGCAGCGGGGCGACCAAATGCCGGTCCAGGTATTTGGTCATCTTACTCGTCAAATCAAATTTAGCCATGTTTGTTTGTGACCGACTACTATAATTAATGTATGGTCAATAAGTAAGGCAGTGACTATCTGACGGTAAAGACGAAAATTAAACAAATTAAGTCTAAAGGCGTCTTCACAGAGGATTAACTTTGAATGGCCGTAATTCTTGAATCGTGGTCCAACTCTGTCCACTCCACAGACAGATAAACATCCACTCGGACCATGATAAAATGAACTTATGAAAATCTTTATCATGGCTCGACCCAAAGAGAATAAATAAATGGAAGCGCACAGATAGCAGCAGTAGCTGCGCTATGATATCATCAGCAAACTCACTTACCTATTACCATCTAATACTATAAAATGAAGAACAGCTGACTGATAATACAAGCAACCCGTGGAACGGAAAACGCAGTTAGAGTGAAACCGTGGAGTAAAAAATGAAGCACCGCTCCGTTTCCCCAGCCCGCCGGCCATGTCCCGTCGATTCCTTATAGCGCGACCAATCGCGTACCTTCGCAGTGGCGGCGGTCGGTTTTAAAACGTTTTTCGTTATCACCTCTTTTCCTATCATTTCGCCGATTTTCGGAAAATTAGCTGTTTTTACACGATATCTTTTCGCCCTTTTATATACTTAATTCGAAGTAACCGGTGTGCGGTTTATATTCGTGCAATGTCGATCAATAAATACACTCCCGACCGGACTTTTTTGCCGATTTTTTTCCTTTTCTCCCTCCGTTTCGTCTATTCGCACAATCGCACCCGTTTGTGTCCGAATCGAGTCTTTTTGAAGCCGTTTATATGCGCTTTTCCCCCAAAATCGGTTCGTTCGCCTCGCAATCGCGTTTGGAAATTACGCCGGCGACCGACCAGCCGTACGCGTATATATACATGTATATACGTGTATAATTTAATTTTTCCTTATGATTTAATAATTATTAACGGAAAACGCTTTTCACACGCCCCGTTAAATATATATATGGGAGATGCGCGTATTACAAGCGAATTATATGCGATTACATCGATGTACATCGAATATATCGGTTTACGTCGCTCCGTAGTCGCACGGCTTAATTGTTGATGTTTTCACTGTCTTTCATATCTCAAACTGTGTCCGAGTAGGTTAGGCGTTAGGCAGGAAACACGTAGGTCCCGGGTTCAAATCCGTCGTACGCCGTCCAGGCATTGAAACCGTTAATGCCATATGGTTTACACGGCCGCCCAAATCCCGACTTTTTTTGCATTTTTTTTTCACGTTATTTTTCATATAAATTAAATAATAATAATAATATAATAATACAGGAACATATCGTACATTATTATCATTTTATATCACACAATAAATAGGTACATATTATATTTGTTTTATTAGGAATTATTAAAATTGCATATTTTTTAAAATTTCCATGATTGTTATATAAATATATAGTTTGTATTTTATTTCGGTTTGCCTTGAAAGTTAATCTTGGTTTTGACTTGAGAGTTGAGATGACTGACTTGCTAGACACTCCAACACGGTTTTTGACTTTACACTTTTTACATAAGAAAAGGCACCGGACATGCGAAGGCACATACCACTCTATGTGATATACCTACTATATATAGGTGATATACGGATTGCTCATTTTAGTTTCGTCTTAAACGGTGATGATTGACTTGATAGACACTTTAACAAATAACATGCAGGTTTTTGCAATTTTTTTTTAAATTAATATATATACACTATAGGTACATGTTTATATGTATTGGTTAATATAATAGTATGTATCTAACTATCTACCTATATGTTAATATTTTTTAGGAATTATAATTGCACATTTCTCAAAATGTTCATTGTTATATTATATCACACAACAAATACATATCATATTTGTTTGTATGTATATAGTTTGAATTTTTCGTAAATTATTTCGTAAGTTGTGTGATAGGGTTTTCACTTATAGCCGCTTGATGTCGGGTCTGCAATCCACCGCAGGTGGATTGCCTACCTGATTTGCTGTAGCACATATAGTCCGCGATCCGACGAAGTCGGATTGCCTACCTAAGTGGCTAACTTGAAAGTTAATAGATTTTGACTTGAGATGACTGACTTGCTAGAAACTCCAACACGGTTTTCGACTTTACACTTTTTACATAAGATAAAGCACCGGTCATGCTACGGCACATACCACTCTATGTGCAGGTATACTCTATATTATAGGTGATCCTGGAGATCGTATCCAGCCTATCCATTTACAACGTTTGTGACGGATTGCTAGACACTCAAACTTTTAACATTCCCGCCAAAGCGTCTAGCCTTATCTCCAATCCATATCACTAATCCTTATCACAAATCCTAAACTTTCGTCTTACAAGTTACAACCTTTGCGACTTTTATAATTCATTGTCTCCAAAATCGGTACCCACTCTCAGCGATTCCAACGGGCCCCGAGTTATACTTAGAGCTAGTAGATATATAAAACAACTAGATAGCCGACTCAACGCCAAAAATTGAAGTCTGGCATCCATATGCGAACAGGGCAAAATACGATTGATTAATCCATGACATTGTATAATTTTCCATGAAATATAATTTATATATGATTGAAACATGATAATATATGGTATGATTAAATTATGATTGCTACTTCGTTACAAATTTGAAATTACAATTTACAAGTTTAAAACCATAAATTTGGAAAAATGTATTCAACAGATATTTTGAACCCTGTCAGTAAGAGACATAAATTATCCAAATTAATATTATTCTCCAACCAATAAAATAATTGTATTCATAAAAGTGTAATGAAGAAATATATACTAATTGTTAACTATTGTTGTGTTGATTAAGTGTAGAACACCTATGCTTTATAATATTATAGTATTTATACTTATATAAATTATAAGTAGGTCTCATTGTGGTGGGTGGAAGTATGTTGATAAGAATTTTAAATTTATAGAATAATAATCTGATCTTTCTAGTTGTATTAATAATATGATTTTGTCATTTTAAGTTAGCATCAGCTATAGTAATAACTAGATATTTTACTTTTTGAACTAGATAAAATATAGTAGTGCAATTACATCTACTGTCATTACTAATAGAAATCACTGTATTTATATTAAATTCATTACAGTTTTTTTGATGAGGCTTGAGATAATTATAAATTTATAACCAATGGGTGAAGATTTATTTATACTAAGGTTTATAAAGCAAGTTTAGGTTAAATTAAGTTCCAGGAGGTTATTGTCAAATCATATTTTGACAATACTTAATACACGAGTAGATTTATTATGAATACTATTTTTCTTTATGTCATCCATAATAATTGACGTGTCATCAGTAAAACTGAAAATTGATTCATTACAATTAATACTCAATAAGTCATTAATAAACACAATGAAAAAGAGGACCCAATACAGTACCTTATGGTATTCCGTGAATTGAAATTATTCATTATTTTATTATTATAAAGAGAAAAGATTTGTTTGTGTATAATGGATAAACTCAAAAACTACTTAATCAGTGATCGGCTGAGCATAAAATGTGCGATGTACGCACTTGTAAGTCGGAAAAAAACAAATATCCGTGCAACGTCCTCTTAATCGGACTGATTCAGAAATCAAATTTTCGCAGTTTTTAAAAAATCATGGAGTAATTAAATATTTCATGGATTAATCAATCGTATTTTGCCCTGTTCGCATATGGCTGCCAGGCTTCATAGGTCTTATGAGACTTTATCACAGAGTCGGCTATCTAGTTGTTTTATATATCTATGCCTATTACCAACCTATTATACATATTAACAGATAGCCACTATGAAGTAATAATACAATTATTACAATTAGTAAAATTAAAAATATTATGGTATAACTGTTACCTTTGAGAACTAATTGGAGTTGAATAACCATCTGATTTACTTTCATAATTATTTGGTGGCGATAACGACACTTCAAATAATTTATTTTACATTTTTGGGTTATATGATTTGTCCACATCTGAATCATCTCCATCAAATTCTGTAATTTAATTATTTATAATTAACAAATAATAAATATATTATTTCTACAGTTATATAGCATTATAATAATACTTTATTTATTAATTTAGAACTTTTTTAAATTGTACACTCCAGATAGTGATTAGCCATAACATTTTTACTATTAATATAAATTATAAGATGGATAAGGTTAAGGCTTGGGTAATGAAAAAAAAAATTGCAGTGGCACTTAGATTAAATATTTTATTTTTTTTTTTTTGTCATAGTCATTGGTCATGGTTGGCTTGATGAAGAAGCTATTCATTATTATCACTTCATGATGGGATGGAGGTTATAAATATAAAATTTAAAATACTAGGTATATTGTTTCACTTTCAATATCTGTATAAGATTATATATATTGAAACAATATAATATTTAATAATTATATATTACTAGCTGATCCCGTACACTTCGTTGCCCGTTAAAAATACCAACGCTATTTTATAAATAATATGTTTTTCTTATAATATAACGGTTACCATAACAACAATTTTAAACCAATAATTATTATTATTATAGCTTTGAAACCCACGGCAACCATTTATAAACAAACATTTCCATCGGAAATCTCAAAATCCCTGTTTGAGCACGTCCCGGTAGTTGGTCTTCTCCCCTTTTAAATTAGCCTATCTTTTGCCCAGAGAGCTAACCTATCTCTGTTACAAATGATCCCATGTACTTCGTTACCCGGCAACCAATAAATATTATTATAATAGCTTCAAAACCCATGGTAACCATTTATAAACAAAAATGTCCATAATAGGAAATAACAAAATCCCTGTTTGAGCACCTACCGTGGTTGGTCCTCTCAATTTTTATATTAGCCTATCTTCTACCCAGAGGTCTAATCTATCTATATATATATATAGAAATATCTGATCCCGTGCACTTCGTTGCCCATTAAAATTGCCAACTCTATTTGTATTTATATACAAAACATTCCATCGAAATTTACAAAATAATATATAACTGGTTACCATGGAAATATGGACAGACACACCGACGGAAATCTCAAAATAATATATATATGGTTGCCATGATAATATGGAGACACACACACACACACACACACACACACATACATTCATTTTTATATATATAGATGAAATCTTTATAATGGATTTTTTTCTTACCATCACAACTCAAACTAAATAAAGGTGGACTTGGTGGTTTAGAATTGTTTCAATAACGTTTTTGCTGTGTGGATGTGTGATTTTTCTTTTCAATTATATATTTATGGTCTGTCGATAAGTCTGATGTTACTTGTGCTTTTCTAGCTTTTAATCGAGCTACTTCAATTTCAGCTAAAATGAAATTATAAAAAAATATTAATTAATGTAAATCCATAGAATTATTAAATTATACATAATTTTATTACCTATGGGGGACGAGGTGACCGAGCGGTCAACGCGTCGGCTACGGCGCTGCCGGTTCGGGTTCGATCCTCGACCACTGGGCGGCATTTTTCTCCGGGCAAGTCACGGTGTCCGGAAAACAAGTGCCGCCATCCCCCACTCCGGGGTATGGCAGAAACCTACGGGTGCCCCAATAGAAATTCTGCCAAACATTCACGTGTTCCAACCCTACTGTACCAACCTTACCAACCGTCAGGCTAATGACCTCAGTTGTCGAAGCCTTAAAAAATAATAATAAAAAAAAAATATATATTACCTATACTATACTTACCAATATCTTGACTCATTATACATGCATTATAATAAATAAATGCATCTGGGTTTTCAGCCGGGTCTACTCTTTTTTCAATGTAGCTACGCACGTTAGCCCTATTTTTTGGCCAAGCACAAACTCCTTTGTCCATCCAAAAGTTTGGAATGAAATCTACCGAGTCGTCAATTTCAAAGCAAACAACACTCTACATATTACTGAAATGAATTGCTTTATTACAACATAATATATAATCATACAAAAAACATAGGTATGTTTGTATAGAAAGAGAGAGACAGGAAAACATATTCATACATAAATGTAGATATTTAAAATGTTATATTTTAGTGAAAGTACTAATTGTAAATATTATATCGGTAGACCCATCATAACTCAATTTGTTTTATCTAGGTACAAACTACCTATAAAAATTTAAAAATTTGATGAACTAACAGATTTTTTAAAACAGTATCATATTAATTATATTATTATATAAAAATTATACCTATACGACTATAGATAAAGGTTGATATACCTAGGTACCTGCATACATAATTAATTATATTAAATAATAATAAATATTAAAATTAAAATAATAAGTTATAGATAGGTAGATACTATATTATATGTATCCTAAATAATTAAATTAAAAACTTTTTTAAAAAAAGGTAGGTAATAGGTCCTACTTGTAATAATAATAATAATAATTATTATTATTATGTAGATACATCAATACATGTATCAACACATACATCAATGCATCATAATTAAATCAACGTTTTGACTTAATTATGATGAAGTATAGGTACCGCAGTAAGTTTGTCATTCAAATCAAATACAAGCATTTTATTTTTAATATCTGAAATATTCCACTGTTTTAAATGTTCTGATAATTTTTTTATAACAAATATATTTAATATAGATGACTTTAGAGGTTTAATAAAAAGATCTTCTTTTTCTTCAAATATTTTACCAATAAAAACTGTAGTTTTATCAGAAGATTTTTTTAATTCAGTTATTTGTACAATTTCATTAGAGTTGGTGAGAACAAAACAATCGGGTTTTTGATTTGAATACTTTAATTCACTATGGGTGATTGGTTGAATTGATTCATTTTTGCATAGTTCATTATATCGCCTAATCACTTTCTGTAAAGGTTTTTCATTTTTATGCAACATTTTATTTAAGACTCATGTAGTTCTCAAAAGGAAAAGTGCTACAAGTGTCGAGAGGTCCATGCCTTTCATAATCATCACACAAATGAAGAATTCCATGTACATTATAGGATATAAAATGAGCGCCATAGATATACTGGAATGATTTGACAAAATATTTTAATAAATTAAGAGGAATAATGTAGAAGTTGATGGTTATTATCAAGTAAAAGAATTCTCATTGAAATATGTAATGCTAAAAAATTGTTATAACATTCTTCATTTAATATATCTATAATAATTATCTATATAATATAATTTAGGTAAGTAGGTTATTAGTTATAAGATGCTTTTATATTATTATTGTTGTTTAAAATTGATTGATTCCTATTTAGTTGACACTTATTGAAACTTTAGATTACGAGACTTATCCGCCCACGAGAAACACCAAACACAAAACTTACAAAGAGAAATCGAAGAAATGACCAAACAATGTAATGATTTACAAAAGTCTAATGAAGAACTAGCATCTCAAGTTAATGATTTGCATGAATAGGTTTTATATTAATTTGTAAATAGATAGTTTCCAAGTATTAATATATTATTATATTTTTTAGGTTGATGCAGCTTTAGGAGTAGAGGAATTAGTTGAGCTTCTGGGTTAACAAAAATTGAATTTGGAAGATAAAGTGGTAGAATTAGAGAAAGCAGTGACTGATCGAGAAGCAATACAAGATATTAATGATCAACTCCAAGAAGATAGTACAGAGTTGGAAATGCAATTACGTAAAGAATTAGATATGGCAAATGCTAATATTAGAGAGGTTTTAAATAGTATTAATAGCAAACATTTTATTGTTATTTATACCTAAGTCATATTTATTTTAAACATTTCTCAAAAAAAATTCTTATTGAGGGTATAAACAGGTGAGTTACCTATACGTTTAAGCTGTAATTAAAATATAGTTCTTAAATTTGAGTTGCCAATAATTCTATATTTTTTCTTTTCAGTGACCGGTACTGGAAATGATAGTAATAAACCATGCCAAGAATCTCCATTCTTACTTAACAAATTAAAGTTAACCAAAATGACACTAAAACATGAAATAGATCAAAGAGCCAAGCTTGAAAATAATTATTGTGAACAAATATTTTCTCAATTAAAACCTTTGCCTGTAAGTTAATACACTTATTTTTATTTATGAAATAACAATATTATAGTAATGACTGATGAAATATTTGTTGCAATATAATAATCAAAATATTTTACAAATTAAAACCTTTTTCAATTTTAATTTCTAGTTCAATTTAATAACTGCCTTGAAAGTTGGGTGGGTAGGTGGGTGAAATAATAGTGTATACTTCTGAGTCCTTCTGCTATAATTTTACTAAACACAGGAATTTCATTAAATTATGTACATTTAATTAGTAAGTTAGTTTAATTAGTTTCACAGTCATTTGAAAGGGTGTTCATTTGGAAGGAGTGGGATATGTGTTTCAATCAAATTATTTGAACTGCCAGTTTTAATAATTAAGAGGATGTAACACGGGCATTTGTTGTCTCCGTCTTACAATTACGTAACAGCACATTTAAGGTCAGCAGATCACGTTTGACTTTGTTATAGTTTAAATTTAGAGTGAATGAAACTTGATGGTAAGAAAATTATCTTTGTTTTTATAGGAGTTTTTACTGTAGTTAAATTTTTTAGCAAGTCTTACGTATATAATATAGCGTTAATTAAAAAAGCTCATGACTAAAAAGTAAAAATCATGTTTCATAATAGGTCGATTCATTCTAATTTTTAAACTAGAAAAGCTTAATGTTTTATGCTGAGCTTAAATTTTCTATGTTACTCTCTTGTAAGACAGAGAAAACAAATGCCCGTGTTACGTTCTCTTAATATTTTCATTTATTTGAAGATCACGTATCTGTTTTCAACTTTGCTCTAAACAATTTTGAAAATGTACATGTCCAATTATTTCCATTATTTTCTTGTTGACAAGTCATTTTACACACAATTGTTTACTTGCCTCATATTATTTATAATAAGTCTCATCAAAATTGGTATATTTTGTCATCATTTTAACGGCAGTATACATTTCAATATTTCTATTACAAAAATCAATTTTAGATTCTGGGTGGAACGTTGAATGTATTGTTTTACATTGATGTGTGTTTTTTTATTTTTTATTATTTATTCATTTTTGTGTCTGTCATCACGGTTTTGGGCCGTAAAACTGCTTCGATTTTCTTCAACAGTATCTTGTTCGATGGAAAATTAAATCTAGTTGGTGCATTCGGGAGGTCAAATTTTAAAATTCCCAATAGTTTTGTGCCGGAAAAAACAACATAAAAATTAAGGAAAAACGTGATTTTTTACCCAAAATTTTGGTTTTTGGTGTAACTCTAAAACAATTAACGTATGTACATGAAATTTTCACTGCTTGTTTATATTTGCATTTTCTATACATGATAAAATTTTCAAAATATTATGATATGTTTTTAACTGTTTAGTTACATTTGCAGTTTACCTTTTTATTAGTTTTTTTTCTATGAATGTCAATAAAACTTTATTTGTTGAGTACTTGAAAATTTAGTACAATGCTCCTTCTATATTGTTACAATGACATTTGAAAAATATTAAAAATCTTTAGTCACAGATTTTTTTCATAAGCATTTAAAGTTCAAAAAGGTGGGCAAGTGGGTGTCGCTCTGCTGTACAGTAGGTTACAAGTGGGTCACTGTATAATGGATGGTATTAAATTTGAATTCAACGATATAATATCATTGTATAAAAAAAACGATTCTGAGCGGAGACTAATAGTCACATAATAATTATATGTACTATATATTACTACTATAGGTAAATAGCTTATAAATTATTATTGCATCTATATTTTTGTTGATGTTTAGAATCTTAGTTAAAATTCATAACTTATATGCAGGGCTTGTAAGTTCATGCATTTTGTATATCAATCTTACTAAGATGTATTTAATGCTAGATGAAATAGGAATTAATTTCAAGGTACGATGGTTAAGTATTTAAATAAAAAAATGTGATTTAGGTAACATATTTTCTATTGATCTATTATAAAATAGAAACTTACCCTACCAATATTATCACTATATAAAATAATTAAAAGTGATAATTTGAAGACAATTTCTTAAAACCCCTAAAATATTTTTTAAATTATGAGTTATAATCCATTTAGTGTAGCGCCCACGCAAATTTTTCGTAACTTTACATAACAAGTCAATGGATGTTTTTGATTATAATTGTCTGAGGGAGCGCAGCCGGGTATATATGAAAATACCCAAAATTTCAATTGGCTATAACTTTCAAATAAGTCTGATCACCAAATTCAGACTTCAATGTCATTTTCAATTAAAAACTAATGATTTCCGGCAATTAATTTTTGCAATATCGTTCTTAATTCGTTGTAACTTGTAGGTACTATCGCGATGGAGTGTTGACCGACGATTTAATTCAGTGGTTAAAACCGGTCTCTTTTTAGGCGTAGATGACGTTACCACTGGAAGCAAAAAGAGTGTTCAATATGCCGTTCTGCGTGGTAATTCACTTTGATCGGGAACAAGGAAATAATGTTAAAATTCAAAGACGGGACAGCCAAATCTGACCTTGTTGGTATTTAGGTTTTAGAACTAAAATTTACTTTTGAAATTAAATATACTAATAAATTGTGCACGACAACATTTTTAGAAAAATTAAATAGTAAGTATGTAATAGTCACATGTAAGCCATGGTTATGTTCGAATAAATGGAATGGACAGACAAAGAAATATTATTTTATCGATCTTCCTTGACTATGTAATGATTTTACAGCTAACAACAACTTCTTAGCAATCGCCAACTTAGCCACACTGCGATAATTGGTCGCTCATCTGTAGTGGATAAGCCGAAATCTACCCCACCTCGCTGTCTGCAGATCAAGACCTATAAATTTGTCAATTCGAAAGAGATGTCTACTATTTATTATTAACTGTATCTAATTACACGGTCTACATTTTATACTGGCAACTATAGATGCCTGTAAACAAAATGAAGACTTTTTTTTCATTTTAAACGACGACACAAGTCCGTTTGATCTGCTTATGCATTAATTTCGAGGATTTAGCTATTACTAAAACGGATTCCTAGAACTGTACACACCCACTGAACCACGCAGCAGCGTATTTAGGAATTGCTAAAGGGAGGGGATGAGGCACTGAATGACATATGTAATAGTGGGGGGCTTTGCCCCCCACACCCCCATTTGAGGTTTCCTATACTTACTCACTACATAATGTACAGTTTACATAACATTATTAACATTTAATACCAATTATTAATCATTAGTTTTAGTTTATAACAATAACATATTGATTATTTTTCATTAGATTTGAAATAAATTTCAATTTTTAATTTACACTCAAAAAATATTGTTAGACAATTCACTCTTTAACAATTACCATCCTACTATCACCACCTATGTCCAATAACACAATAATACATTTAGTATAAGAATAATAGTATCATAAATATTTATTTTTACTATAATAAATAATAATAATTACATACTCATACTTTCATTACTTTATACTTATAATACAAAATCAATTTCTTTGTTTTATTGCTAGTTCATCAATTACTTCGTCAATACTTGTGTCTACTGTATAGTAGGTAGATTTTAATGTTCTACGTTTAAATGTAAATAATATTAAATATTAGTTATTATGTTACATTATGTTATACAAATAAAATTACTATCAGCTCATTCAAATCATTTTTCGTCTAAAAATACCAATGTCGTTTTTCCATACAAATAAGATAAGAATTTGTATCACCAGTTTACAGTTTAACAAACATAAATCAATACTGGGAATTTTGTTTAGTCATAGAAATTCGCTAGACAGTTGTAGACTAAACCGGTGTGAAAAATAATGCACCGGGATGTTTGGACCATATCATTTACATGGTTCATTATCCCGCACCGGGATAATGCGGGATAATTTTAAACCGGTTTAGTCTAGCGAATTTCCACGACGTTTTGCTGACTTCACGTGAATAGGACTATAGCCACCCCCTGCCTTGACTACAGTCGTGTCTAGCTGGTACGTCGAGTGCAGCCCGCATTTATACAGAAAACGCACCATTTAGGACATTGCGAAGTTTGAGTAGCGTAATAATAACAGTCTATTAATAACCTTATAATTGATTTTTTTCTTACTGTATGTACAAAAATGAAAAATACATAGTAAATACTAAAACAAATTGACGATTCAGTGTCTATTATATAATATATTATGTATACTTGAATCCTTTAATAATAGAAAAAAAAATACCAAGGGGGGGATTGATCCCCCGAATCCCCCCCGCAAATACGCCGCTGGAAATATTGTGTTTAATATTATTACACATTAATAAAGAAGTGTTTATCGGAAGTCAAGTCGTTGCAAGTATGTGAGGTGCACTAACAACAATGAACTCTATTGTAATTTGTAGCTGAATTGCCTATACAATGCGCCGCGTTACCTTAATTTTGTATTTCATTTTTTTTTCAAATATATTAAAACTATATTATTATAATATTATAATTTATGATTTACCGGAAAAATGATCAAAATGGTAGAAATAAAGAACAATAACGTCTTAACCGTGCTGAGTGTGCTGAGTCTAAATCAGGTAAACACATTTTAGAAAAACAAAAAAAAATTTAGAAAAAAATATACAGTATAGGAAAATAAATTAAAGAGTTCAAATTTAAATGTCCAGATGCTTAAATAGAAAAAACAATTGACAAATGATTAGCTCATTAAAGAATTATATAACAAAAGATATCAGATTATCAGTGTTTAAAAATACTCTACAAAAAATTCAACAAATAAAAAAATTGACTAGAGAGTAGGAACAAAAAAAAAAATTAGAAAAATGTGTACAGAAAAAACACCCATTAATGAGTTCAAACTAAAAATTCCAGTTCATAAACAAAACAAACTATTTGAAATAATAAGTTCATTAAAATTAGTATATTCCTATGGCACTTGCAGATTAAAATATTCAAGTCCATACAAAAAATTCAAATAGAGTCAAATTCCTAAAAAAAAAATTGAAGGGGAGTGTTGGCGCCCGCAGGCAAATGCATTTTAAAAAACCAAAAAAAAAATTAGAAAAAATTATACAGTAGGAAAACACATAAAAGAGTTCAATGATTATCTATTTGAAGAATGATAATACAAAAGGCACCTGGATGTTATCAATATTCCAGTCTGTGCAAAAAATTCAACTAGACTCAAATTCCTAAAGAAAAATGTGAAGGGGAGTGTTGGCGCCCGCAGGCAAATGCATTTTAGAAAACCAAAAAAAAAATTAGAAAAAATGATACGATAATAAGGCATATTGAAGAGTTCAAACTAAAACGTCCAGAATCCAAAACAGAAAAAACAATACTGCCAATGATTAGCTCATTAAAGAATGATGATACAGAGGGCACCTGCTTGTTAACAATATTCAAGTCTATACAAAAAATTCAACTAGAGTCAAATTCCTAAAAAAAAAATTGAAGGGGAGTGTTGGCGCCCGCAGGCAAATGCATTTTAGAAAACCAAAAACAAATTTAGAAAAAATTATACAGTAGGCAAACACATTGAAGAGCTCAAATTAAAATGTCCAGAATCTTTAACAGAAAAAAATCTAACGATGATAAGCTCATTAAAGTATGATAATACAAAGGGAACCTGAAGGTTATCAATAAACATGTCTGTGCAAAAAATTCAACAAGAGTAAATTAGAAAAAACGTTTGCCCTCGACCCAAGCTCCCCCCCCCCCCACTAGTTACGGCTATGCCGCTGAGTTCCTGTGAATAAAATACTTAAATAATGTAGGTACATAGTTACTTCTAAAATTACAAAAAATAATTAAATATTTTCTCCGGTATTATGATGAAGTGCATAATATGTCTCCAGCTTCAAACTATACAAGTTCTCAGCACACATTTGTCACTATTATGTAACAAACTTGAATTTATTATAATTAATAGTTATGAACTAATATAATAACTAAATTTTGAAACATTTTATATTCAAATTTACTGGAACAACTTTTACTTATATTATTATATTCTGTAGGTATACCCACACATAATACCATTTTATAATTCAATGTTTTCAGCAAAAATTAATTCAACCTATTATTTTACTATTTTAAATATTAAACTTAACAAGAAAATATTATTGTAAGATCAATACATTCTTTTGCTTCACTCATATTCTAAAATTTAAAAATAAAAAAAGTGGGTAAGTGGATGTCAGTCTGCTGTACAGTAGGCTACAAGTGGGCCACTGTATAATGGCTAAACCCACTTATTTACCTATTCAATTTTAATTCAATGGTATAATATCATTGAATACAAAAAACGATTCTGAGAGGAGACGGTTTGTCAGTTAATGATATATTCTTATTACTTATTATTTATTAATTATATTTTATATATAAGGTAGCCGGGAAGTTGATATAATATTATTAAATAGCAAAAATTAAATAAAATCGGTATTCTTGGTTATTATTGGTTAATATTTATTTTTGTCCAACAAAGAATATAAAATAACTATCAAAAACTGTTTTATACTGTTAAATTTTTTAGTTGCTGCATAATTTATAACATGGTTACATTTACTGCTTACAATTTTTAAATACATTTTTGTTCCTCCGGACATATTATTAATTGTCTGCAATACTCAGAGAAAAATTTAATAACTAAACATTCTTTCTTCAAAAAGTTCTTTTTTCTTATCCATATATTTTATATGATCAACATTGTTTTTAAACTTTTAAATAACCAAACGTTTTTAAAATGTAGATAAAATATTATATTATTATTTTATCTTTGCTTGGGTATTTGAACGAATACAAGAATCGAAGAATCATTAAGTGACCAGTGACTTATTTCTTAGCTATTCATTATTGTTCAATGTGATTACTTATTAGTTTCAATGCAAATGCTAATATATATTAACTTATTCTGATTTAATAATACATTCCCAACTATGATGAAATAAACATTTTTTTTTTTACTAGGAATTTAACTATCCTTACATTTTATATTAAATATAGTTAATAATCAAATTATTGTTACATCTGTACATAATAACTTAATTATTATAATTTGTGTATTCATTTAGAATATCAAAGATAAATCAATTTAAAAAATTTCATTTCAGTTCTTTTCTATTTTTAATCATTTTTAATTGTACACATAAACTAAAATAATTGAATAGGAACAATGCCTAAAAATATATAAAATAAAATCAATTAATTTTGAAACTCTTACATTGTTTAGTTTATGCCCAAAGTAATGCATTAATCAAAAAAACACCAAATGTTTAAACATACAATTGTTTTATATATTATCTTTTTTCATCTCGTTTAACAGCACAGCCTGGACACACATGTAATGTATTATGCACATAAATGTCACAGCCATCACAGTAATGTTTTTTACAAGATTCACAAAAGTATACATTTTCAGCAGGGACCTTTATTCTCTTTCTGCATCCATAGCAGTAGGCACTAGAACCTTCTTCAAGCTCAATTTTTATAAATGGCTTAATAGGAACCAAATGATGTAATGATCTCGCAAGATGTAAAGAAGACACGAGTATGAGGCCACAGCACTTGCACTCTACAGGTAATTCACAATACTTGCTGTTACATTGTGGGCAAAAGAAACCTTTTGCGTTTAATTTGCCACCTTCTGCTAAATGACAGGAGCAAGTGGTGAATGGTGGTTTTTGTTCTAACTCTTGAGGAAAACCCATTTTCACACATGATGCATCAACTGAATTTGGTAGAGGAACAGGTTCCACTAACGACCAAAGAATGTGCTTAAAATGTACATCGTCTACAATTACATTATGTTTGCCTTTAGTTTCATTACACAAATGTCGAAACATCCGTACTTCAGCAGCCAAGTGTATCATTGAAACTCTAATATTATGGGTTTTAAGCATTTCTATAGAAGTATTTATTTCTCCTGGGTCGCACGAACTCAAACTAGATCCAATAATAAGTATTTCTTTACTAGTATGGGAAGGCAACATTTTCATAACTGACAATGCAATTTCTAAAGAGTTTTGCACAGACATCAATCCATTGCAATAATTAAAATCTCCAAATGTTTTTTTCAATTCTTCAAGATGATATTTTCTATTGCCAGACAATTCAGATATACGCTCTGCAGATGAATTTCTTGTAGTTATCAGACCAAGTTGACTAATTGGATTTTGATCAAAATAATCTTGAATGAAATCCTGAAGCAATTTGTAAGTACACAATTGTCTAGTAGGTTTTAAATCCTTTTCAACCATTGAATTGGAACTATCCACAATAACAAACAAATGTCGCATCATGCCCAGACGGACATTAGGCTGCCGAGTTGCCAGTAACCGCTTAGATTTTTCAATAATCTCTTTAACCGACCATTCGACATTTCCTCCTTCATCTTCTTTGACTTCCTCCCATGTTTTTTCATAACCGCCTTCCCAGCGATATTCTTTTACTTCAGTTTCGTCCATTTCAAAAATCTTCTAAAAATGTTATAAGTAAAATGAATTAGACATGCATTTTAAAATTTTTTTTATGCATCAATGTATCAATCTTATATTAGTATTTATAATTATTTGCAATATTTATAAAAAAAATTGTCTTCAAAGAATTTAAAAGACCCAAAAACCAGAGTTCAACCTAAATTATATTGTATTAAAAGCTATAATAATAACAATATTTATATTATATATTTATATAATACATAAAAAATAGTAGGTAACCAACTCAATTCTTTTTTAAAGAACAAAAATTAAATACCTAAATAAATACTAGGTACCTAACTTAACCACATAATTTATATTATAAATAAGATTCAGATTTGAAGGCAAAAGCCTTTTTTTAATAAAATGCTTGTCATTTAATATGTAAGGTTATGAACGTATTTTTTTTTTGTCTTTTTCTCATATAAATGCCTTTATTATGTTTAATTTTCAATTGATTTAATAGTTTTATACACAACATCATATAAACGGTACAGATCGATAAGATTTTCTGAAGACTGCATTGTCGGTTGTTAATTATTTTTAATGGGTTTTATTATCGGCAATATTTAACAATATCACTAAATACTTTATAGAGTATTTGGTATGGCCAGTTAATTTACAGTTTATAAAAGTACCCATACTGCCTATCTATAGATTAAAATAATATGTTCATAATGCGTCAGTCCGCCCCGATTACATTTTCTTTGTACACAAATATTTTAAGCCCAAACCGTCAACATTTTACTAAAGACAGTTTATCTGAGTACATGATAGTGATTTTTTTTTAATACACACTAGTTAAATATGCAATATACAAACAATTTAATTTTTTAGTAAATTTTTTTTGAAATTGCTTTTTTTTGCCTTTTTTGACATTTGAAATGCTTTTTTTTACTGATTATATTGCCTTTAAATCCAAACCCTAATTATAAATTTAACTAATTATAATATCTTATAATACCATTAGAAATTTGGAAAAAGAAAAGAACAAAATTAAAAATTAAAAATTGGATCTTTCACTGAAATTATATTTTCAAAAGCCAAATAAACTAAAAACTCATAATATCAATAGTAAATACTATACAAAATGTCATAAACATTATATTCTATTATACAGGATGATTTTTTTTAACAGTAACTCTCATTAATTACAAAACAACATTTGGAATATTTAGAAAATACTTTTTCAATAATTTTTGAGACGAGATTACTCTTAAAAAAAATTACACAGAATAAGAAAGAAAAATGCATTGTTTACATATTCATATGAATTTTTACTTTCTTAAATTTGATTAATTAATTTTAACTAATTTACTTACAGACAGCACAAATTAAATTAAAATATTATTACTCAACACAATACAAAATAAATGTTGTATATTTTTTTTTTTAAGTCAACTAGGTACCTAAATTGATAATTAATTATTTTAAACAAAATCTTTTAAAGTTAAATAATTATTTTTAATGACACTATAATTAAATTCACTTTTAAAAGAAGGATTGGCAAAGCAAACCGTCGTAAAGCCAAGAAAAGTCAAAAGAGTAAACTGTATAGTGTAAACTAAAAAGTAAACATAATACTTAAGTCTTACGTTATCAATATAAAAAATAAAACATTATCTTTACCGAAATATTTATGAGCTCTTTGAAGAAAACCATGAATAGGGGGATCACTACTAATTGTTCCACAAAATATTTGTTCCACACTATATTTGTTCCAACTACTATTTCATCCTAGTTTTACTATTTGTTCCACAATACACTTGTTCCGATTACTATTTATTCCGCAAAACATTATTCCGATGACTATTTGTTCCGCAAAATATTTGTCCCAATTACTATTTGTTCCAAAAAACGTTTGTTCCAAGTGTTCCTAACCGCTCCGCAAATCGAAAATATCCCCCGACTTGCTGTGCAACACCTCCCCAAGTGGGTCACAGGGTTGAGAAAATTGCATTTTTGTTGCACCGAGCCACCAATTTGAAAAAAACATCGTACAGCGATGCGGTGCTAGCGGCACTCGTCGCTACGCTCCTCGGCGCCGTCGCTCCGCTCCGCAAATCGAAAATATCCCCCGACTTGCTGTGCAACACCTCCCCAAGTGGGTCACAGGGTTAAGAAAATTGTTTTGTGGAACAAATAGTACTTAAAAAAAAATAATTTTTGTTCCAAAAAAAATATTATTAAGATCCACAAATAATTTGTTCCAATTACTATTTGATCCGCAACATATTTGTTCCAATAATTATTTGTTCCACGAAATATTTGTTCCAATTACTATTTGTTCCAAAAACTATTTGCTCCACATTTGGAACAAGTAGTTTGTGGAACAAATAGTAATTGGAACAATTATTTTGTGGAACAAATAATACAGGCCCTGAATAGGGTCAACATTAGCCAATAATGTAAAGGTCTATGGACTTCAACCATAATTCGCAAACCAAACTGCTGATAAGAATTCACGATAGAACAAACCCAAGGTTTATAGATTATACAGGTTGCCTCATAGTCATGTAAACAAAACGTTTCCCCCCGTACCGTTCCTCGTCTACTGACGTCATTGCCGGAACAATCGACTGCCGTAGTGCGGTACAATGTATCATTTACTTATTTTCAACAGTATAATAATTAATAAAATCATTTTTTACATACTTTCTTTTGATTTTGATAACTTAATTATTAAGGAATTATTCATTTGATTTACCAGCTGTTTAATTATATAATAAATAATAATTATCGAATATAATATATTTATTTTTAATACAGTGTAAAATCAGTAACTCGAAGCTCACGGCCCACTGGGGGAAAAAAGTCCGAATTATTAAAAATTTCGAGTTATCAAAACCTTAATGTGTTATTATGTTACTTGAAGGGGAATTTTATTTGTTCGAGATGTCGAGAATTTCTAGTTATTAAGGTTCAAGTTACCTATTGAGAGTACACTGTATATCACAAATAGCTCCTACTATTTAACTAACAGCTATGTTCAGCATGCAATAGGTATATCATTTGGTAGTAAAATAATATGGTAAAAATACTTACAGAAGTTAGTAAAACTACAAAAAGTTCAAACATAATATGTCGTAGGTACCTATTTTGTATTTTTACATGATAAATAAAAATATAAAATTTAACAAAACTAAAATTTGATAAAAACGATTGATCTATTTTTTCTTTCAACAAATATTAATTTGAAGATAGAAAAATCAACTTTCTAAAAAATATTTTACACTTATCTTGCATAATACCAATTGTAATTGACCAATAAATAAAAATGTTGTGCAGGTACAATTAGAAAACTATCAATAAATAAATAAAGACGACAACCAAGAAACCAATCTGCAAGTTGTGTACATACATTTTTAATATTCTTTCATATAAATACAAATATTACAATATAATATAATTCATAATATAATATTATATAATAAAATAATAATAATATAATTATTAGTGAATCACTCTGTATAAATTTTCAAGTCATAAGTTTTCTCAATTTTTGTAGTTCTTGTAACTGTAACTTTGCTTTTCTTTTTGAAGCTAAAATTTGATGATTTTTATTTGCATATTTCATACGAATAAAGATCCTTTGCAGTGGTGTATTGGAGGGTATACGCGGGTATACGTCGTATACCCGGATCCCTATTTTTGGATTTATGCGTATACCTTTAAGAAAATTAGTCTTTTATGGGTATACGCACGCTTCTAATTTATCATCAGACAATTTAGGCATATTATCACCAAACAAAAGTAAAAACTTAAAAATAATAATAATAATAACCTAAATTATATTTAGTTATAATATTTTATTATAACATAAAGTGCACTGGCCAAAAATACTAAAAATAGCCCCGTACCCGCATGAAGTTCGATTAAATTTTACCCGACGTTTTCTTGCGAAGACGATCGGAAACTGCCGAGCAATACAATCAATCAATGAACAATCAATGTACAGCGGTTCCCAAACTGTGAATAAACATACGTAATTTCATTTCAAACTAAATGATAATGACAAATTAGAATAATAATAAAATAATTATTGTTGATGTATTGTGTTATTACTTGTCATCCAATAACCAAATTATAAAATCGAACTATTAGTTTCTCATTATATTAATTCTATTAATTTTGAAATTCTTTTAAATTTGTAAAATATTTTATACAAATAAAATATATATAAATATTTGTATATAAATATATTATAATATTATATGATCGATAATGGATAATAAACGTACCGCTACTTCTACTATATAAGTATTTTACTGTACAATTGTTTTAAAATTTGATAATAAAAAGTTGTATTATTTATGATATATATCATATATGAATTGGGAACAAGTCTAGTTTACCGGGCACATATTTTTTTTGAAATTTTTTTTTTGAAAAGGGTTGTTTTGACGAATTAAGAACGATGGTGCAAAAATAAAATTGCGGAAATGATTATTTTGGAAGTTATAGCTTCCCAAAGTTAACGATTTTACGTTTATAACACTACTGCCTACTATAATGCCGCGCGGAGGACCTCGAGTTTGGCGACCGTTTGGCAACCCTTTTAAAAAAAAATTTCAAAAAAAAAAGGTGCCCGGTAAACTAGACTTATACCATGAAATTGAATTAATTAAAAAAAAAATAATACATTGATACTTGGTACATATTACACACAGTGGAGTATATATGAATTAATTTTATGGTTGTGGGTGAATATAGGGCGAACTAGGGGGCGTATATAGGGGGGTATATACGCCACTGCATATACATATACACATGAAGAGTAAGTGTTTGTAATAAAGTTATAAAAGATTATTAAATACAAAGTGTAATCATTTTTTGAGCGGAGCGAGAAAATTTTTAAGGTAGGTATATCGTATATATAGGTATATACTATATTCAACTACTTTTAGGTGCGTATACCCATAAATTTATTTACCAATACACCACTGATCCT
The DNA here is from genome assembly GCA_949089665.1 of Macrosiphum euphorbiae. Lineage (NCBI taxonomy): Eukaryota > Metazoa > Arthropoda > Insecta > Hemiptera > Aphididae > Macrosiphum > Macrosiphum euphorbiae. The sequence continues at coordinate 88,181,739 of CARXXK010000001.1, read as the reverse complement.
TTGCCTTACAAATGTATGTATAACTGGTCTATACTTTTCTTCAATATCCATTCTATTCATTATTTTATGTAAAAGTTGTTTTACTACACCTGGTCCTTCAGGGATTTTCTGCTTGGTAATTTTTTTAAAAACTCTTTCAGCTCTAAAAATGTGTTTTTTAAAGTTATTACTAGGGACTATTAGGCCACCATATGATAAATAATCAATCCACGAAGGAAGTAGATAGTCATGTTCATGGAACTCATGATTATTGTATATTATACTACTCTAAATTATAAAATTAATATAATTAATCAGCAATTACGTCTAAATTATAGAAATTAAGCATAACGTTTACGCATAAAACATGTTTTTTGCGGTGTGTGCCGGTGTTCGTGTTCCGGCAGTGACGTCAGGAGCGTTATTCCCCCCACTCTCATTTTTTCGTAAATTCAGAAGTGAGGCAACCTGTATTATCTATAAACCTTGGAACAAACCCACAGATATTGAGATTTGAGTATTGAGATAATATCACATAATAATATTATGTACATGAGTACATTGTCAAGAGTATCGAGTATCAACTGAGAAAACGTAAATCTATAAAATTTAGCAAGAAGTTTGTCTATTGTAAATATTTCAGAGGGTATATCGCTTGTTTAATTCAATATTCATAGTCCATAGGGCATAGATACTAGATACTCGGTAGATAGTAGGAATTACTAATTAGAAACTTCAAACTTGTTTAGTTTTGCATTGAATTATTAATTTAAAATGGCTAGTGAAGAATACACTGGTAAACCATACAAAATAATTGATTCAAAGCGTGAACACAAAATTGGTATCGTAGCAACTTCATTGTCTGATTTTATGACTAAAGGTAAAAATATTTTTGTAATGCACCTAATGAATGTACTATGCATTTTATATTTTTACTAAATCTAAAATATTGAAGTATATTGAACAATATTGAAAATAGTATTTAGTTTTAAAATATTATACCTTTGTTTAGCTCAACAAAAACTTAATATAAATGAAAATGAACCTATTAAAGTTGTTCTTGAATCTGATGGCACTGAAATTGATGAGGAAGACTATTTTGACACTTTGGAAACAAATACATTAATTATGATTTTAAAATCTGACCAAAAATGGAGTCCATACGATATAAGGTATAACAAATTATTAAAGTTTTTATTTTATTTACTATGTATAAGTTGTGGAATGTAAATTTGATATATTATTATGTTCTTCTAAATAATCTGGTTAGCAATATAACTACTTCTTAAAATTGGGTGGATAGGAGACTCTTCAAACAGGTTGCAGAAACTGTAATTTCATCCTTAGAACACTGCTTTTTCTCAAATATAATATAACATATAATACATATTATTGTTTAATATAATATGTATTTATTGATTATTGACTACTTTTGGCCACCAATATTATTAACAATGTTGAACATTTTTTTTTAAGTGATTTCAAGAAATCTGATTTGTATAGTACATTTTTTATATGGTTATCTAGTAGGCATCTAGAGAATCTATTTCTAGGTAATCTTAAGATAAGAACTTTTCTTAGATCATATACTATTGACGGGGCCACAGCATATTAAATTAATATAAAAAAACGTTGCCAATATCAGCGACTTCTCTCATATTTATCCACAGATACCTATTGTACCTACGGATAATTATGCTGGGAGTTAATCGATTGTCTAATTCAGTGCCTCGTCGTTATATTGGCAACAAAATCATACCTTGTGGCTCCATCCATAGTATATGATCTAAGGAACTATTCAATTTACGTCTGTTCTACCTACCTACCTCTACCTTAAATGTTATGTTTTCACTCCACTGAGTGTTATAATAACCAAAGTAAAATACTTTTTACATTTTATTTATGCTACCAAATGTCTACATACAATTTTTTTTTTTAAGCTTTAAATTTGCAGACGATCAAATTGATGGCACACAGAGTTTAAACAGTTTGATTCGACGTCTGCAAAACGATATAGGTCAAATAGCATTTTTGAGTGGTTGCGATCTTGAACTTTTATCTGATATGGATCCAGAAAGTTTGGTTGATTTGGCGTTTGATAGGTAGGTAATATTATTTAATCCATCAATTAAAAACCAATTATCTTTTCCTAAATTAATAGAATTCAGACTTATTATGTTTTACTTAGGCCCACTTTCTCGACTTTCTCGACTGTCGGTTAACTAGAAGTCCAGAAAGTGGGCCTTAGTCTTGGAAGTTATAATATAACAGACTTTAGCTTTGTTGTAATATCCTACGTTTTTATAGGTCATTTCTAGATCAAGTTAAAGAAGCTAGTGGACGGTTTCTTTATGAAAAACGTGAAGCTCAAGATGCAATAAATTTGCTCAAACTCTATCATGCCTCGACAATCGGGCAAAATTCAACCAAGAAAAGTAAAGTTTAATACTTAAGTAATAAAAATATTACATTATTAAATACATTTTACAACCCCAACACTTAGTACGTCAGAAATTTAAAAAAGAAAGTTTTAAGTTATTCTCTCACTGTAAAACTATTATAAATAAATAGTTACTTCATAGTCATTAAGTTAGTTTTGTTTGGTTGATAAGCACTACAAAAAATTTAAAAAAAATTGAATACAGAGAAGAGTTGTAATCTTATTCTATTTTATGTATAATGTGTGTGTTTGATTAGTGTTATTATAAAAACTACCAATGATGATAATGTTTTACAGATAATAGATATTAGATTTTATTCACCTGTACTATTGTTTTAGTCATTAAATTAAGAAAAAATAAATGTATCAAAATATTTTAAATGCATGAGTTGATAAAATAAAGTATTACAGAATAATTAACTTAACTATATGAATATACATATATAAATCAACATTAAATTGAATGAATTATTCAAAACAATTTTTTTTATAAAATATTTTTTAATGTCCAACTAAAAATTTTTTTAAAAGCTCTTACTTCTCATTGATATTATTTAGGTAAATAAAATACAAATTGAATTGTCCTATGGTTAAATTTATGATGATAATTTAAAAGTTTTTATAAATTAATAAAAATAATAATTTATTTGCTTAGACCATTGACAGTCCATGTAAACACATTATTTTTACATTTTCATAAAATGCCCATATTACTAATTTAATCAAGTTGTGTTGGTGCTATTTTAAGTCGAAGCAAAATCTTAGTGAAGCTATACCATTTTTCAGTAAAAACATTACTGCAATAAAATAAACGTTTATAATATAATAAATTCAAAAAATTTACCTAACTATATAATTTATTTTATTGTTTCTAAAATCCAAATATAAGAATTTCAATAAATAATATCAAATACCATTATTAATATTGATTTGATAAGTGTAAACTATTATTTTAAAGCATTGTTCCTAATTTAGATAATTTTAAAACAAATTATATTTATCCTGCCAAAAAATAGATTATGAAGACCCCTAACATTATTTTAAAATAAGTCTATAAAAATTTAATTTAAAAAGACAGTGCAACTATCGAAATTTAGATCTGTTTTACACTAATAGTAAAGCTAGTATAAAAAACATTTAAATACGATTAAATGATATATTACCATCAACAAATGCATTTAAAAATAACTTTTAAGTGTTTAAATTTTTCTAATTGTGTAACTCTTGACTTGACTGTTTTATATTTTTATATTGTGTTATTTTATCATCTTCTAGTTTATATGAGATCTATCCTTTTAGTAATCACAAATATATCTGAACTATAAAGCAACATAAAAACATTTTAATTTAAAATTAATATTTAATTGTTTTTTATTTTGATTGCTTTATAATTATTTAAAAAATTTAGGTGGAAGCGTTTTCTTTAATGTTATCAAAAATATGTCAATGCATCTTATGTTGTGTTTTCTCTAATTAATATTGAAATTAAATGTAGTAGTAACGTTAAGTATTGGACCATTGTTTAATAAGGGTAATTATGAGTTAATGTTAAGAAAGAAATTGTATTCAATTTTTTTTGTATGTGTAATAGAATATTGTTACACATTTTTTTTTTAAGCACTGCCATAGGTATTGAAACTAGAAATTAAATTTACTTTAAACAGTTTGGGTATTTATAAAATATCCTCTTGATAGTTAAAATTGTAAATGTATTAGTGGTTTAAAACTTTAAAATGCACAAATCATATTATAATCTTAAAATTGTAATCATTAATTATTTTAACTATTAACTTATTTAGTGCACAGTTATGTATTAAAATATTAAACCAATAAAATTGATGTGTGGATAATAAAATAGAACCGGCAGTCAAAATAATAATTAATTTGTGTTTTATTTTTAATAGTGATCAATATATTATTTAATATCAATTATCAGTAGTTGTCTGGCCCATTAAAGTGTTTTATTATATGGGGGCCAAACATGCATTAATAATATCTTAATGTCTAACTGTGAATTTGTTATTTTGCTTGAGATTATCATTATATTATAATAGTTTATTATTAACCCAATAATCATTAGAATTTAATGTATAGAGGTACTAATGATTTTTACCAGGCAGTAGCATGCTGAACATTTCAAAATCAAATAATTAAGGTCAGCCTACCCAATATTTGTTTTTTTTGGTTTTTTACTTTATTTTATTATCTATATTTATGACATTTTTAACCCTTTCACTACAGACGTACTATTACGTAGCACGCAAATACCGTTCCCTGCTACAGACGTACTATTACGTTCCTTTATCTATAAAACGAAATACGCAGGTTATCACATTAGTGATTACACCGAAAAATGCAGATAACAACTTATGATTCAAGCCATAGACCTATTAATTAAAGTTAAGTAGACACTATAGCTTAGTAATTAATAGGTCTATGATTCAAGTAAATTTTTTTTTTGACATCAATGTATGAATCTATTTAACTAAACTAATCATTTAGGATTATTAAAAAAAAGGTGGCCAAGTGGGTGTCGCTCTGCTGTACAGTATATTACAAGTGGGTCACTAGGTATATAATGGATGATATTAAATTTGAATTCAACGATATAATATCATTGTATAAGAAAAACAATTCTGAGCGGAGACGGTATGTCAGTCTATGTATAAGACATATTATATACATATCTATGGTATTAAACAAAAAATTGACCTATAATAAATTCCAAATTAATCATATCACAATATCCATTAGGTACTTATAACATCAACAAAAACCGTGATACTATCATAGATATATAATAGTACACTTTAGAAGTTTCAAGTACCCACGAATAATATTATTCAATCACAACAAAATAACTAAAATAGTAAAGTTATTCTAGGTTTTTTAATATGTAATTTCGTCCAAATTTGAATTTAAAATGTCTGTAAAAATAACTGTGTTCATATATTTTTTTAGATTTTTTGGTTACAGTATGAACTATTTATGAGAACCTTTGTGTTGAATTTGCAATCCTTAAGCCCGGTCCAGACCAAGAAACATTTGTAGGAAACATATGTTTCTGACATTGTCGTCGACAAATATTTATGTTACCGCTTATGAGCGGAAATCGGAAACATTGTCGATGACAATGTTGGAAACACTTGTTTCCGACAAAATTTTCTTTGGTGTGGATGGGGCTTTAGCTATAAAATCTGAACATTTTATAATTTATTAATTACAATGATTGATAATTTTCGAGATTTTGATAATTTTTTTCAAAATTCAATCTTTAAATGCTTATAAAAAAAAACTGTGCCTATGTATTTTTAATATTTTTCAACTGCTATTGTAACAATATATCAGGAGCCTTGTATTACATTTTTACACTTTTTGGCCCAACAGATAAAACTTTATTGATATTTATAGAAAAAAAACTAAAAAAATTGAAAGCTGTAAATGTCCGTAAACAGGTCAAAAAGAGTCAAAATATTTTCAAAATTGTATGGTGTATAGGAAATGCTAATATAAACATTCAGTGAAATGTTCATGTATCTACAGTTATTCGTTTTTGAATTACAACAATATAAGGAAATCGCTACATGAGAAATCGAGTGAATATTCAATGTTGTAAAAATTTGAATTTCAAACGCTCATAAAAATTTAATTTGACTTTCTTATAGACATTTTTCTTTTGATAAAGGTAGATAATCTTATAAGAAATCTTGTGTTTCATTTTCAAATCTTAGATTTAAAAGAAAAATTTTTACGAATTCTTAACTCAAAATAATTTGCTAATTTTCGTGATTTTTCCATATTTTGTCATTTTTTGAACTTTAAATGTTTATAAAAAAAAATTGTGACTAAGGATTTTTAATATTTTTCATCTGCCTTTGAAACAATATATGAGGAGCCTTCTATTAAATTTTCAAGCTTCCGCAACCAACAAATAAAATTTTATTGATATTTTTAGAAAAAAAACTAAAAAAAAATGGAAAATGAAAATGTCCAAAACAGTTCAAAATAAATCAAAATAATTTGAAAATGTTATCGTGTATAGAAAATGCAAATATAAACAACCAGTGAAAATTTCATGTATATACGTTCATTTGTTTTAGAGTTACACCAAAAACCAAAATCGATTTTTTGGAAAACCGATTTTGCATAAAAATTCCCGTTTTTCCTTAATTTGTATGTTGTTTTTCCCGGCGCTTATGAAAACTACTGTGAAATTTATACTTTTGACCCCCCAAAGTACCAACTAGATTCACTTTCCTATCAGAAAAGCTACTGATGAAGAAAATCCAAGCACTTTTACTGTCCTAAAACATGATGACAGACACAAAAAAAAATTTAAAAAAAACACACATCATTGTAAAATCAATACATTCATCGTTTCACTCTGAATCTAAAATAATTCAGTAGAGATGAATATTTTAGGAAAAAAAAACTTGAAAAGTGAAAATTTTAAGCACACATCCTACCATTTTAAACCTGAGGTAATTATCTCAAAAAAACTTTTGGCACAACATTGTGGCCAGGAACTTCAAACTTAACACGATTCCATTTTAATTTGCTTTCTTCTAGTTTCAGTTGTAGGTATTTTTTTGCATATTTCTCGTTTTGAGTAACGACTTTTTTGTAACATATTAGTTTCTAAAAATAAAAGTGCAGTTTAGCCCAATCTTTCAAATATTGTAATGTACTATATATTTTTATACATGTTTCCAATACCTACCCAGTGGCGTCCGCAGGGGGGGGGGCTAAAGGGCTAATTTCATATATGTCTTACCAGAATGAATTCATTTTTGAAAGAACATTGTAATTGCATACCAATTTTCATACATTATCTGTAATTTTTAGGTAAAAGTATGAACTACTTGTATGAAAGACCTTGTATTAAATTGTCTAGACTTAGCTATATATATTTTATATTTTATAAGTTTTGAACTACAAATTAACTGTCATTTTGACGAAATTTGAACTTTAAATGCTTATAAAAAATAACCATGGTGCCTATGTAGTGTTTGAAGTATGAAATATTTCAAAAATATTTTAAAACGTGACACATTGAAATTTTTTTACACAAATAAAAACACAATTTAGTTATTTTTTTAACACAATGTTCAGTGTTCTAAATTCTAATGACAGAATTCAGTATTTATACAATATGCATGTATAATATTGTATACCTACTTGTATCATTTAAACATTAAAATATTTAAAAATGTTGAATACCATTTTAAATGTATAATACCAAAGGTTAGGTATACATACAGTTAAGAAGGTAATTTATGACAATTATTTGTAAGTATAAAACTTATTTAAAAATAAAACAAAATATATCAAAATACTGAAATATTTCATTTTTTTAAATTTCATGAAATTTTTTCACACCATGCCTATGTATCGTTAAAATTTTAGCTATAAAAAAATAACTTACGTATTACATTTTTAAGATTTTTGACCGGATAAAACAATTTTTTATTGACATTTATAGAAAAAAAAAAATTAATTATTCAAATACAATCCAAGTGAAGACGGTATAACCAAACATTTAAATAAATTTTCATTTTTTTTCTCCAATTATTTTTAAAAGCACTGAGCATTTTCAATTTCGACCTCCTAAAAGTACAAACTAGATTCAATTTGCTTCCAAAAACATACACTGGGCATCGAAGCTTATGATCAGAGCATTTTTTCTACCAGAAAAGTTGAAAAGTTACAAACATTTTAAAATACCTCAAATAAACGTCAGAAATTATTAGACTGGACAAAATAAAAATGTAACTAATTTTCAAGCCCCCCCCCCCCATTGAAAAATCCTGCGGACGCCACTGTACCTACCCTACGTAATTACTTATTATTTTTCTAATCGACAATCGTAGTATTTAGTCGTAAAAATGTATTTCTGCTTCAAATTATTGAAATCATTAATTTATAAGAATTTTTTAAAAACTATTAAGTCATGAAATTCCGAGCCATAGGTATTTGTACTACGTACCTGGAATATTAAAATTTAACCTTTTACAATTTTTTAACGTATATATTATATTGGTAATAATCTTATTAGTTATTTGCATTTAGAGAAATTTAAAAAGGTCATTTTTACTGGAGCCCATTGAACTAAATCATGAGCAAGAACGACACGCAAAACTGGTCGTGTATAATATTTATGACTGTTATAAGTAATAAAAATTAACAATATAACTTACAAGAACAAAATAACATTTTTGTGTATAGAGCCCAAGATCCAAATATCATATTATTGTTTTTTACGTTGCTTAAATATTTGGATTCTTCATTAGAATAACAAGCTGTGAAAAAGATAGATTTTTTTTTTTACAAATACTATTGAGTAATAATATAAAATTGTAGAATATTTAATATACTCAATGCTGATACGTACAATAAATGACTAAACATTCACTAAACATTCATGCGCACCTTAATTGCCTATTAAACACGCCGTTTGAACATCATTTTATAATCGAAAATTGCAAAAAATGCATAAAATATAATGTCTCATAGATAACAATATACTATTTTTGAATCATCTGAGATCAGGGACGTATTTACCAATTTGGTATCGGTAAGAATTTTAGAAAATCCACCAATAAATTAATTGTCCTAGAATACAAAATTTAAAAACACGAAATGTAAGTAAGTACAAATTAACTCTTTTTAACTGAATACAATGCATTTAAAACAAAATTAAACTTGAGTTTTCGAAAGTATAACATGCATAAAATACTAAATAAAGTTGTCTGTAGTCTGGCTATAAGTTATGTGTCGTTAAACAAACAAGTTACTCAATTGTTCGTTACTGATTATTAATTAAAGTAAATCTCATATAATTTTTTGTTAGTTTAGGACAAGCTTTAATAAAAAAATGTTCAGCCAAACAGTTATAAACAAAAAGTTAATTTTAAGGAGGACAATAGAGAGAAAAATTCGATGTTAATTTGCCGCCGTTTGAAATATGCAGTCGCAAGCAAGTTCTTACCGTCTTTATATTAGTTACTTATAAGTTATAAGTAAATAGGCTTCTGTGTTCTATCTGATATCCATTCAGTAACTTGTTATTTTTAACGTAGATAGTTATAAATCATTAACGTTAAAAATATAAAGAAACCAGTTAGTATTCTCGGTCGTTACGGGTTACGAACTTACGACTAATAAAATAATACAAATGTGTGTAAAAAACAACTTATTCAATTTTAAATGGTTTATTTCTATAGGATGTTACCACTGGGTACCCTCCCTAATCATAAGATCCATGTTAACCTATTTTTACTGTCAATTATCAAATCTACTTACCTATTGTACCTAAAAAAAAATAGTTTATTACAAAATTATAATAGTACTTCGGTTGCAAATTCAAACAAATAATAAATATCTGCGGTTATGAATAATACCTACAAATTATGGAATTTTGGATAAAATACAAATTTATATTAATTATAATATAGAGAATTGCAGGTGTATGATTCGTGCACTTAATATTTTATATGCAGGTTCTCAACTTTTGATTTACAAAGTTCACAAATTACTGGACATTTTTCGGCAAACGATTTATGTGAAGTCTCACAATAACGTTTAAGGGGGCTGGAGCAGGTACAAATTATCACGTAAAACAGACCAAAAGCTAAACAAAACTGTGGGACTCGGGTTTGACGGATTTTAATTTTGAAAACTAATTGAAAATCTTCAACAACTCTTCTAAAGCATGGCCGTAGAAAAGTATCATTATTACAAAAAATAATGACGTACTTAAATATATAAAGTACAAAAATTCAAATTTTTTAAAACTGACAATATGTTATCGAAGAATTTTTATAAAGAAAATCCCCTCGACCATTCCCTAACTAACATAATGACTAATTAATATCCATTTTCAAAATTAAAATCCGTCTCATCCAACTCCCACAATTTTGTCTAGCTTTTTAGCATTTTTGTAATGTGAATAGCATTGCATATAATTGACAAAATCAAATACATTGACATGTGCCTGCGCGTGCCGAAATGCATCGGCGGGGCGGTACTAATTGAAAATAAATTGCCAACATTCGGTTCTTGGAATTAACAACGTTAACTAACTTTAATTTTGTCATACTTTAGGTCTTTTCAGCTAAAATTAACGGCAGTAGCGAGGCCCCTTAAGGGGGCTGGAGCGGAATCCACTCTAAGGAGTAAAAACTAGGCATTTTATATTTCAGTTCATATGGGTCTTGTGAATGTTGAAAGTAAATGCATATTAGTGTGTGTAATTCGTAGTACCGATCACGTTGTTTAGGGACATCATAATACGTCTGTCATTTTACCTACACGCATACACATGTCACCATGTATTATTACTTTATAAAATTAGGAAAATTTTTTTACAAAAAATACTGCCAGTGACTTCAATCACTGCGTTCAGTAGGATGTTCCGATTTAAATTTTGAAAGCAGATTTGAATTCTCCTCTAAATTGACTATGCTTTGACTGTCGTACATTTTTTATATTCTATATTAGTGTATTTAAATTTGAATTATGAATATGATCTATTTTTACTCTTTTTGCTAGTAAATTTCTAAGTAAAAAAAATAAAAATTAGAAAAATGAAATTTTCTAAGCATAGATAATTTAGTGAAGAATTCAAATTTGCTTTCAAAATTAATATCAGAACATTATATAATTAGGTATAGTGATTGAAGTCGTGAGCTATGTTTTCGACTGAAAATTAAACAAACTGGAAAGGTCCCTGGGCCTAGCTATGTATACTTCATTATCGGTTTTTACTTTTTTTTCATTGTCTGCGGGCTGGGTCCGGAGTGGAGCAGTTGACTACGACTCACACAGTCATAGGTTCGATTCATTGCATAGTGTGAAATAAATTTGCGTGATTTAACGCGATCACCATTTCCCCCTGCTGTCGTCCGATTGCGTTATCCGGTTTCCAACTAGGTCCCACTCCACTGGGAGTGAAGACCGCACATGCCTCCTCTTGCAGCAGAAGTGGGGTTGTATCATGTATATAGTGATATATATTATATATACATAGATAAATAGATCACATGATCTCCCTTCTTCCCACTTGTGATAAGCATTGATGAAGACCTAAAGGTCGTTTCAATGAACAAATAAAAAAAAAAATTGTCTGCGGGCTGGATACAATTTGTCCGACGGCCACCATTTAGAGACCGCTGGTCACAACACACAGTTGACCTACTGCCCGTCCGCCTGCAGTCAGTGAATATTCTTAAAATATTAAATCTACACATATCAACATATTATTATACTCCAAGCCCGCAGGGGACTATGGTAGAGATGTACAGATAGTGGGGAATAAAATGAATCGATAAACGGCCACCATGAAATTCGTCGTTACCACTAATTGACTATAAAGTACCTAACTATTTAATTTATTTATAACAGTTTTACAGTGATAAAATAACTTAACACGGGATCCTACGTGAGAGAACTCAACGAGGCGAAAATCAAAACAGCTTGTATTTTGCCGCATCGCGTCGGGAGAAACAGCATGGTCAGAATAAGGGTTTGCAGTCCCTCACGTAGGACCCCGTGTTACAAGTGCATAACATACCAAATTTACACTCAGCAGAACGTGTTTAGCTCCGTTGGTTTGGAAATTAGAGTGGATCGACCTATTATAAAACTTGATGGTAATAACATTATCTGTGTTCCTGTGTAGGTTTTTACGATAATTCTGTTTTGAAAAGAGTTATGAGCATTTTTAATATATGTATTAAATATACGTATATATAATTTATATACGCATAACTTACTAAAAAATTTAACTATGGTAAAGAAAAACCAAATACAAACACAGATAATGTACTTACCATCAAGTTTCATAATAGGTCGATTTACTCTCATTTTTAAACTAACGGAGCTAAACGCGTTCTGCTGAGCGTATGTTTGCTATGTTACGCACTTGTAAGACGAAGACAAAAAATATCTGGATAGCGTCCACCTAAGTTATTTTATCACTGTAGAAAACTATTGTAAATAAATTAAATAGTTACTTTATAGCCTTGAGTTATTTTTTTTAGTTAATAACCACTATAAAGTATTTGAATACAGAGTAATTTTGTATTCTTATTCTATTTTGTGTATAATATAATGTGGTGTTTGATTATTGTTTAACTAGGTACCAATAATGATTAATGTTATATCTATCCTGATAAAAAATAGATAACTGAAAACCCCTGACAAAATGTTAAAATAAAATACGGAACCCCTCTCCTCCAATATTTTGTTTTTAGGGGCTCATCTACAGTACATAATATGTAGACATATAGTACAGATTTAGTGGTACTTAAATAAACTGGGCAAGCATATAACTATGGACAGTGGTTTTTTATTGGTCTATCCACAATGCCGAGTGATCGTATCATAAATTACTCGTAAGAAAGGCATAAAAATAATAAATATAAATAGATATATAATAATAAATTAATATGAATAATACAAATTGTATGATTGATTTAGTAATTCTGTTGTGGATAATATATTAACCAATAGATGTACTTAAATTTTCAACTAACTTCATATTTAAATACTATAAACAGTATAAACTATTAAGGATTCACTTAATATTCCCTAGGAATTCATTTGTACAGAATGACCTAAATATCATTAAAATATTTACTATTTTCATCATCCATATTAGTATAGTTCGGTTGATTACAAATTTAATTTATAGTGGTAATAACTATAAATAAAAATAATACCGAACGGCGAAATATAAAAAGGTAAAAAGTAAAGAATAAAACAAAACAATTTATAATTTGATTTCCAAAAATGCAGTCAATTTGGATTTATTTATATTTGTTTGTTTTTATTTTTTCACAAAAATGAAAATTTAATTGTATTATATTTGTTTAACCATAGATTAAATATACTTAAATAAGCACTCATATGGGAAGGCTGGCAATGCACAATATTGAAATCCATTTATGTATTCATCCATTCTATATCTCTATTTGAAATCCAACATACATTTATTGGCGGCTTGTCGAAGTCTGAGTTCAGTTTCATTTAGGTATATTTAATCTAGGAATTAATACATAAATAATGGAGTTATACAATAACATAACTATATAAAGACGTCCAACGCTTACAAAAACACTCAATATAGGATAATTCTATAACTTATAGTGATAAAGATTTTTTTAAAGGAGTAACATATTTTGACTAAAAATGTATTACTAAATTATTGTTAAATGAGAACAAGAATAGAGGCATAGCCATAAAATAAATTTAGTGAGACATAAAAATTAGTAATTTTTGTTATTAAAACTGTTGAGAAAAAACATAATACTATGCAGGTTATAATTTAATTTAAACTTTTTTTTATCCCTAGGTAGGTTACACTACAAATACACACTCAACATTGAAATACAAATAATGATAAGTGATAACATATTATATATATATTAAATAACATTATTATCATATTTTTAACTTGTTTTGTTTAATATTCACTTGAAGTATTTAACATATTTATTGTCTAATGTTTATCAGAAAACTTATTTACAGACATTTTGTTTAGCAAATGGTAACAAGCGAAATGTTAAGAATTGTTTGTTTTTTTATATATAATAATATATAAAGTTATGACGATTAATATAGGTATATAAAAAATGAATGCATAATAATAATAAATTACTTGGTAATCGGTAATATCTAGGGGAACACAGATATAATACCACTGGGGTGACTATAACCACGGTAGAGAAACACAGGGGACAAGTTGAGCTTGAACTTTGCACCAACAGAATACACATATAAAACATGTACCTATCCCTTCGCGTGTGTTGTCTAGTCCAAAACGCACAGAGTGCCAAAGAGAGCCGAAGAGAAAAGTCAAAACGTAACGCGATATAATAAGATTCTCAAAAGTCCAAAAAAAAATACTATCTATCCACTAATACCTACGGTCGAATTTGGTGAATAAACGTTTTTTTCATGGCCAAACGCACATTGAATTCTTATCTTAAAACGCGGTCAACGAATATAATATAATATAATATAATATAATGATAACAATAATAATTAATAATTAATAAATATAATTATAGTTATAGTAGTAATAGTAGTATTATAGTAGTAGTAGTTATAATAATATTAGAAGAAGAAGAATATACACCTACAAACAACAAAACCGAATGGAATTAACGAGTAGCGTGTGTTATAATATTGGTAATTTATTTTCTGTTTCTATTATATCAATTTATTTATTGCCAGGGGATTATATTATGTAAGTTTTACGTAGCGACACGACAACAGTCGTCTCACACACACGACTACACAATAAATCGGTTTGTATGTCGATCATATGATTACAAATCATAATAAATATATTGTATTATAATGTTCAAATTTCAATGTCGTCGGTGTATAGGTACCCTACATACCAGCGTATCAACATTTTATACGCTTGTGGGCGACATTACATAATACAACATTTACTATGATGCTTTTTTTTTTATTTAACAAGTCTTTACGCAGGGGGTAGAGGAGTTGGCGTCGTGGTCTGTTCGGTGTCGTCGTCTTCGTCAATGGCAGTTTGCGTTGCTTAAGGTAGAGCCACGAAGACTTGTAGTATGTGACTGGGAAGTATCCGGTACGGCCGTTGGTACTGCCCTCGTACCAGTTCTCGTCGACCCCTGTCTCAGCAGTATTATAGTCTCGCCTCCTGACAACACGTTATCGTCATTATTATTACATATGTATTTTCTTTAGATGCCTTTTGGCGACTAGAATGGTGATGGACGCTGGTGGTATATCAGGCAGTACTCGGAGGAATAACGTTCGTTTGTGAGAGAGCCCGGCGAGAGGTAAAACGTTTAAATATGATTTCTGAATTCATATAGTATGGACTATGGAATTATAGAACATGTTAATAAATTATATCACTAAATAAAGTATAATTAAGCAGTTTGAATACTTTTTTTTGAAAATACATATTGAAAAAGGTGGGCAAGTGTTGTACACTATAGGTTACACAATTGACCTCCTGAATTTACCAACTAGATTCACTTTCCCATCGAAGGAATACTGTTGAAGAAATTCGAAGCAGTGTTACTGCCCTAAACGGTGATGACAGACACAAAAATAAAAAGCGCACGTAATAGTTGTAAAATCAATACTCAGAATCACTCTGCCCAGAATCTAAAATAAATGTAACTATTGGTAGGCAATTATCTATCAATAATATTACAAAAAAGTCAAATTTTTACCTTATTGAATGAAAATCGTTACACAATGCACGTGATTCCTTAACCATATAATAGTCCCTTATAAAAAAATTAAGCGTCTGCCAACTGCGAAAAATATCTGGGGGAAGAAGCTAAGGTTGAAACCAGGGGTGGATTAACGTTTATGTACAGGCAATGTATATTATTATTCAATACAGATGTTTTCCTAGAGCCACATTTTTATCGCAGGAAGCATTTACTATTAAGAAAACATCTAAGTATTTAATATATACTATTGTAGACACGTAGTCACGTAGAAATGTTATTAGGACATAAAACTAAAATGCTCAATGCTCTAGTGGGTAAGTAAAGGGAAAGGGCTGGATGGGCACAATTGGGTAGATGCCACAGTTAGTCACATACCTTAAATCCTAATTCTCCTGGATTCTCAGCCTCAAAATCGTATAACGCGGTACAACAAGGCGAGTTGCGTGGTATTTGCCGTTGAACTGACTTAATTGGAGAAGAAACTGGCGATGCTATAAAAAATAACAATAATTTCTGTTCATGTTGATATTTATAATAGATTTAAATAGAAAACAAATAAAACATGTGGAGACAAATATATCATTACAATATTTAAAATCAACAACGCAGTAATGAAACATAATATAATTTAAGTCTATTTGTATTTATATAAAAACCAATAACCATGCAGTAATAAATGATAAGGTACAAGAAAGAAGTATTGAAGTATTGAACTGGACAAAATTCTACAGACTGAATTTCGTTCAAATTAAATATTTGCAAACGTTATAAATAGGTTACATTTTTAAGAATTTTAGGCATTCGACTTTTGATTGGAAATTTATTTAAAGATCAATAGTACTAGTCGGAGAATTCAAACACACGATGTATAATAGGTATTATTATATATCAGTCAAAATGTTTTAACACTTTTGCACATATAAAAAAAAATAATAATACCCAGTATAGGTACAAGAAACTAAATTATTTTTGTAGCTTATTAAAAGTCAATGCTAATTAAAAATTGTCTACCAAGATTTAGATAGTATACCTACTACATTTTTACGTTGAATCGTTTTAAACGAACGAGTGAAATTGCGTTTTAACTTTAACCTTAATGCATTTGCAGTCGTTAACGCAAAATAACGGTATCGTTTTGCGAAGAGTGCGTCGTGCGTGTATAAAAAAGTAACTACCTACCAAGTTACTTCGCGGTGAAAGTGTATTAAAATATTTACAAGCGTCTTTAAAGTAGCAGTTAATGTAGTAGTTAGCAACAATAAAGAACATAACATGCTTTAAACAAATAACAACAATAGATACCATTGTGATGTGGTTGTTGATGCTGGTTATCGTGATGGTTTGCTCCGGACGTTAATTCCAGCGTGTTAGACTTTGCGTGAGTCGGGGATGAAGCTCGTGAACTACCTAATATGTTTATATTTCGCATTATATAGATAAAAGGCAATTTGGTTAATAAATAATAGTTGTTAATTATTACGTATAATATACTATAATATATAAGCTTTAAAAGTAAGGCAACGATCAGAATATATAAATATATTTTCGACGATTCAAGCCCACAAACATTTCAACAATACTGACATAATATAAGCCCAAAAAAGTATACATTTTTTAAAGGTAATGTTTCATTTAATTGATTAAACTCGGTAATAACTCGACGAATAAACAATTATTTGTTTGATGATATTTCCAAAATGTTTATCAAACGCCAAAGTATAAAAAAAATCAAATTATATATACATATGTATACATTATAATATCTACACCCTAATAAGTAATAGAAACAAATTATAAACTAATATTTACGTCAAAAAAAAAAATAGGTAGGCACTATGCTAGTTAAACAAATTTTAGAAACAATTAAATTAAATGCATGGATTTGCCTAACCATGGTTTTTACTTTTTATTCTATGATTGTTTACAAAAAACAATGAAAATGTTTACAATAAACGCAAATCTACAATATTAGTTGTTTCTAACATAATACAGGTGTAAAAGCTAATTTAATTTATAACATTTAATTTAAGGTAGGTATGTATTTATGGGTTTGAACTTTGAAATTCTACTAAATAAAAGTAAAATTAACACATTGTGTTCACAGACTGCCTGTCATACTAAGAAGCAAGACTAACAACATAAAGTACAATATTCACTCAAATCTATATGCCCAGATATCTCAAACGACCTCATTCCCTTTGTCAAAGATGTAGGATTGGATAAACAAATTAACTAATTACAATAATTAAGCAGCAATCTATTCCATTTTGCACAGTATATAATATATTATACCTATATTATATATATTATAATGTAATCTAATGTATTTAAATGTATTAAAAAAATATGTTTAAAGTTAAACTAATTGCCTTAATTGCCGAAGTTGTATATGATCAATAAAAAAAAACAATTAGTACCTATATCTAGGGTTATTATCTATGCACGAAACTATATATTAACTAAATATACGATTGTATTAATAATACGTGTTAATAATTAATATAAATTAATAAAATAACAATGCAATGTTAATCTGTTAGGTTCAAACCAAACTATCACATAATATGTATTTGGTTTTACGAAAAATATTGGTATTAAACTAGTTATTTGGGTTTTTACCTTTGACGTGTGCGAGCTGTGGTTCCATCAACTCGTACTCGTCTGAAAAAACCGTTATACTATGTATATTATCATGAAACTAAAAGGCCTAGAAAACGGTATTACGAAATGTCGAAATCCCACTTCCCAAACCAATTACAACAATACAATAACTTATAGGTAGGTATCGGCGTATTATCCGTATTATCCGTTTCGTCGTGGGTGATAAATACATATTTAAATATATATTTATATTGTAATTTAATATATTAATTATATAATATAATAAATAATTAATTATATTTAGAATTAAATTTATTAAAGCCTATTATAGTAATGGCGTTTCTCAACATCTACATGACCACTGCGTTAATTTGTATGAATTAATTAAAATTTTTATATATTAAAATGTTCAAATAATTACCATTAATGTCGTCCGCGATAACATCCACTGGATGTAGATCGTTCAAAGTCTTAGGCACAAATTCTAATTTCGGACGGCTAGCGGCTTGATCACGCCTATAATATCAGAAAGCGTCAATAAAATGGTTTCTATATAGGTACGTCATGTCCACGAAATTTTGTTCGCAAAAAATTATGTCCATTAAAAATAATGTTATATGTTTATTATACACACAGTAAATATACCAACGCTATTCAAATATCAACAAATATTTTGTAATTAAGAAGAAACGAAAATCACATGCCAATATCAGAGACAAAATCAGCTGATGAAATGTCTGCATAAATGATCAATTACAGCCGAGATCCTATAGGGTAAATCAAAAAATTACTGAATTTATTGGCAGAAAACACATACATATCTATTGCGAATTCCGAATTTGAAGGTACATAATATATTTACCGTATACGTTAAAATATGGTAGATGGGAGTATGGGACAAGGATGCAGATCGCCGATCGGCACTATAGATTATTGCAAATTATTTTACCCACTATATAATAACGCGGTTCTCTTTCACAGAAATAGGATACTCCATGTGAATAGCCGTCAAGTTGATTTTGTGTTACACGTTTATTTATTTGAAATCATCACTTAATATTATAATAGGAACTTATTAGATATTTCATATAATCTGGATACACATAAATTATTTACATACAATGTATGTGGTAAAAATGTACATGAAATATTTTATAATTGGACCCAAGTACTGTTATAGGGTCATAACATTTGGCGAACATGCAAAATATCGTGGACCAAATAATGTGGATAAACGTCTGGGAACTATAATAAAATCGCTGATTAAAACCGTTTAACTACCTATAAATGTTTAAACATACTTTTCCTGGATTTCCATTACTGCCAATTTCAGAATTTCGGTACACTGTTGATGGTACTCGAGAAGACCTTCCGCAAATGTAGTTAGCTGAGATATTTGTTCAATCTGAAATACGACGATTCTCGTAAAGGTGATACTTTAATTACATTTTTATATTATCATTTTATTATAAAGCCGGTTATAGTTTGAAACAAACTACGTATCAGAGTAAAAAAAGGAAATGTACATTTAATAATTTCTATAATTAAATAGTTGTAAACGTACATCGTTGTCGAGCAAGTTGAACATTCCTATCTGAGCACTATGCAACGATTCTGCAAATTTTTCTTCAGCTTGTTTTAGTTCCTCGTCGCTAACATGCGAACCTGAATAAAAACAAATTCAAAGTTTTTTTTATTATCTATATTATATACAAACATAAAAAATAATAAATTTAAATGTCACCTTTTGCTTGTTTTCTACGTTTGCAGTCGTAATCTAGTCTTCTTCCCTGCAGTTTCTTTCTATGGTGCTAAACAAAATAATTTAAAATTATAAAATGATGATTATTATTGGTCAATCTTTTTTTATCATACCATCACTTCTTTTAAATCTTTGGTTTGTAAATGATGTAATGGTTCAAGGAAATTTTGTTTGGTATTGTCGTCTAATGCGTACTTAACGTCAGCCATTTGCTTAAGCGCTTCTCCCATCTCCTGCAGTGCTTGGCCAAATAAGCTATCATCGCCAAGCTTCTTACCATACATGAGCAGACAATCACCAAGGGTACCTTCAGCCTGTGGATAGGTGGACGCTTTTGCCTGACCACTGAGTTTCGATATGCCTTTGACGGCTGCCATTTTTGCTCTAGCCGTAGGATTCGGCTGCAAGAATTCTTTGGTTTTCATCTGAAGTTCTTCGACCAGCTCGTAAGTAACGTCAGTTTTCTAAAAAAGTTGATAATCAGAAATTGTCCAACTTATTTACAGTATAATACATCCAGTACAGACATATTATATTATAAACATTTACCCTTTCCATATCCACGAAGTCTACGTCAAGCTTGGTCCCTTCAACCCCACCTATTTTTTCAGTCATGTACTGCAAATTATAACATGTAGATTAAACTAATATATTTAATAAATGGATAAAATAAGTACACGTATATTTAAGAGTTCGAACTTCTATAATATACTAGGCATAACTAATAACTATTAACGGTTGGAATTATTAATATACATACGTTAGTACGTAACTTATTAATTTATTCTATAGGGCAAGCACCAATTAAATTATCTACCATATAATTTATTTGTACGACTATATTATAGTTATAACAATAGTATGGATAATATTGACTTGCAATAGAGTATACAATCAAAAGATCTAATATAAAAAGATAATAATATAATACCTATTTTATTTTATTTAGCAAGATTGCATAATAATTGAGCATAACTAATTCATAGTTAACTTATTAAACGTTAATGGTTGATTTATTATAAATACACTAAAAAACCTAAAGAGAAATCAAATATATAAGCTTTATAATTTGTAATAACTAATTGTTTTTATAACTAAATTTATGCTGTACCTATATTGACGCAATTTAAGATTTTTAAAAGGATTTTCGCATAGTAAATCATTTGATAGTGATTTAAAAATGTAATTACACATACTATTATTTATATTGTTCATAATTCAAGCATTTAAAGCATTTTATAATTAATACAAATTGCTTACTACTTAAACGTTACAAATATTTACTCTTTTAATCTACACATCTACATTTTACATAAAATCGTTTTATTTATGTAGACACTTTACATAGTATAATTCGCCAATTTCTAAGATATACGTCTCATCGTATTGTTAAACGGATATACTCGAAAAATGACGAAAAGTATTCAACGGTGCAAACAAATATTAGATAAGTTAATAAAAATAATAATATTCATCTCGGGATATTTCATTTATTTCTTAAGTAAGTTGGTATAATGTATTAACGGTAAAAAAAATGTATAGGTATGTGACTATTGCTTATTTCTCATTATAGTTCGCTGGTCTTTTATTAATACCCTTATTATTATAACGAGGTGGCGACGGATATATATATAGGATATACCAACAGATAAGAATCGCACGACCAACCCCCTCCCTCCCAACCATCGTCAATATCGTCAGAACTACGCCACTTCCACGCCGGCCAGGGGTAACAGAGCTTTGTTAATCAATAAAATGCTCTCGACTCCCAACCCGACGCACACACACACACGCTTGTACGTATGTTTACGCACGCACACTAATGTAACAACACTCCCTTGGCCTCGTTTTAACTTTTTCTTCTCTCCACTAAAGTGAATAGGGAAATTAGGTATACTTTAGTATAGGAACGCGTATTAAAATTTAAATGATACCACGGCAAATGTAAAGAATAATACAAATTTAAATGACAAACAAATCAAGAATCATTATAATATTTATTCGGATATCTTGATATTTCCTATATATATATATATATATACACTTCTGTGTTCACTGTTACTAAAGCAACACACCGTGTCAACACAAACGACGATTAATCAAAATATAAATTAAAATACAAAAAGTTAATTTCATTAAATTTATTTGTAGGCCAGCGTTCGTACTAACCAAACCGTCCATTTTTTTCTTCTGTAAACATTTTTTTTTGTCAATTAATTTACAACACACTTTTAAACAGGAGCAAATGTATATCTATAAAAGTATAAAAATCGTTTGTTACGAGCGAATTTTATACAAGTTACAAATAATAGAATCTTAATTCTTATGATGGGATTATCGGAAGATAAGCATAATTTTCTAAGGTTTTAACACTATTAATATAAATAAATATATACTACTAAAATAGGCCCACCTTATTACACAAAATAATTACTTAAATTTCACTACTCCAGTTATGACTAGTTTATTTAATATTTTTTTATATATAACAAACACGTGCTAAGCCCATGATAAGATTTTATTGAAAAGAACATACACACACACACACACACACATTTATAAATAATAAATATATTAGTCAAAGAGTTAGCTACAAAAGTAAACAACTACAGTTCTTCGTTAACTCGTTTAAATATTTTGTAAAACCTTCATATTTTAACTACAACAGTAAGTTAACCTGGCTATTTTACAATCAATTAAAAAAGTAAAAACACAATTTATAAAAGGGCGTAACCGGAAAACAAAAACATAGTTGAAATAAAATATTACATTATAACTTATAAGAAAATTAAATATAAAATAACGCACTGATATTGCATATATAATGCGCCGTCTCAACAAAGAAACCAGCAAAAAAATACTTATAAACCATAATTTAAATTCTGTAATGTTCAATTAAGAAATTGATTCGAAAAATATATCTACATGTAGCCTGAATGATGAAAATAAACTATTAACTCCCTAAGTTTTTTTTATTTTGATTAATAATAAATTAGGAAATATTATAAACTTTTTTAGTAACACATTTGTTTAATTGTTTGTGAACTATAAACCATAATATATTTGGGTAATGTGCTTTTCATCAACTTTTTAATTTATAAAAAAAAGTCGTACTTATTTGCATACATCACAGATCGAATAATAATAAAGTCATATTTACCTGATTCGCTTTATTAATTTGCTTTTTGAGGCCGGCAAACGCCATTTTGGTAGCTTTTTGTTCAACTCGTGTGCATTAAAAGTCGACCTGAAACCAATAAACAAGAAAAATCTTACTAGAAAATTAATACAACATGTTTGAAGAGTGTAAACATCGTAAAGTCACTCTCAAAAATTAACTATGAACAACAATGATATTGGTATATAATATTATATATATGGATAATTAAATTCGAAGTTTTACTTCGATATTGAATTTTAAAAAAATTCCTAAAACAATAAGCTATATTGTATCGACGTTATTGAAAAACGTAAATATTGTAAAACAATGTAAACAGAATAATATGACAATTATATTATGTGTACGATTTTTCAACGATTTCGCACTGATTTTACCAAAAATATCCGACGGGATGATCCGTGTGCGATGCGTCTCGTACGTACTCGACTTCCGGTGACACTAGCGCGCGACTAACGCAGCGATCGCAAAGCTCGATGACTTTTTTTCGCCGTTCATCTCGCCCATCGTCGCACACCGCGGCGTACCGGCAACGGCGCTTGCGCTCAGCTCCCGGCCGCCAACGTTATAATATTATACTAACGGCGCGCACGCATAATAATATATACCGCCAGCACTATAACATGATATTGTTTGGCCCTCCGTTTTACGTACGTAGAAACGTGTACGGTTTTTTTCATTTATTTTTTCGTTCGTTTAAAGTTATAATTATGTTGTTACGAAGAATACTCGAAACCCGTGTAACTGCAAATACAATTATAATAAACGTATATATTATTATGTATTAAACTCGATGAGAAAACATATTATCACCACACATCACCGGCGAAACACGTTTTTTTTTTTTTTTTTAAGCGTAAAGGTACACAAGTCACACCGACACCTACAACTGAGTACAACATAAAATAGGTACGCGTTGTACTCGACTGCAACGTACGCTCGTATAGTTGTTGATAATAATTACTGGAGATCCACATGTTGAACGTCACATAATATAATCAAATTACATTGTCAAATACACGGCGTATTGGCATTTGAACACTTAGCATTTATGATTTATTCCAGTCCTCGCGGGATTATCATTGTGTTTAAGTGTAATATGATCAATTCATAATATCATATAATGAATCCGGCATGTTCTAGCTAATACAGTAATACCTACACGAGTCGCGGAATCATAATCTAAAGTTCAAAACGGTGCATGCACGTTTTCATTCATAATTTTCACGTAGGTACCTATTGTTTTCTGTTACCGTCGAAAATGTATCATGTCAATCCTGCGATTAAGTCAAATTATCAACAATCGTTTTTCTAAAATAAATAATTTAGCTTTGTAAGATTTCAATTTAAAGCCTATAAATTATTTTTTTAAGTTGTTGTCCAATTATACAATTTTAATCTCTTAAAAACTAAAATGTCTCAATATTATGGTAATTGAATAACTATAAGTATATCGAGAAGTATATTAAGTAATTGCATTAATTAATGGCAAATATAAAATTTAAAAAACCGTTAATATTATTATTCCATTATTATTTCATGAAATGACGAACGCATTATATACACGATTTCTTAAATTGGTATTAGAGTAAACTAAATTATAAAGAAATACATTTTTCGGGTGTATTTCTTGAGTGGGCGTATAGTAAATTAGAAAGTGACTATTGCATTAAAACTACAATCAAAACGATTTTGAACGTCATGGTTGTTTCAGAAAAAAATCTAATAGGAAAAATTGTATAGAAATTGCAGTGGTCTCTATAGGAATAAGCACCTAAATATGGTGAATAAATATGGTTACCTAATTATTAAAATATGTATTCCAATTTTTCAGTAAATTATGCTTTCAAAAAATAATAACAATTTCAAGTATACATTAATGTTTTTAACCACTTTAAATTTCTTTGAAAAAAAACCATCCACAGCAAAAATTTAAACTATATTGAGACGAATACACAAAAAATCGAGCCAAATCGTTGCTTTTTTCAAAATATTAACTCATATACGTTTATTTTACATAAGTTATGGCAACAAATTTCAACGAAAACTGTACCATCAGCGTCTAATTAGTAATTTCCAATCTACGTAAACGGCTACCTATACAACACTTCTGAACCAGGTGAACCACGACAAAAATATTTTTAAAAAATCCATAATTTTAATGCTATTTAATTCTTATTGCCAACAGATAACCTACAAAAAGTGTAAAATATTATTCTATACAAATTCAGTAAGACATTGTATATAAATAATCGATCTATGTGATATCTATCCATCGCTGCAGTTTTCTGTTACATGTCCAATAATAGTAGTAATAAGTGATTAATGATTATAATTTGTAAATGTACATAAGATTCTGGGTGGGGTATAATTTTAGCATGTCATCAACTTATGAACAATAAAAATGCTTTAATCATCAACTTTGAGAATGTTTTTTCTGATAATTAATTGGTTTTAGTTAGGGGGTCAAAAGTAAACAATTCATGCAGTACCTTTCAAAATAATCAAGAACATAAAAAAATAATTGAAAAAACGTGAACTTTTAAGTAAAACCACTCAGTATCGTAATTTAGTAATGTTTGTGTGGTGTAACATTTACCTTCAACCCCTCCCACCAAAAAAAAATTTGATTTACCTATATCATAAAAACCACTCAGTCCAACCATTAGGATCTGTAATTTGTATAATGAAAGTAGGGTACATGTATAAATGCATGCATACATGAAAATAAATAATTACATACTATTTAATAAAGTTTTAAATGTACTTTTTCGAGTAAATTCATGGAATAATCTGCGTAGATGTAAAATACTCAAAATTGCAATCTTCAAAAGGTTATAACCTAGGAATGAAGTCTGACCAATATTTTCTGATTGTACCATTGTGCTTAACTCGTTGAAATATACCTATTACCTATAGGTTTCCGAAAAATATTCCCAAAAATCGAGCTAAAAGAATTATTTCAATATATTTGTCCAATATTAATTAGTATTTATTACAAAGTATTATTATCTTAGTTACAACTAACATAGGGGATTTGGTTTTTATTTTTTTTATTAAATATTTGCAATCTGCGCATGACAGCACAATAAGTAGGTAAATTTGATAATTTATGTACAATATTTTAACTTTGAATAATATGAAGAGGGAGGCCAACCAGTGATGGAACCCAACGTAAAATTATTTTAGGTTAGCAAATCTCTGCAATATTTTCTCTTGAGTCTATGGATGGGATTTATGGATTGAGTATTAGATGAGATTTGAGGTGATAATGGGTTAGTATGGGAACATTTGGGTTTTTATTTGTTGTTTCTATAAAATGTACTATATTAGTACCAATAAATAATAAGTACATGTAAATATGGGTATTCAACAAGTAAAAATGTCATTGGGGGAGGGGGGGCACGACGGGATACGTACGGTAGTAAGAAAAGAATTATCATCGATAATTTGTCATACATTTTATAATTACAATTCGTTGTTATTAATATGTTAGATAGTAATATATTAAGCTAATCTAATTATGAAATAAATAATATGTCAAACGATGAATAAATAAAAGAAATTTATTCAAAGAGTTTAATAATAAAAAGTAATCGTAAACATTAGATAAATAAGAATAAACGAAAAAAACTCAATGTTTATATTAAAACAACAAAAAAAGGTACGTAAGGAAAATCATTAAAAGTTAAAATGAATGCATCGAGCAACTAATAAGATGAAAAATAAGAAGTCGTTAATTTCTCCAATTAAATGTAGTAAAAATAATTTGTTAATGTTTAAAGGAACACAATTATAATTTGTTATACGTTGCGCCTACACTATTGTACCATTCGATGTGTTCGTTAAAAATACGCATTAACGAGAATAATTCTCTTAAAAACTAGAAATGAGTATCATACCATAAATTATATTAACACGTATGTTGTTCTCTATTATAGAAAAATAAAATAGTTACAACTTAACTATAAAATAGTATTATAATTTATTCGAAGTGTAAGCCGAGTATTATGATAATCTCTGAGGATTGAGGTACGCCACACATGTAACAGTAGTATCATTACTGTACCAAAAACAATCCTTAAATATCATTAGTGTCAAATAATGTTCTCAGATTATATTCGCTTATAGCAATAAAAAAGTTAAAATATATTTTATAGGCAGACTACATACATCTTAAACTTAAATATATAAGTACTTAACAAAGGGAATAGAGAAAAAGTGCCAAGACACTCTTCTTGCTCTCTCGGGTAGTAAGTTTTATTATAATATCATATAATATTTTTAATTTTAAAATTAAATGAAATAAATAAATCATAGCGTTAATTTTAAATAACAGTTTTAGAGAAGTCGGGAAAAGGTCAACTTTTTATAAAAGTGTGTGAGTCGGCTTATATTTTATCACCATGGTTTCGTAATTTTTCGAATACTTTTCTTTAAGCACTAAATTTAAACATTAACTATCTAAACTACAATCTGTGGTCAAATTCCAAATGATTAATGTAGCGCAATAAAAAATTAAATTATTATCAGAAAACGTTTTTTTATTTTCATTAGGTACGTGTCTACAAAATAGTATACAAATTCCTAAATGTTACTGGAAAACTTGAAATAGTTCACTATCTACTTCAAGAATCTTATATTACATCATACCCAGCTTAAAGTCGTCAAATTGTATTAATTAAATTTACTTATTTTAAATTTGTACCAAGTTAACAATTAAAAATGAATTATTTGTTAATGGTTGTTATCACGATATAAATAAATACATTAATTAATGTTGGTGATACAATTTTTTCCATTTTAGATGCTGAGTGCAAACGATGAATGTATTGATTTTACAATGATGTGTGTTTTTTTTTTTTTGTCTGTGTACACGATAAGTAGTCGAAATAATGCTTCGATTTTCAACTTCAGTATCTTTTCGATTGGAAAGTGAATATCGTTGGCTGCATTTCCCAGTAGTTTTTAAAAGCGCCGGGAAAAACAAAAGAAAAATTAAGGAAAACGGGAATTTTTACGCAAAATCTGTTTTAGAAAAAATCGATTTTGGTTTTTGGTGTAACTTTAAAACAAATGACCGTAGATATATGAAATTTTCAGTGGTTGTTTATATTTGCATTTTCTATACACGATAACATTTTCAAATATTTTGATTTATTTTGAACTGTTTAGGGACATTTTCATTTTTAATTTTTTTTTAGTTTTTTTTCTAGAAATATCAATAAAATTTTATTTGTTGGTTTACATTTTCATTTTTCGTTTTTTTTTAGTTTTTTTCTAGAAATATCAATAAAATTTTATTTGTTGGTTTAAAAACTTGATAATTTAATAGAAGGCTCCTAGTATATGTTTCAAAGGCAGATGATAAATATTAAAAAATGTTAAGTCACAGAATATTTAAAATCTCGAAAATTATTAATCATCGTAATTAATAAATTATAAAATGTTCAGTTTTATAGCTAAGGATTGAAAATTAAAACAAGATTCTACGTAAGTTTGTCTAACTTTATCAATAAAAAAATCTCTATCGGACAGTCAAATTAAATTTTTATGAGCGTTTGAAATTCAAATTTTTACAACATTGGATATTCACTCGATTACTCATGTAGCGATTTCTTTATTTTGTTGCAATTCAAAAACGAACAACTGTAGATACATGAAAATTCACTGAATGTTTATATTAGCATTTCCTATACACCATACAATTTTGAAAATATTTTGACTCTTTTTGACCTGTTTACGGACATTTACAGCTTTCAATTTTTTTAGTTTTTTTTTTCTATAAATATCAATAAAGTTTTATCTGTTGAGCCAAAAAGTGTAAACATTTAATACAAGGCTCCTGATATATTGTTACAATATCAGTTGAAAAATATTAAAAATACATAGCCACAATTTTTTTTTATAAGCATTTAAACATCGAATTTTGACAGAATTTTTCAAAATCTCGAAAATTATTAATCATCGTAATTAATAAATTATAAAATATTCAGTTTTTATAGCTAAGGATTGAAAATTTAAAACAATATTCCACGTAAGTAGTTAATTCTCTTACCGAAAAATCTAAAAATTATACAATCACAGTAAATTTTTATAGTAATTTTTGTCAAAGTTGGACGAAATTACATATTAAAAAACCTACCTAGTTATTTTGTTGTGATTATATAATATTATTCGTGGGTACCTACTTGAAACTTCTAAAGTGTACTATTATATATCTATGATAGTATCAGGGTTTGTTATTGATGTTGATCTATAACGTGTTATAAGTACCTAATGGATATTGTGATAATGTGATATGATTAATTTGGAATTTATTATAGGTCAATTTTTTTTTAATACCATAAATATGTATATAATTTGTCTTAAACCTAGACTGACATACCGTCTTCGCTCAGAATCGTTTTTCTTATACAATTATATTGTATCATTGAATTCAAATTTAATAGCATCCATTATACAGTGACCCACTTGTAACCTGCTGTACAGCAGAGCGACATCCACTTACCCACCTTTTTATTTTTGTGTTTGATAAAATGTATATTATATTATGTACATTATACCAAACACAAAAATAAAAAGTTGTTTTAATTGGCATATTACAATAATTATTTATCAATGTTCTTAAATAATGATTATACAAATTAAAATGATAAGTAAAAAAACAGGAAATAACTAATATATTATAATCTTAAAATATTAATTATTTTTATATAATTACTGAAATTAATTCGGAAATTACTAAAAGATTCAGAACGAAGAGACGAATATAATATTTTTACGGTAGCGTGTTTTCAATTTCTTTGTAATTTTTTTTAGGAATACCAGGATTGTACCAAAAGTTTGAAGTCTGAACTTTGAATCAATCGATAGAGATTATTTACTGATTGGTACTTTGGAGGAGTTATTCGATGATTTAAAACTAGTATTTAAGCGTAAGGTAAGACTAAAAAACAATTGAGAAGAAAATGGTAAATTTACGACACACGAGTTTTTTAATGAAATCAATAATTTTAGTCACTTTGTTTTAGTTCAAAAGAAAATAGTCGAAGAGACATTGGTGGGAAATGGGAATTGTGTAACAATCAGATAATTTAAAATTCGTAAATTCGATAAACTTTCTAATAAAATTATAATACTTGTAAATATATATATGCCTACAGGCTACAGGAAATATGTGTAATTGTATAATTAATAATATTAATAAAGTAGCTGTTGATTGTTTGTAAGTACTATAAAGTAACACAAAAATAATATTTGAATATTATTTTTTTTTTGTAAAACTTCGGTTACCAAGCTAAACTACATAATTAATTTATGATACTCTAAAAACTATAAACCTTAATATTATTAACTGTACATTATTCTATGGATTAAAAATAAACTTAAAAAATTATATTTATATATTACCTATATAATATTATAAATTACATTTTAAGTTTAACCCTTTCTCCATAAGAAACCTAACTTGGTAAAATCATCGACGTGTAACGTCTACGTGAATCGTATAAACGTGTAAGTGAATATTGTACAACAATTAATTATGTATAATGATTATAAATTATAATATATTAGTGTCAACGAAAAACAGTACTCACAGTTTTATTGATATTTAAGAGCAGATCGAATAGGCGCTATAAAGACATCTTAACTCATGAAGTTATCAACCACATGGCCATAGAATTAGCCTAAAAATCATACAAATTATGAAAGTTTTTTCACCAATATAATTAATAGTGAATCCATTACCAGAATTTATTTTTCTTATAAAATAAATTGTTAAAATATTATTTAACCCGGATAGTGTAATAGTGTAATAGGTACTGATAACCGAAACTCGTTGACCAGCCAGACACAAGCAGCTGATACGTAAATTGATACCGCATAAGCGTTACCAACTGTTTAAAAATGTTTTTTTGTTTTTTAAAAATACAATATTTAAACTTAGGTACCTACATGGAATTCCAAAAATTAATAATCCATACTTCCTATTTTTCGACTATTTTATTATTTTAAATTTTTGATTGTACTAAAAGACGTGACTAAATACGACTTACTTTACCAATAAAACAAACGAATTATTCATAAGCCCGCAAACTGATACAACTTGTTTTCGATTTTATTATTGACCCTATCATAATTAATACTAATAAGTACCTAATAGGTACATTTGTTAATTTGTTATAACCAGGGCCTGATTTAGGCATTGGACGTGGCCCCTTGTCAACAGTAGCGTTTATAGCCCCCCCTCCACAAACGAGTAGTATAAAACAAAATAATAATTTATATCAATTTAGTATTTACTTATACATTTTCACAAACATAATTATAATGTTATACATTTTTTATCTCAACAGACCACAGATGTCTTGTACCTATTATTTATTAATTAATATATATATATTTATTATTGGTATTGAAAACAAAATAAAACATTTATTTTTTTATATTATTTATTAACTGTAATAAACCATACATTTTTTAATTTACAATAGAAATAATTAATAAGCTATTTTATAATATTACTTTTCTTGCTTTTTTTAAAGCAAATTCATTAATTATGTCATCGAAGTTTAAAGAAGATGTAAGATCGTTTTCTATTGATAGTAAACCTAAGTTATCAATTCTTTCTTAAATAGACATTTATTTATTTTCATTTACATTTTACGCTGATAAGGATTAATTATTTAATTATTTAATTTTTTGAAATATTATAATATTATGTTTCTTATATTTATTTTATATGATGAAAGTAGTACTCTAAAAAAAAAAAATAATGTTCATAAAAATCTGAGGCACTCTAATAACGGAGACCATAGGCAGTTGCCTATTCTAGCTTATGGTAAATATGGCCCTGGTTATAACAGGACTTTGTCATATTAATATATTATGAGTACAGGAGTCTACAATCTATATAGATTAGAGACAATAATCTAGTCATTGTTTATCGTTTTTTTAACGATATTAAATTAATATTAAAAACCTGTGCACTTTTTATAATAATATAATGTGTAATATGTATTTATGATAGATACTTGATGCAATACAATAACAAATTACTGCATTAGTATTAAGTAGTACAAATTAGTTTGAATATAAATAGTTGATGATTGTAGAATAATAATCTTCACGAAAAGGACTAATGACTTCAGTTAAATTATTATTATGATTTATTACATACGTACCTACAATCTTATCTCGAGCGTTCATAATTTAAAGAAACGAAGTACAAAATGTTTTTTCTTTATTGAGTTTTGTCGTTTTGAACTGTTTGACATTATATTCAAAATACTGTATAATGTCAATTATTCTGTAAGCCTATGGTCTGAAAATAATTCCAAATATATTCTCAGGGATCCGGTTAGACCAAAAAAATTTATAGAAAATATTCCTTAGTAATTATCTATCATCGGAGTATAAAATTGTAATACTCGATTTATAAATTATAATATTAATTTAAACACAGAATTAATTAAGTAGGTAGATATGTAGAGTGATAAAGTAACCTATGCGCATCGCGCAAGTAATAAGAATAAAAACCAGAATGTACCTAATATAGGTACCTAAATAAAACAACAAATTATTATTTTAATACAAACATTATTTTTATATTAGTTGGCTAATGAGATTTTTAGAAAATCTTTCAGCGAATCGACGACAATTATTTAACAATTCAACATAATCTCTAATGATGCGAGTCTCATAGTTTTAACAAAACAATCGATGATGATTGATGAGTCGTAAACGGTTTGACCGTTAAATTTCATAATTCATCTATTCAAATGCCACCAATGGCCAATACTGCAACATATCAAATAATAACAAAGAACTATCGATCATTTGAGTGTCAGTGAAACAATATTATTTTTAAACAATTTTAATTCCAGCTGGTCTACCGTTATTTACTCAATGAGCAATGGTACACTTATACATAAATGATTATGAAAATTATTAAATGATACACAATTAGATGCAACAAAATTGTCTGTAAAAAAAAAAAAACCAAATTATAATTATTATTTATTAGTAAGTTAAAAATGGGATGGGTAGGTACTTGGGTACTTGGGTGGCTGGAGACATTTTAAGATAAGTTGGCTTGGGGGCTGCGGTCAGTGCGTTTTCAGAATGGATCAAGTCCACCTCGCCATCCCTTAGCTATAGATACGTGTCGGCCAGCTGTAGATTAATAATTTATATTGATTCAATAAAAAGCTATATAGTACATATACCCACTAAAAAAAATAAGTAATACATAAAATGTTGTTTTTGTTCTTGTGTAAGGTGATTAAGTGACTTTTAATAGGATTAAACATTTAAACACATAGCACACTATATTATGTGTAGGTACCAAAAAAAAATATCCGGATATTATATCGGCATCAGATGGTTGCATAAAATATTTTTTTTAGAGTGGAGCCATTAACCGATAGATATAAGTAATAAAACTTAAAAGTAATTTACGAATACACGTTATATGCCTGAAAAAATAATCTAAATCCTAAACTCTAAACTCATATTATTATTTATTATAAAAGTCTAGAAATGTAGGTATTTCTTTAATAAAAAAAAAAGTACTAGTCTATTATTATAATCTATAATTATTTATAAATGTAAAATAGTCCCACGGTTAAGAATAACTCATTTTCAAAAAATGTTCTAACCATCTAACCTATCTTACCTATACGACTATGTAATCTCTAGTAGGTATCTATATGATGAGTATGATTAGTGAACAAGCATGAGTATTATCATGAATTAAAATACTACTTATTAGGTATCTTAGTCTATATGATATTAACTATTATTTAGGAATTAGGTAAAAACTAAAAAGGTAAAACTTGTTTGATAAGAAACGTTGAAACTTGTTTTTATTATACAACAATCATTATAAACAGTTATTTACCGTAATTCTATTTATGACTTAGGTACCTAATAATATTATGTATGATCTGTGATTTTTTTATAATAATAAATTCATCTCACAAAATATTTATGGACCCAAGGCCGTTGGCTTTAACTTTTTGATAGGGCTGCCAAAATGTACAACAGACATAATCTGACGTATAGATACAATTTTTAGTTTTAAACTAAACCAAAATCATATTTGTATTCAAGTATAAATTATTTTCGATGAACAAATAAGCACTTACGTATTTACTATTATCGTTGTAATGTACCTATTATTTATTAACCTTTTCGAAACGTATAAAATGTCCAGTATTCAACCCTCCAGCCTTCCACAGTCGTACAGATTTATTTCCACTTCAACAACGTCCCAAAATCAACACCCCTGAAAAGTCGTGGAAATATAGAGGGTGCCAATAGACAAATGCAGTATGTGCCCACGTTACCTATACAGGGTGATATTTTAAGCACGTTCACTGCCATTTTTTCATTTAGGTAATAGTATATTTATTATTCAAATTCCGATTTTTATCATTTTCAAGTATAGCTTAAGACTATATTTTCAAATTTCTGATATTTTCGTTCTACATAAGGAGTGTCCTTTGGCGATACAAACTTTTTTTTTTCAAAGTAAAACCCTCATTTTTTACTACAAAAATTTAACGAATGATTTTCTTTAAAATGTTGATGTACTTAATTGTAATAAGTAGTTTCTAAAAATGTTTGGATAATAATCCTTAAAAATGGCTTTACAAAAATTTTAAAATATATTTACCTTACCTTACCTAACCAAATATTAGATGTAGTATTTATACTTGTACCATTTTTATAAATTATGTATATTAATAGATCAATATTAAATACTTACATTTTAAAATCACCTAAGCCCCATAGCTACCTTAACCCATGACCATAGATACGTAACACATAGACATGTTATCCTTAGCACACAAAGTTATATAACTCAAAAACTACTTACTAACATTTTGATTTAGATATATAAAAATTCTCAAAAAAATATACATACTTACTGAATAATAAAAAGTGAAAAAGATGATTCTATTTTGAAAAACAGAAGATTGTATTGTGGTACAAAAAATCTCAAATGCCTATTTAAAAATTCAAAAAATCAGAATTTGAATATATACATAATTTAAGCATTCAAATAGAGAGAGCATGCTTAAAAAATCACCCTGTATATCCGTTTATACGTAGTACGGTTACCCAACCCGTTTTGACTCATAACTCCATCAGAGCAATTTTATTATTCGATTATTAGTGAATTTTACCACGGAATGAATGTTGTTTCAGGGCAGTATGTGGAGGGTGCTAAAATAGACTCGGTTCCTAAGGATCCCTCATCGAGGAGCGCTCATCAAAGCATATCATTACATGAGTGCATGACTACGTAACTCTGTTATTGAAATAAAAGTAATTTGTTTTCAAAATCATTAATGCATCCATATAGTAATAAACTTTTATTTTATCTTGTTTTTATTTTGTTATTCTATGTTTAGGTACCCCATAAAGCAATTAAGAAACACAGACTTCTCACTAGAAATACTACTATAGAGTATAGGTATATGTATATGTACACATATACACTATACCTACAAAGTATTGAAATCTATGGTAATCGATTTTAAAATAACAGGAAAAATAGTTGTGAAGACATTTTACAAAAATTACAATATTTTCATCGTGTACCTATATAATAAGTAATACCATTGAGTATAGATCAATGGTATAATATACTGATGAATTTAATTTGAATTTACTAGAATATAATTAAAATAAATACTGCATGTATCTATGACCTTATTTCATATTACTAGTATAAATCCAACTAAAAAAAGGTGGGTAAGTGGATGTCGCTCTGCTGTACAGTGGGTTACAAGTGGGTCACTGTATAATGGATGGTATTAAATTTGAATTCAATGATACAATATCATTGTATAAGAAAAACGATTCTGAGCGAAGACGGTATGTCAGTCTAGGTTTAAGACAAATTATATATATGTATATGGTATTAAAAAAAAATTGACCTATAATAAATTCCAAATTAATCATATCACATTATCACAATATGCATTAGGTACTTATAACACGTTATACATCAACATCAATAACAAACCCTGATACTATCATAGATATATATAATAGTACACTTTAGAAGTTTCAAGTAGGTAATAATATTATATAATCACAACAAAATAACTAGGTTTTTTAATATGTAATTTCGTCCAAATTTGAACATAAAATGACTATAAAAGTAAACTGTGATTGTATATTTTTTAGATTTTTCGGTAAGAGAATTAACTACTTACGTGGAATCTTGTTTTAAATTTTCAATCCTTAGCTATAAAAACTGAACATTTTATAATTTATTAATTACGATGATTAATAATTTTCGAGATTTTGAAAAATTCTATCAAAATTCGATGTTAAAATGCTTATAAAAAAAAATTGTGCCTATGTATTTTTAATATTTTTCAACTGATATTGTAACAATATATCAGGAGCCTTGTATTAAATTTTTACACTTTTTGGCCCATCAGATAAAACTTGATTGATATTTATAGAAAAAAAAAACTAAAAAAATTGAAAACTGAAAATGTCCGTAAACGGCTCAAAAAGTGTCAAAATATTTTCAAAATTGTAGGGTGTATAGGAAATGCTAATATAAACATTCAGTGAAATTTTCATGTATCTACAGTAATTCGTTTTTTAATTACAACAAAAAAAGAAAATTGCCACATGAGAAATCGAGTGAATATCCAATGTTGTAAAAATTTGAATTTCAAACGCTCATAAAAATTTAATTTGACTTTCCGGTAGAAATTTTTTTATTGATAAAGGTAGACAATCTTATGAGTAATCTTGTATTAGATTTTCAAATCTTAGATTTAAAAAGAAAAATTTTTACGAATTCTTAACTCAAAATAATTTGCTAATTTTCGTGATTTTTCCATATTTTGTCAATTTTTGAACTTTAAATGCTTATAAAAAAAAATTGTGACTAAGGATTTTTAATATTTTTCATCTGCCTTTGAAACAACATATTAGGAGCCTTCTATTAAATTTTCAAGCTTTCGCAACCAACAAATAAAATTGTATTGAAATTTTTAGAAAAAAAACTAAAAAAAAATGGAACATGAAAATGTCCCTAAACAGTTCAAAATAAATCAAAATATTTTGAAAATGTTATCGTGTATAGAAAATGCAAATATAAACAACCAGTGAAAATTTCATGTATATACGTTCATTTGTTTTAGAGTTACACCAATAACCAAAATCGATTTTTTGGAAAATCAATTTTGCGTAAAAATTCCCGTTTTTCCTTAATTTTTATGTTGTTTTTCCCGGCGCATGTGAAAACTACTGGGAAATTTAAATTTTGACCTCCCCAATGCACCAACGATATTCACTTTCCAATCGAACAAGATATTGAAGTCGAAAATCGAAGCATTATTTCGACTACTTATCGTGTACACAGATACAAAAAAAATAAAAAAATAAAAAAATAAAAAATAAAAAAATAAAAAAATAAAAAAACACACATCATTGTAAAATCAATACATTCATCGTTTCACTCAGAATCTAAAATGGTGGGCAAGCGGGTCACTGTATTATGGATGATATTAAATTTGCATTCAACGATATAATATCATTGTATAAGAAAAACGATTCTGAGCGGAGACGGTATGTCAGTCTAGGTATAAGACATATTATATACAATATACATATCTATGGTACTAAACCAAAATTTGACCAATAATAGGTACCTATAATAAATTCCAAATTAATCATATCACAATATCCATTAGGTACCTACTTATAACGCGTTATACATTAACAAAAACCGTGATACTATCATAGATATATAATAGTACACTTTAGAAGTTTCAAGTACCCACGAATAATATTATTCAATCACAACAAAATAACTAAAATAGTTATTCTAGGTTTTTTAATATGTAATTTCGTCCAAATTTGAATTTAAAATGTCTGTAAAAATAACTATGTTCATATATTTTTTATATTTTTTGGTTACAATATGAACTATTTATGAGAACCTTTGTTTTAAATTTGCAATCCTTAGCTATAAAAACTGAACATTTTATAATTTATTAATTACAATGATTGATAATTTTCGAGAAAATTGTCAAAATTCGATCTTTAAATGCTTATAAAAAAAAACTGTGCCTATGTATTTTTAATATTTTTCAACTGATATTGTAACAATAAATCAGGAGCCTTGTATTAAATGTTTACACTTTTTGGCCCAACAGATAAAACTTTATTGATATTTATAGAAAAAAAACTAAAAAAAATTGAAAGCTGTAAATGTCCGTAAACAGCTCAAGAGGCAAAATTGTATG
Source organism: Macrosiphum euphorbiae (assembly GCA_949089665.1). Classification (NCBI taxonomy): domain Eukaryota; kingdom Metazoa; phylum Arthropoda; class Insecta; order Hemiptera; family Aphididae; genus Macrosiphum; species Macrosiphum euphorbiae. Next base: position 88,143,251 of record CARXXK010000001.1, on the reverse strand, counting down.
GTGTATAGGAAATGCTAATATAAACATTCAGTGAAATGTTCATGTACCTACAGTTATTCGTTTTTGAATTACAACAATATAAGGAAATCGCTACATGAGAAATCGAGTAAATATCCAATGATGTAAAAATTTGAATTTCAAACGCTTATAAAAATTTAATTTGACTTTCTTATAGACATTTTTTTTTTCATAAAGGTAGATAATCTTTTAAGGAATCCTGTATTACATTTTCAAATCTTAGATTTAAAAAGAAAAATTTTTACGAATTCTTAACTCAAAATAATTTGCTAATTTTCGTGATTTTTCCATATTATGTCAATTTTTGAACTTTAAATGCTTATAAAAAAAAACTGTGACTAAGGATTTTTAATTTTTTTCATCTGCCTAAGAAACAATACTAGGAGCCTTCTATTAAATTTTCAAGCTTTCGCAACTAACAAATAACATTTTATTGATATTTTTAGAAAAAAAAACACACATCATTGTAAAATCAATACATTCATCGTTTCACTCAGAATCTAAAAGTAGTTCCTACCTAAATTAAGAATTTACAACGAAAATTTTGAAATTACTACCAAAAAAATAATATTGCACTATCGATTCAATCAATAAAACATACTTACCGCCTAAAATACAAATATAGTCATGAAAAAATTAGTTTTTCTGAAAATTAAGACTTAAATGGATTATACTATTGATGTATAAACAATTTTAATTACATACAATAATTACTTAAAAATTAAAATGTGTAGGTATATTTAAAATTGTTTTCTTGGTTACTTAGAGTGAGTACTTTATTTTATCTCATTATAAAACTATACTATATAATAATTAATTGTATTTTACATTTACATATGCATCTTTGAACTTAAAATGAAGATTTAGTTTCTTCGTACAAATGAATGAATTTAATTAAAGGCCCGAAGGGTTCGATATATTTACCAATAATAATTATTGAGTACCTATACCTAAATATAACATGTTTACTTTGTTATTAAATGCAATTATAATGTAAAGTCCATTTTTGAATACAGAGCTATTGAATGTATTGAATCCTTTTACTTCTTATGAGACTGAGAAAATTGAAAGGGTTCAACGTAAATTCCTTAAGTATGCAGCTTTTATTTTAAACAATGAGAACCCTCCTCATCACTATCTTAGTCAAGGGGCTCCGGGCACTGCAGGGAGCACTCCTCTTCCCGAATTATTAAAAAAAAAATTTTTTGCTTGTTTTATTTTATATTATATAGGTACATTGTATGTGATTAAAATTTAAAGTTAAGGTTCTTGAAAACAAACTCTATTGAATGGTTAGGATTTAGGAAATATTCTATATCCATCGTGACTCGTGAGTGCTGTGTGACTGTGTGTGTATGACTGATAAGTGACTAGGTCATTTTTTCAAAATTAAAATTGAACTTTTGGGAGCAGCGACGTGTCGAAGGTATTATTTTGGAGCAATTGCTCCTTAAAAATTGTTGGTTGGTGGGTGTGCTTCCTGCCACAAAATACCTTTCCGCCTAGGTGACTAGGTATATAGTAGAAATATCATATCCGACAATACAAATCGTTACAAATGTAAGAAAATTTTGTAAACATTTTTAATTTAAACTTTTTGCTATGTCGGAAATGCTGTTACAAACATCGAGGGGGGTGGGTGGAACTGTGGAAGGGTGGGTACCTTGTATACATTTTTGCTCCTCACCAAAAAGGAGTTCAACACGCCACAGTAAGAGTTGGTACCTATACCAATAATAGTCGTAATAATGGCATTTGGAAAAATTAACGGGCCCGAAATCCAGCTGATGCCGGTCGATTAATATAATAATGCGCTGGCTACTAATAAACGATGTTTATTTAATCATCGTCGACGGCCCAGGAATAAATACCGAAATCGGCACATTTGCAACTCATCTGAGTATATAATCTGACCTAACCTTACGCGGACAAAAAAAAAGAACCTGAACGAAACAAAATGGCTGCATCGCATATCGAAGAAAAGGAAATGGAAACAACCATCATGCAAATCTTGGGAAAAATTATAAGCAATGTCGAGTACGAGATTATGGAAGAAGAACTTAAACGAATCGACGACATCGACCAGGAACCTACCATCGGAGACCTGGAAGGACTTTTATCGTATGCGACGCGCTTCGCGGGGGACGACTACGTCCCGTCCTGCAACGTCTTTCAACCGGTCGACAAATCTGACAAAACGGCAGAACCGGTTGAACCGATCGTTGACGACGTCGCGGTGGTCGCGCCTCCGGTGCAGGAAGCCGCGAAAAAGGAGCTGGGTGGCGAGGCGGTGGGCGCCACACCGGCCAGAGGACTGGAAGTCAGAAACAGTATCGGGATCTTGATTGGTTGGCTGGACCCGGGGGTCAAGGCAGAAACACGCGCAGCTCCGCGCAGTGCAACGGCGAGATTGGTGTCCTCTGCGTGGAGAGGCCTGACGAGAGCCGCACGCGTGTTGCGCTGTTGTTGTCCCCCGAAGTGAAACCGTCCAAAAGTTTCCCCCCTGGCCGAGGGCAGCGGACAAGGAGAGGCGACGTGTGGGGTTTCGAGGTAATAGGTACGCGGCAGTGCACATTCAGGTGGTGACCGGCCGTAAGACGCCGATACACGTTCTCCAGCCATCCTGCGGTAGCGCGACGGGATCGCGGACGTTGCGAGCTCGAGGTCGCCGAGACACGCGAGACCCTCTGGCGGCGCGGCGGGCGCCCGGCTGCTTCGGTCCGGGAGCGACGACGACACGACGACGGAGGTTAGCGGTACCGGCGCGGACAACGACGCCGTCCCCGACGGTACCTGCTCAGTGACGAACGCTGCAGTGCTGCGCGACTCGCGTGACGGCGGCGACGGAGACCTCAGAGCTCACGGCGGGTGAGTGACGGATGACTATGATTACAGGGTAGCTAGGAACGCCACGGACGTCAGCAGCGCCGGGCTCGAGGAAACGAAACGTTTCGTCGGGTTCGACGGTGCGCGGCTCCGTGGCCATCGGCTGCGGCAGACGGAGACGCCAGGGCGAAAATCACGGAGACTATCAGGACAGCGGCGCGTCGTCGCGAAGCTGTCTGCAGATTTTCTCCCTTTTTCGCCCAGTGGTCCGATCCCGAGTCGCAATGCCGCCGATTCCGCAGCTGCACCGAGATCGTAGTCGCCAGCTCGCCTCTCCGAGCTTTGCAGGTCACCGTCGTTGCCGGCACAATCAGTCGTCTTCAGCACCCGCAGTACCGTCAAGCAGCGCACGACATCGCGCACTAGCCTCTCGTCGCCAACCGTCGTCGCTCTCGCAGCCGTCGTGGCCGGGCTTCGTCCGCTGCCATGGTCGTATTAGCGGTCTCGAGCAAACTCGCCCGCGACTCTCGTCCGCCCCGCAGGACAGCCCGTGAGAACGTTGTAGAGGTGACCAGTGGCCATATACCAGTTACCAATACATCATCAGCACCACCAACTCGCCATCACGTACCCCCCCACACATAGCGTCGTCTTGTCCGATGCCTTTTTTTTTGTATTTAAATTTTCTTTACTTATATCGAATAATATTCACTTTACAAATTTCGGCTTTTTCTTTTTTGTTCTAATTTTTTTTGAACATACAAAATTGTATAATAATATAACGGCAACCGTTTCCAAAATTGTTTCCGTTTTTGAAATTATATTCAAAATTAAAAAATGTTATATTGTTTTTGTTCGATAATTAAAATAAAATTTGTGAACACAAAAAACTATTGTTGCTTTTTTCGTATTGTCGAGTGTGTAAGTCAATTCTTACAATATAATAAAATGTTGACTTGAGTTGTAATAATATTCTAATCTGAACAAATCTTGTAACAGGTATCTATTACTGTACTTGGAAATCACTTTTCGGCGGTATGAGTGTTTTGACAGTTATACAAAAATATAATTATAGGCATAACCGCACGGTAAGTGGTTCGACCTTTATCGAGTACCTAGTGGAAAGTGTAATGCATTTGCTAGGTACCTATATAACATAAATTCTCAGACATGGCCACAATAACATTATTCTATATTGTCATCACTCGTCATTATTTGTCGGTAATGTTTTCCTCCATACCATGTTTTAGAACAATTTATTTCTGAATAAATTTTTAGAAATAAATTTCTAACCAAAAAAATGTGATAAAAAAAGAAAATGAATTTAAGAAAACAAGCACACATATTATTATAAAATCAATCCATTCTCATCGCTCGGCTCAGAATTTAAAATAATAATAATAATAACTATAGTTTTTTTTACTGTTGTTGTATGAACACCACATAGTTTTTTCGTAAACTAGATAGGTACTTCGACCCGTCGAAATGATTTTCGAATGATATATTATACCGAAGTGACGTTTCAAGAGCTTGCATAGTTGCATTATTTTTATTGTATAATGACATCAATCACTGGAGCAGAAAAATAATTTTCCTAACCAAAACTAATAAAAAATGACTTAAGAAACGCATGTGGACGAGTGCGTTCATCTAGTATAGCAATTTCAAATATATAAAAAGAACGAACTAAAAATCTAAATATTGAGGAAATAATTGACAATTTTGCTTTATAAATTATATTTCTTATAATAAAATATCTTAGATATTTATGTAATTATGATGTTAAATAAATTATTATTTATTTAAGATTACTCTTAAATATCATATTACCTAATACCAGTAGGCAGTAATACCTATCTGTTAAAATATGGTTATAAATGTATAATGCAATTCGATTTGTAGTAAAAATATAATGGTATAATACTGTGAATTGTTTTTCAAGGGAGCCCCTAAATTTTCTTTTGCACCAGAGCCCTCAGAGTTCAAGATTCGGCCCTGAGTTTAGTCAACAAATTTAAACAAAAAAAAAAAAAAAAATGGGACTCTGTAGCTCACATAATATCATATTATGTACCCTCTGATGGCCTAGCTGAGTTTCCAGTGACGTGTCGAAGGTATTATTTTGGAACAATTGCTCTTTCAAAATTGTTGGTTGGTGGGTGTGCTTCCTGCCACAAAATACCTAGCCACCTAGGTGACTAGGTATATAGTAGAAATATCATATCCGACTATACAAATCGTTGCAAATGTAGGCAAATTTTGTAAAATTTGTCATTTAAACTTTTTTGCTATTATGTTGGAAATTCCGTTACAAACATCGAGGGGGGTGGGCGGGTGGTTACCTTGTATACATTTTTGCTCCTCACCAAAAAGGAGTTCAACACGCCACTGTTTGGGAGTATATTTTTTTCCACGTATAGGTCTAAATGCAAGAAAAATCTAAAAGTTTTCAACAGCCTCAATATGGTATTTTATTCTTGTTAGTGAATTGCAATAATATTTGAACAAAAAATGAAATGTTTTGTTTGCAACACATATTAATTGACTTATTTTAATGAATAATAAATTAACCTATAGTTTCCAATAATGTTAATACTTTGTTATATTAAATATATATATAGGTAAATACCATGGTTGTTAACTGAAATTTCACATACATTTAATACAGCCATAAAAAAAATTGATGTGTAGTAAACATTACACACTTTATGAACAAAGAGATCATAAATAGATATTCTATAGCATTGCAAAAACTAGAGAAGAACATTAAGTGCCCCCTCCCAGCCCTCCCAGCATTAATAGTTAATATTATTTAAGATTATATTATCAATTACGAATTGTGTATTAGTTTATACGTTTTTTAATCGTACATTAATCAGGAAATAAATGGGATTGATAGAAATATGACAGAGGTGAGAAGCCAACGCCTTTGGCACATTTCTGAACTCCTCTCAATTTCAATGTAATAAAAAAAATATTATTTTAATTACCTATTTACGTAGATGCTCTCACTATTAGGGCTCATACAAACAGTGGAGTGGTGAATAGAGTTTTATGACACCTAGGCGTCATGGTGGAGTTTTTTTTTTTTTTTTGGGGTGGGGGTACATTAAAGTTACCAATAACATACAACAAAAGTTAAAATATTTACAGTTACATAATAATTGTATGTACTATACATTATATTAAGGGGATAAAGAGGTATTGAAATATATGCTGGGCATCAACAGGGCCACATTTAGGGGGGAGGGTACAACTGCCCCGGACGTCAGTATTTTAGGGGTGCCAAAATGTTTTGGTCAGAAACTTGTTTACTTGTAAATTGTTAAAATTTTATAATTTTAATTTTTGGAACGAAGTTCCTTATGGGGCGTTAGGTGGATGGGAGTCGCTGGAAAAAAATCGCAACCGCAACACCAAAAAGCGTAACACCGAAAAGCGTAACACATTGCTCGGCTCGGCTCGGCTCGGCTCTGCTCGGCTGCCGGCTTACATATCCCCTCCCTCCTCTCATATTATCGTATGTCCCCACTAGGATCGTACCATCTGGCAACCGGGTTCCATTCGCGTAGGCTACCCAACATCGGTCGTCACGCGCGTAGAGGTGATCGTCGGGCGGAATGGGGGGGGGACCCATTAAACGAGTAATTATTTTTGACGAAGCATAACTTAGCCGGTATTCGACTTAGAGACCCCGGACCAATGGGCATCTCAATTTTTTAGGCCCCAGATGAATTTTCAACATTAGGGAACCAAAGCCCCCACCCCCCCCACATTTTGAGTTGAGTGTAACTCGGCCGGAATTCAAGTTAAAGACCTCGGACCAGGGGGGAACCCATTCTTATTATGAAGACTACAGTTTTCCGCTTTAGGGAACGGGGGCACCTCCTCCCCCCCCTTTTGGATTTTGCTTTTTTGATGGATTTTGGTCCGGGAGAGTACTAAAACCCACCTCGCCAAGGGGAAACTCGGGGTTTTGAGTTTTTGATGGGATTTATTGGGATTTTCATAAATATTGTTTTTATTGATAAGGAAAGTGATAAGAATTTTATTTTCAAAATAATTTTTGCCCCTTAAATTTATAAATTCCATTGTGATTTCCATTTACCTTCTTCTCTATATACATACAAATCTATTATAAATTTACTTTTGAAAAACGATAATCGAGTACAAGCTGTATCAACCGTATCATTATTAAAATTTCTTTCAGTAGAATTTGACTTAACCATCAATAGGTTTTTTTTTTTTTTTTTTTTATTGGATAACCCGCTGCAACATAGGCCATTGGGTGTTGGTAGGGAACTGTAGGTTTTTAGATTGGGTAGGTTGGTACACGTGTGTGTTTGTGGTGGCAGAATTTTTATTGGGGCACCCGTAGGTTTCTGCCATGCCCCGGGTTGGGGGATGGCGGCACTTGTACTCCGGACACCGTGACTTGCCCGGAGAAAAATGCCGCCCAGTGGTCGAGAGGCGAACCCACGACTGCCAGCGCCGCAGTCGACGCGTTAGACCGCTCGGCCACCTCGTCATCACATGCACTGAACTTCGTTCCTGCCGAGTGTTCAACAACACTCACTGTTTTTTTAATAACAGTAGGTATTGTATAATATAATTTAGTATAATAGTATTATATATTATACCTATTTTATATAGTATATATTATGCTATTTTAAACTTTTTTAATTAATATTAATTTGCATAGTTTTATATTATTTTATTTTATTTTATTCATGAAGTGCCAACTTAAATATGTTAAAAAAAACAACTTATATGATGAATTATAAGCAAGGTTTAAATGACATAAATTCAAATGTATCTTTGCGGAGAGAGGATCAAGCAATTACTAAACAATATTTTTTAAAAAGCACACATTGTAAAACAAATATTCTTTTCTTGGCCCAAAATCTAAAAAGTCAATGAGGATCTATCTTCCATAATATATTCCGTGGGTAGGCCCCTTAGGGGGGGAGCAATTTTTTTCACCGGGGCTTAAGGTGCGCCAATTTTTTTTTTTGCACCGGGGCGCAAAATGTCTAAATTCGACACTGGGCATCAAGGTTTATAAATGTTCACCTCACCACTGCATACAAATGTAATACTTTAGATGTAAAAATAATACTCAAATTCACAAAATATATGGTGTTTTATTTATATGTTATCGAACTTCAGTTTATTATTATATTACCTAATTGCTTAAATTTATTACAAATATTGTAATGATACATATCAATTTGCCATAATATTTTAAAATCTGACTTTTGTCAGTCTATGAATTTCTTTTTTCAACAAAATATTGGTAAATATAAATGTATATGTCGCATCCACTTAGTGCAATCGTATTTTACATGAAATGAATGTACATTTCATGAACTACGATCATATCGTGTAAGTCAAATTTTAGCTCATGAAATTGACATATATTTTATCCATTTCATGAAATGGAAACTCTTATTTTTTCTTCTTTGTGTAATATTTTAAATTAATTACATCAATAGGTTAGATTAGTGGATAAGTGGATGTGACATTTACAAACAATTTGTTATACTACATTCGACGACAGTACAATTATACTATAGGTATATACTAGTATACTATGAATTACTATGAGTCTACAACAACACTACAACAGTTGTGTGTACGCCAATTTTAATTTTGAATAAATAACAAAATTAAAATGAAAAGCTGCACCAGCATTTAGGTAGCACGCAGGCACAGAAAAACGAAAAGCAATGTGAATGGGTAAAAAACTATATGAGTCACGCTGTTTTTTACATTATTCACTATTTACACTTATCACTTTATCACAATAAAACAAATATGTCGGTGTCACACATGATTTTTGGTTAAAATGTTGCGCACCTATTTGTAACGTGGTGTTATTAAATTGTCATTACAATCATCTGGTAATTGAAAAAAAAATTTAATTTGTAAAATTTGTCATTTTACAAAATTGAAAATCATTTATTTTTATTTTTATAATGCGATGTATAGGTTTATCCTCCAATCACTTTTTTTTTTAATTTCCCTTAGATATTACTTAACACAAATTTTTTTTGTCTAGTTTTTTTAAATGTTTTGTTCCTTGTGGTACCTATTATATTAATTTTTTCGTCAGCCTTTCCTGACTATGGAATCTATATCTATGGTTAATCTATGGCCCGGCAGGCCCCTGGCAAGTATAAGTTTATCGATCTATATTATGTTTATAAAAAAAAGATAATATATAGGCACACTATAGTGCAACTAATTCTGTCCGGAAAATCATGACCGTATCTGTGAAGGGGGATTATGGGTTAGACCCCCCCCCAAAAAAAAAAAATTAATTTTACTTAAATTATTTTGATAGTTATAACATAATAATATATTTATTAACCTCTAGCTCCTCTCCACGAAAATGTGTTCTGTTATGACTTTGAAAAAAATAACCTTATATTCTATCCGTAAAATAACCTAGTTGAGTCCAAAAAAAAATGCATAATACCTAAGTACAAAAAAATACATTTACCTACCTAGTACCCATTCTACAGAATTAGATATACTCGTAGGACTGTCAGTAGGTACACATTACACAATATGTCCATGCCAAACAATAATTGTAGTAACTAGTATGATTTGACTACTAGAATAACAAACGTTAAACAATAAATAACTCATTAAATACACAATATATAATGTACCTACCTACCTATTGTGTTGCAATTGAAATGTTCCTATTTATATTTGTATTATTATTATTATTGTCAAATATCGCTACCGAATACCGACGATCGGCTTTACCACTGATTTATATTTTTTTTTTAAATAGTCATCTCATTTGTAGAACATTAGTAATAATTAGGTAATAACTAATGACTAATAATATATAACGGATATCAGATATTAGATAATAATATGTCAATATCCAATATACCATATAGCTCCATAGCTGTTTTACCGGACTCAATTAGGCGTATAAGTGAACGGAATTCAACCATAAATATAATATATAAAAACCTTGGACTGAACTGTATAACTCCCAAATCTAGAAGCAACCAATATCTATAGATGAAAATTATAACTGTCTGGCTGGCTGGCTGTCTGGCTATATGATTGTGCGTTGTTTCAATGTGGGCGTTGTAAATTCAAAAAAATATAGTTAGTACAGTATAAAAAGAGACCGATTTTATTGTAATTACATATTTTTAACATAAATATGTTTTTTGGGCTGGAAGGCTGAATACATGTTTTTTGTTTCTGGCCGATTTTTCGTAAGATTTTCGTTGTCATGGTTACTATTACTTATCAAAAAAAACATTTTTATGATTCGTCGATTTTCCTTGTAAAGCAAAAATATCAAGTAGCGTGCTAGGTATATAGTTTTTTTTAGATTCTGAGTGGAACGATGAATGTATTGATTTTACAATGATGTGTGTTTTTTTTTGTCTGTGTACACGATAAGTAGTCGAAATAATGCTTCGATTTTCAACTACAGTATCTTGTTCGATTGGAAAGTGAATATCGTTGGTGCATTGGGGAGGTCAAAATTTAAAATTCCCCGTAATTTTCAAAAGCGCCAAGAAAAACCAAAGAAAAATTAAGGAAAAATGGGAATTTTTACGCAAAATCGATTTTTCACAAAATTGAATTTGGTTTTTGGTGTAACTTTAAAAAAAATGACCGTAGATACATGAAATTTTGACTGGTTGCTTATATTTGCATATTCTATACACGATAACATTTTACATTTGCAAAATATGGATATGGTCTACAGATCTAACTACAACTATTATCCTCTTTTGTAGATGAACTCAAGTCACTCGTCAATCCGCTAATCGCTCTTCTAACCCAAGTAATTACTTCCCTTCTTAATAAAAAAAAATGAATAATTCATACACTAGTAGCTCATTATCAATCATATTATTCAATGCAAACGGTCTAAAAAACCACGTCAATCAATTGCAAAGTGTGTTATTTGATAAACGCATTGACATCGCCTTAATTTCCGAAAATCACTTTACCAAGTATTCTTACATATCTATTCCTGGTTACAGTTTACTCAAATCCAACCATCCAGATAGCACCGCACATGGCGGAGCAGCCATACTCATAAAATCAAATCTTAAATTTCACCCTCTCATCAACTACTCTCAAAATCATATCCAATCGTGTATTCGTGTGCTATCTCCATTATAATAAATAAAATCCCAGTTATCATCGCCGCAATCTATAGTCCTCCTAGGCATAATTTAACTATTAATAACCTCGCTGACTTTTTTGACTCAACGGTCAATAATTTCATTATTGGTGGTAATTATAATGCAAAACACCAAAGCTGGGGCTGCCGAGTCACCAACCCTCGAGGTAACCTACTTTACAATTTCATCAATTTAAAAAAATACATTGCAATTTAAAAAAAATTGAAAATTAAATATATGTTTGTAAACAGTCCAAAACGAGTCAAAATATTTTGAAAATGTTATCAAGTATAGAAAATTCGAATACATTTTAACATTCAGGGAAAATGCCATATGTATCTACGGTTATTTGTTTTAGAATTACACCAAAAACCTCTGTCCTGACTTATGAGTTATGAGGAATCTTGAATTAAATTTTCAAATCTTAAATTTAAAAAGAAAAATTTTAATAAATTTCTAACTCAAAATAATTTGAAAATTTTTGTGATTTTTACGAAACAAATTGTATGTGTATAGAAAATGCTAATAGTAGTCAACATTTCATGTTTCTAAGGTCATTTGTTTTAGAGTTACATCGAAAACCGATTTTGTGTAAAAATTCCTGTTTTTCTTTTGTTTTTCAAGGCGCTTTTGAAAACTAAGACTGTGTAAATTTTACTTTTAACTCCCAAAGTACCAACTAGATTCACTTTCCTATAAGAAAAGTATAAAATATACTGTTGAAGAAAATCTAAATATTTTTACTGTCCTAAAAGGTGAAGACAGACACAAAAAAAAATAAAAAAACACACATCGTTATAGTAAAATCAATATACATTCATCGCTCCTCTCAGAATCTAAAATGTACCTATACCTAATTTATTTGTAGTTTTGTATAATTGACAATACATATACCTATGTCATTTGTATTATTTTATTTTATGTTAATATCCTATATATTACTAGGTACCTACTATAATTTATTCTTAATTCTTATGTAACTTGATTCTATTACAGTATCACCCTATCTCATTACATTATATTAATTTTTAGGCTAATACAACTTTTGCCATAATTCAGTGCATATTTTATTATTATATATTTTGTAAAAGGGCAGATATGCCCATTAAATGTTAATACCAACATAATAAATAAATAAATAAATATTTTCGTATTGTTTTGCAAATATTCGGCGTATTTTGTTTTATTTAACTTTCTGCATTTCACGCGTCGCTATTCTTTTTTTCTTCGTACATCGAACTTGGGTCGTTATCGAAAGGAGTGCATTTTTTTTTTTATAAAATTGGGTAGAATTCCGTAAGATGAAAATTCCCGTTATATAAAGCAAAAAAAAAAATCCTGCAGAAACATTTCAAAGCGAATGAAAAGTTCTATATTGCAAATGTTGTATAAAATCAGTATAAAAACACAGCGCTTTCAAGTAAATCAGTAGATGCAGGTATAATATGTATACCACTATACCTGCAGGTGTCACCAACTTTTTCCAACAAGTGAGCTTCATTAAAAATAAACTGTGGTGATCGACCACTATTTATTTGGATATATTGTTTATATTATTACAAAATATGCAGCATGATATTAATAAATTCTATAATATTATTAATTCTTTCAGTGGCGTAACCAGGCGGGCAGGGGGGCTATGCCCCCCCGCCGGCTGCTTTTTTTTAGTTATTAATTTTATATCAGTACGTCCATAGACTATAATTAGACATATATTCGAATAGCTATAGTATAATAGTAGGTATATGATATATTATATAGATAGGATATATAGTAGATAAGTATATAAACACTTAGGGCCGTTCTTACAATATCCGCTAAAATGTCGGTTATGAAATAAATAATGATAATCGTCACAGATAATATTATGTACAATATAACAATTTATTATTTATTATTGTACACACTACACAGGGAAGGATCCAGGGGGTCCTAGGGGCCTAGCACCCCAGACATATTATTTTGTAAATATAAATATTATATATTAAATAACAAATAAACAAAATCTAAACTTCTTTTCACATTGTCGCTTTATACAATATGTCCCGCCGTCCCGGGGTGAAGTGACCGGCCGACGCCATATGAAAGTATATACCCAAAATGACGAAGAAGTACCCTTTAAAGAGTGGGTCTAACTTTTTTATTTTTTAAATTATGGGGAGTTAACTGTTTTTTTTATCAAAAACAAAGCTATCACACATTTTTTTATTTATCTTCAAAACTAATCAACATTTTTTTTTTTTAAGTGTTCTATCAACCAACGTATACGCAATTAAACTAGAAATTTATAAATTATTTTTATTAATTTGAAAAAATAATTATATTTATCAAAAATTAATGTTTTTAAAATTCAATCGTGTATAAATCCAAAAAAATTAGTATTTGGTATGGGATTTTTCCTTATTGTATTATTCTGTAAAATGACAACACTACAACAAAAATACACCAAAGAAATTAAAATTAAACGATTATCGACCAATTAACGAGCGATACTCGATTCTAAGAAAATCAAGATTGTAACGAAGGCGTATAATTCTGCAATCATGGAAGATACTAAAACCAAAATTAAATTTATTCTAGGTATTATTCTGTACAATAATACAATAAGCAAAATACCCATAATAAATACTACATTTTTTGGAGTTATACGCGATTTACTTTTAAAAATATTAATTTTTGATAAAAATAATTTGCACATTTCTGGTTTAATTGGGTACGTTGGTTGATAGAACACTTAAATAGCTTTAAGATAAAAAAAAAATTACGTCAAAATGTTGATTAGTTTTGAAGATACATAAAAAAATGTGTGATAGGTTTGGTTTTGATAAAAAAAAAAGTTAACTGCCCATAAATTAAAAAATAAAAAAGTTAGACCCACTCTTTAAAGGGTATTTCTTCATCATTTTGAATATACTTTCATATGACGTCGCGCGTCGGCCGGTCACTTCACCCCGGGGGCCGGGACACATTGTATATTAAATAATCAATAATTTATTTATCACATTGATTACATATACCTACACCTACCTACTATTATGACAACATTTTTAAACTAAGAATATAGTATAATATTTTATTTGTGAATTGTGTTGTAAAAAAATTGTTGGGCCAACCCAGATCTTTGCTCTGGAGTCTGGACCCATGTCTGATTGTACATATCTGCGACAATATAAACAGCTACTCCGGTAACCATTCATGCCGATTTCTACAGTGCATAAGCCGTCCTAGTTGGAGATATTTTGTACTACACTGTCGTATGATTTTCACTAGCGATAAACCGACTTTTTTTTATTAAAAAATCTCCTAGGAAGAAGAAAGTTGTAGATTGGACATAATAATACCTTATATTAAAAATATTTACCTTATATTTATAAAGTTGTTGCCAATAAATTATAATAAATAAAAAGTTCAAAGTTGTCAAATATTTTTTCATTTCAGCATTTAGTATTATATTATGTGGTCATAATAAGTAGGTAGGTCTACAAATTATCTCTATTTTTTTTTTATAGTGAAAAAAATAAAATTTAATTTTTAAAAGCAATTTTTATTGCCCCCCCCCCCTAATTGAAAATCCTGCCTACGCCACTGAATTATTTTATTATTTCACTATCATCTGAAAATTGCATATTTCTCCAAAGATCTATTGACTGGCGATCATTATAGGTACAGTTACAATATTATGATTATATCTATTGATCTATCATATATAGGCACAAGCCACAAATAATGGGTGGCCCACACAACTCGACTGTTATACCCCCCAAAAATCAAAATAATCTGATTAAAATTAAAAGATTTTACACACTCACATCATTTTAAGGGTTTTGTAATACCAGAAAAAGCCTCTACCTTAAGTCCGGTATGGACCTGAGCTTCAGCACTCCCCAAATCTCTCAAAAACCATTTGCGCCTATAATTTATCATAATACCTATATAAAGTACACGAGTGTGCGTAATAGCCGATAGGATATGAATAATCTATTTTATGGGACATTTTAGCAAAAAAAATTTCATCTAAGCCGCAAAATGAATGATGGTGTTTTCCAAAGTGTATAATACACAAAAAATTACTTTTCGAACTTTGTTATTTTATAACCTAATACCTATAGGTAGGTACATACGTGTATGTATACAATGTGTATACTGTGCATACATAACAAAAATAAAATGTACTTATATGTACGATACTCACGTAGTCTTGAAAAGTTGATAGAATCTGAAAACATTTTAAATTGAATATATTTTCATGCCACTGCCACAGACTTTTTAGTTTTTCTGCACCGTTAGTCTGAAAAATATTTCCTGAGGAAAACCTTGCGCAATCGCCATAACAATTCCACCAGAGTTGGTAAGCTCTAACACAGTTATAGCATTCAATATTATTTTCTACCTATCTAGAGACCTAGAGTTATGATTTTGTCAGTACCTAGTACCTACCTACCTATATCATACATTAGATATATTTTTTTGAAGTTTCATATTTTTTAAATCTAAAACGGTAAGGGTTTATTTATTATTAAGTAATTTAAATATCATTTCACATTCTTCTAATAATTATTTAGATACCTATATTATGCAATGTTGTTAGAAACATAATATATCTGATAATTAACAATGAAGTAAATAGTAATATTAATACGACAAACTTAACCATAAACAGAATAACTCCGATATTAAATAATAAATATTATAGTAGAATTTACACTAGGTATCTCAGTAACTATTTAACTTATTTTTATGTATCTGCATGAGCCAGCGGGATACAGGGAACTTTCACGGTAATCCGCTGTTCAAAAATATTTTGTTATTATAAATATTTTGTATTTTTGATTCATAACGAAAGTGTGAACAAATGTTTACAATTTTAGGTTTCGGTTTGACTGATGTTACCCTTCTCGGTATCAATCCATCATCAGCAATTCGTATTTATAACTGGGGGTGGATTTGAATACAAATTAAATTTTTTTATGAATTTTTAAGTCCAAGCAAAAATTCGTTTCATAAATCGAAGAATTAGAAAATTAAATTTTTATTTAGCATTTTTTTAATTTTCAGAGAATTTTAAGCTGTTATTATTAGTGCATTAAATTGCATTTAGATCCACGCCTTATTAGATTCTGGCAGCAAGTGGTTTTACATATATGGTGTTTATTTTTTTATTATTCTGTATACAAAATTTCTACCAGGAGTGCTTAGGCCTTCGATTTCAACATATTGAATATTATCTATTAGCAAATTGGATCAAGATGGTACCTACTTTAGACAGGTTATTTTTCAATTTTCTCATTAGTTATTTAATGGCACGGTAAAATTCACCGACAAATTACGAAAAGCCACTAAAAATGGCATTTTAATTTCTAACGCTTTGCTTATCACCGCCATAGAAACGAATAAAAAATTATAATATCAATTCAACTTATAGGCTATAATAAATAATGACAATATAAAATATCCAGACTGACAAACCAGTAACCGCATCTCCGCTCAGAATCGTTTTTCTTACACAATGATAATATTATATCATTGAATTCAAGTTGAATACAATCCATTATACGTCGACCCACTTGTAACCTACTGTACAGCAGAGCGATATCCACTTACCCACTTTTTAGGGTTCCGTACGGTAAAAAGGGACATTATTACTAAGGCTCCGCTGTCCGTCACCAGGCTGTATCTCATGAACCATGAAAGTTAGAAAGTTGACATTTTCACAGATTATGTATTTCTGTTGCCGCTATGACAACACATACTAAAAATTCTAGAATATATAATATGAGCAGTGTCGCTAACATGTTTATAGCTGATGATTGTAGGGAACCCTTCTTGCGCGAGTTCGATTCGCACTTGGCCAGTTTTTATAACTTAATATTGCTTTTATTATACCTAACTGAATCGATTGATGTGACTCACATTATACACCGAGTGGCGAGTATGTTACATTAACTATTTACATAATATTAAACTGTACACAATGTATAATATTTTATTATTGATGGTTTAATATAGCTGATATAATTATTAAATAAGTACGGTTTAGTTCATGCAATATGTAATTATGCAATATTAATTCATAAAATTGAATTTTTCCCTTGTTTTAGATTCTGAGTGGAGCGAATAATGTATTGATTTTACAATGATCAGTTTTCTTTTATTATTTTTACTTTTTTTGTGAACGATAAATAGTCGAAACAATGCTTCGATTTTCAACTTCAGTAGGTTAGTAGGTAACAGGGTATCTTGTTCGATAGGAAAGTAAATCTAGTTGGTGCATTGGGGAGGTAAAAATTAAAAAAATTCCCAGCGCCTAGTTTTCAAAAACGCCGGGAAAAAAAAAAAAAAATTAAGGAAAAACGGTAGTTTCGACCGTAAAGCGTAAGATACATGCATTTTTCACTGAATGTTTATGTTATTATCATTTTCTGTACACCTTAACACTTTCAAAATATTTAGACTTGCTTTGAGCTGTTTACGGTTATTTTCAGTTTTTTTTTTTCTAAATATCAATAAAATAACGAAAAACAGATTTAGAAAATTTGAGTTGGATCAGTTCAAACGTCGACCAACATTTTTCATCCGTTGTGACGTTATAAAGTAATAAAAAATAATTAATATGTAATGCATTATAATATTAGGTAGGCACTCTATACTTAAGATAAATTACCAAACACATTGAGGAGGATCTTAAGTTGTTTTCTGAGAAAATTGAAGATGAGTAGAGGATCCCTCATTTATTCAAACTTTGATATATTTAAGTTTTTACATTTTGTGATTACGCTATGGCTATGGCCGGTCAAAATATTGATTTCACTGGATAAATAATTGCTCCAGTCCACCGCTGACTTTTTTTTATGTAATATTACATTTGGAAGATAAACTATTAGTTATTCTGTTTGATTTTTAATAATTATCACTTAGCTAGGGGCACTACATGTTCTATGATCCATGAAAAAATGCACAAATTTATAATATATATATATTATATTATTATATAACATATGATGCCTTCAAAAATCACTTGACCATAAGCGCAACCATGTGGAAGAGGGGCGTAACCACCACAAAATCACACATGACCCCTCGAGATAAATTAATCTTTAAACTCTGTTAATATCAATTCAAAATTAATAAATAATAATACAGGCATTTAGCATATTGCACACTAAAATACTAAAATAATGCACACGACATACACATATTGAACGCCAATGCCAACAATATCACTGCAACGTCGCACAATAATAGACACAAATTCATAAGTCATAAGGTATTCTATAATTTTTACTTGTTTAATGTTTAAGAATGTATTTATATTCTGTTGTCAAGTTTTATATCGACCTATTTCATTGTAGATAACTCATTACCGGCGCTATTCAGCCAAAGTTAAAAGTATATTTTGTACCTAAATATCTTTTTAAAAATGTTATCTGACATTTGACTTTAAATCTTTTAAATAATACTTGTAACAGTTGATGAACATTTTCATTGTAATAATAGTAATAGTAATAATCTATATATATAAAAATGAATGTATGTCAGTGTGTGTGTCTGTGTGTCCATGTTACCATGGTTACCAAGGTTGCCATGGTTACTAAGGTTACCAAGATTTCATATCAATCTATATATATAAAAATGAATGTATGTCAGTGTGTGTGTGTGTGTGTCCATATTACCATGGCAACCATATCTGTATATAAAAAACAGTAAGCTGATTGACTGCTATCAACGCACAGCTCAAACCATTGGACGGATCTGGCTGAAATTTGGCATACAGATAGCTATTATAATATAGACGTGCGCTAAGAAAGGATTTGCCAAAATTCGCATTTTAAATAGGTGCTGAAACAGGGACATTGAGATTCACGATAGAAATTGGAAATTTTATTTTTATTTATTTATAGTTGCCATTGGTTACAGTCTACATTAGAAATTAGCATTTATTTATTGGTTGCCATTGGTTATTCGGGCAGATCAGGTACAAGCTTGCATCAAATCGAATTATTGAACAATGCTTACCAGGGTGGCAGAGTTGCACTTACCGCAGAAAATTACACCCAAAAGGAGTTCAACAATCATAATTTTTTTAAGAGTTGCGATTTTTTACGAGCAACCAAATTTATTATATTAATCCACAGTATTACATCAAAATAAACTTGGTATAACTTTGATACTTTAGAGTTAAATCATACACTTCCGTACAAACAGCACGGGGTCCGCGATCTACCGCAGGTAGATTGCCTACCTGATAATGTACTGCTGCGATTCAGAATTTTTATTCAGGGCAACGGGAAAGATAAGATAAATTTTGAACACCATACACGTTAATGAATTGAACAAAGTTTGAGTAGGTAGTATTGAGTTGATCCATTTAACGGGCGACGAAGTGCACGGGATCAGCTAGTAAGTAATAAATAAGACATTTTTGGGCCAGTTACGTCACTGTATGTCAGAGACAAAAAATGTGTCAAATGTATGATATGTATTACAGGGCTATATTTTTATCACACATCGCCACTACTTTGACCATTCAAAATTATGTGTGCTAAACTTCTGTAACTTATACTTACCCCTATCCAACTTACATTAATTTTTATAAAAGTTGTATAAGATAAATAACTGTTTATACTTTTATTTGGTTTACATAAAACTTTTAATTAAGACTAAACAAACATAAAAAAAAATTAAGAATAGCATCTAGTTTGTATATATGTAATTTTAACACTACAGTTTTAATGTAACTTAACTAAATACCGGAATCTAAAATATTAAGGTTAACAGTATATTCACAAGAAATTCACAGTAAAAAAAAAAAAAAAAATTATAATAATAATAATTAAATAAAATAAACAATAGTATATTAGAAATTTTGTCTGGAAAATATCTATACAAACATATGTGTACTAGCATACACATATTATACATATTATACAGTAAACAACAAATTAATACAATTATATTAAAAGAATTTTTTTTTTTATATATATAAATAAGTGTGCAAATTATGTGTCTATAAAGGCTTTATTAAAACTAACAAAATGTCATGTCAATAAATGAAAATAAAATAATAATGATAAGACTTATATCTGTTTATTATATAATCTTTTCCATAAATAGGTCACGTTAATGGTTCTCTCGTGGTGTTAGGCAACAATAGGCACAAAAGCCCTCCGCCTAAATAGAAAAAAGAAATTGTTTTAAAATACTTACTGTTTTCTGAGTATTAATATTGCATAATTGTGTCATACCTATCAGGAGCACAGCTACAATGTAAGTAGGTAATGGACAATAGAGATCTAGCAGCGCAGCGATAACAATATTTCCAATAATACCTCCCAGTCTGGCAGCTACCATCGATATGGCCATTCCAGTAGCTCTATCGATATTAAAAGATGATGATTAAATATTTTCCATTTGAACTTCTTATCTTAATAACAAATTATATTATAACAATTAATCATATATTATTATACTACCTTAAATTTGTAGGAAAAATTTCTGTAATTAAACAATCCAACGCAGCATTACCGCAACTAATAGCACTACTAAAAATAGCAGATACTATCAAATTTTGTCTTTTACTAGTGATAAGTGACAAGCCGACAGCACATATTCCAGATGCCATTGTACTGAATACTAAATAAAAAGAACATTTTTTAATAATATGTAATATTTATAGACTTTGAGTTCATAGACATTAATTTTAAATTACCTAAAAAGAATTTTCTGCCCAATGTGTCCATTCCCAACACTGCAAATATATTACTAGGAATAGCAGCTGCCACTGTAATAAATGATTCAAGGAAAACGCCGCTTTCGATTTTATCTGAACATAAGTCCACATGAGAGTGCGATCCTGTTTTAACTACAAATTCAGTCACCTATCCAATCAACAAAAAATAAAAAGTTATAATAATAATTTATTAGTAACTCATCAATACTACATACTTCACACACAAGTGCTTGTTCACTACCATTATGGGCTCGAGCATATTCATCAAATCTATTAAATAGCTCTGGGAACCACATCATGAGACCATAATAACTAAAAAAAAAAAAATTTCAATTACTTTTCAATTTTTAAACTATCTTAAACGTAACATACCCAATATGAAAACTGAGGTTGATCACTATAGATATCCACGTGTACTTTAATATTGGTTGCATAAATATCATCTTAGTATTATGAGCTACTTCTTCAGTCATACTTTTAAAAGAAGTAGTTTTTTTAGTGTCATGTTCAATAGCATTAGACTTAGTTACCAATGATTTAACCTATAATTTAAAAATTATACGCATACATTAATCATCAGATATATTTTTTTCGACTTCAGATTTAAGTGTTAAATGTAAAATTATAAAGTTTAGTTATATTAAAGTTTTGGGCTTAGTTTGGCTATGTATACTCTGTTCAAAATAAGAACAGTAGTTGGCGGCGACGAGTTTTCAGACATATAGTCAGACGCCGTCCCCACTACGGTGACGCGTCGGGAGCTGCCATGGAACCCGCCACGCCACGCCCATGCACAGAACCCGGCCGCCGACTACTGTTCTTATTTTGAACAGAGTATAGTTATAAAAAATCATTTAGACATAAATGTTTATTTTGAACACTCAATTCAATGGTATTTTATTTCTACTAAATATTTAATACATTTAAACTGAAAAAATAATTTTTTTCCACACTTAAATGACAAATGTGTAGCAAGTCTTTACAACTTTATGAACATAGCAATTTACCATATTATATTATACCTAATTTTACATGTATATTAATTTAATTATAATAATTATAAATAAATTAGATCCAAAAGTTTTAGAAATCACAGCCAATAAATACATTGCATGACAATTGGAATTGACATGGATCTTACTTCTTTAAAAAAATATATTGAAATATTCTTAAACTTGTTTAAACTATTAATTTTTCTTAATATTTAATAAAATTAACATAATTTAATATCTCGTTACTACTTTAAGCAAGGTACATTAATATTTTAGTACTTTTATTATTTTTAAATTTTAATATAAATATTATTTGATGATATAAACATTTTATAGGTTCCACACTGACACTATAATAAATTAATTCAACTTACTGGGTACATTTCTGGATCATTTCCTGTATTGGTAGCATATATTTGCTTGAATACTTCTAATGCTTTTTTGTGATCGTTACGGGTCAATAGAAACTTCGGACTCTCTGGTAAAAAAAACAGGAACACAGCCACAAGTACGCTAGGAATAGAGCATATGGCCAAAAATATTCTCCAAGAATTGTATAAGAACGTAGGAGACCTGTAGCCAATATCTTGTGGTATGATGATCCATGCCAATGCTAAATAAATTACATACTATTAAGTTTAAAATTATTATTGCAATAATAATTTATGTACTTACATGCTACAAACAAATTTCCGAGTGTCCAAAATGCTGCCATTGAACTCAACATTGAACCACGTTTATTCTTAGGCTGGAATTCGGCAAAGTATGACCATATTACTGGGCCACTGCCACCCAATCTAGAATAATTAAAAAGTATGTTAGAAAATATTTTATTTATTGTTTTATATCAGCCACATTGACTTACGCAGCTCCGTTTAAAAATCTAAAGAACATGAATACACCGTAAGACTGTGCAAAAGTGGATGCTACAATACACAGAGCATTCATAAAACTGATAACAATTAATACTTTACGACGACCCAACGCATCAGCTAACGAACCCCAAATGTATGCACCAGCCATCATACCTAGAATATATCATTATTAAATATTATACACTCATTAAGTGCATGGTAAATATGTGCATTAAAATATGATCACACTAACCAATGAATATAATTGAATTTAGCCATCCTTTGGAAGACGTATTTAGCTTAAGATCACATTGGGCTGATGGTAATATGAATGACATGCATATAACATCCATTTCCTCACTGGTGCTGACGAAACCACACACGACCAACAGTAAATAATGGAATTTTCCATAACCTAAAGATACAAAAATGCTGATAATTAGAAACTGACAATTAGTTACAAACATAGAATATAATTGTATTGTTTTTAAAAAAAAATAAAATAATAACAATATAACAATATAATCAATTATATAAATTTGGAGATATTAACCTGACCTAACCTACATATAAGTCTATAGAAATATACTATATTTATAAAAATCTTTACAACATTTGAATGTTAAATTAAATGGAAAAAAAATAGAGAAACCACATATTAATATTATTTTTAATGATTAAAGGTGAAATTCCACCAATTGACTTGGTTGTAATTATTGTTAATCACTGATCAGTGATCACTTTACTTTATATTATTATGGTGTGATTTTATTTGAATGTTCTAAAATCAAGCACGTTCGATTATTATCGTTCACATCAGCAATAACCACTATAAAAATAACTAATAAGTACATAATATATAAATTATTATGTACCTAAACATCAAATATAGATTTTATAGATAATCTCCTGTAAAATGTCTAATTAATAATATGACATGACATCAGAATTTGCAATTACCAGTGAGTTCAATAGCTTGTTCGAAATCCGCCACCTCCTTGGTGGGGGGATACGAACCATTTTCGACGGCGTCTAATTTTTTATCGTATCTGTCTAACGTCCCGCCTGAAAACAAAGACAAAAACGCCACATGACATTTAAGTACACCACAGCGATAATAATGCGACATATGTACGATATTATACATCACGCCGAAAAAACGCGAACGTCCGATACGGACTAGGTACTTACTTTTGATTTTGAGATCGATAGTTTCTTGGTTTTTTACCCTGCCATTATTGAATTTCGTGTCTGGAAAAATGATTACAAACAGTACAATATTACGTAAAAAACCGTCGAGACTTGGAAATCGGCAGACGGAAATCGCCACCGACGACAGGGATAGACGACTTGGTGGAATATTAACGTTATGGTGACTGAAAAATAGAGAGGTGCGTGCATATTTTGTTTTACGAGACACGACGGAAAACGCCTAAGAGGAAAAACTCGCGGATGGTTTTCACTCGGAGCGGGGGTGTGTGATTTCGACTTGCAGGGGGAGTTGTTTCGCGGGTCGTCTGGAGATGATGCAGCAGGTGTGTGTGAAGAACGCGGCGAAGAAAAACGAAAATAGATACGCGTGTGTACATAATATTAATATGACTGTATATTTTTTTACCGCCGCCGTTGGGAGGGTCCATATCGTTGTAATAACGATCGTGGCACGTCAAAGGCCGAATTCATCAACGACTGCAGTTGGTTGAGCCCGAGAGACACCACGACGCGCCGCCGCCGGTTTCACTACTATACACGATATTATTATAGTGTCAAGTGTATGTCACATAATAATAATAATAATAATAATAATAACGATGACGATACGCGTATAATGTGCACTACAATTCGGTTTAATACGGTCTATGATAGTGATTTTTATTCGGTGTGACCGCCGCCGCAGCCTGTACGACACGCGGCGTACAGGATCAAAGTTCGAGCGGTCAATATAATAATAATAATTATTTATTATTATTATTATACTTCGAACGAACGTCGTTGCGCCACCGCTGTTGTGAGACGAGAAGAAGAAAAATAATGATGAGAAAAGACGACGACAGTTGTTGTGCGAGTCGGCAATTTAAAAGTTGTCCAACGGAGTAGTATCGTTTTTTTTTTTTAATATCATGGCAGTATTTTATTATTAATCGACGATGAGAAACGAACAGATTTTTGATATCATTTAAAAATAAATTCGGTGTACGCTGAAAATCTGATCGCGAACAGACACGATCGTGCACCGCCGAGATCGTCGTCGTCTTGATAATAAAACGGTCGTTTTTTTCTTCTACAACTCCGGCAATATCGCTCGCAAACGCGTGATAATATTATTACTATGCAACGAGATAAGAGTAAATATATATATATATATAGAGAGAGAGAGATTGAGAAGAATCCGTACAATGGCATTGTTTTCGTGTGCATGTTATACTATTATTATTATTATGTTTGTATTATATTATTTTTTCGCTTTTCGATTATGATCGAGCCGAGCCGAGAGCGCACGGATTCACGTGGAGGCGGCGGCGGCAGTGGTGGTGACTATACAAGTGGTCCGAGACTTTATTACAATACAACCATGAATGGGCAAACGACATAACATTATATTATATTATAGTATTATATACGCATGGGAGGCGGGTGTGTATTATTATATTAATATTGTATTAGGTACCTACCACTATAATACGCGTTTTGGAGGAAGAAAAAAACTGCTATGAGTCCAGGCCGAGAAATAAACGAACATCGACTACACGCGGTTTTAGAGGTAACCGACATAATTTCCGAACGGCGTAGGTACGTTGTAACAATAACGGTTTTCGTTCACTATGCTTAGTTTTTATATTTTGAAAACTGTAACGAAACTCATCACAACAGCCCGGTTAGTCTGTAGTTTGTACGGCGACATTAAGGTATATCGTGTCTACACTCGTCTATATAATACCGCCAATTAAAATGCTATTATGACACATATGAATTCATTACGATCGTTACATGTCATATGCGTATAAAATATAATATTATATAATACCAATATCACAACAGTTATTCTTAATAAATTTATAAAAACACGTTAAACGAAATTCTTGTTGGCCGAATTTCAAAAAATAAAAAC
This sequence comes from Macrosiphum euphorbiae, assembly GCA_949089665.1. NCBI lineage: Eukaryota > Metazoa > Arthropoda > Insecta > Hemiptera > Aphididae > Macrosiphum > Macrosiphum euphorbiae. Next base: position 88,117,551 of record CARXXK010000001.1, on the reverse strand, counting down.
AGCGTACATAATTAATTTATGCTGGTACATCCTTAAGACGAACCGCACGTAAAAACAAACCAGTGTTACGCAGAGCTACCTACGCAAAATAAGTATCACAAAATAATAACAATCGGGGTATTCGGTGGGATCACGAAGAACAAAGTTCAAGATGATTAATGGGTACAACGTAGGTACCTATTATAGTAATATTTCAAACGACGATTTCGCTAATCTTTTACGGATTGTCTTGTCTTGTTGTATTTTGTGAGCAATACGCAGATAAATTGCACTAATTACTACTATTTAGCTACAGGTATCATGGTAGACCATCGGTGTTTTTTTTTAACTTGAAGGCGTTTGTGATAAAACGTACTTACAGTGTAATTTTAAGACACGACCCAATGACTTACTACGCTGTACATTCCGTGGCCGGTCATGAGATTTTTGGAAAGCGGACGAAAAATAAAGCGTCAATGTCAAATTCTACATTATCTCGTCACGTACATAACAACGTTTGATGGGGAAAAAAAGAGAGGAATATAAACGTTTTAAACTACCGTCTGTTTATTTTACAATATAAAACTAAGTAATTTTTTTTTTTACCTGGACTGTTAGATCCACTATGATCTACCACCATTTTAGTGTTATTGGTCGGCAAAAACCGGGCCGAGACTCAGGACGTGCTCGTATCTGTCGGATATCATAAAACTGGTATCATAACTTATCTCTGACCGGTCGTGTAGATGAGAGGTATTCCGGATGCGACGTCGATTTCATCTGCAAAACACATCACAAATTCAAAACGCCGATCAAAAATATTTGAACGAAAACTCGCGCTTCCGACCGACGTGCAAGCCGAATTCTCGCTTTACATAATAATATCGTTATCGTAATAATTTTTTTAAACAAATTCGAGTTTACATAATATTATATTACTAATAACATCATCAAATCGTTTTAATACTAAAACATAATACGTACGTCGTACGGCGGGGTACGTCCGCCATAATATTATTTGTTTATAATACTGAAAACGGTTTTGCGGGAGGAACGGCGAATTTTAGACTTTAACGTTGGTAAGTTATAACTCGGAAACGACGTTCGGACGGACCCGACCAACGAGTGTACGACAACAATAATAATATTAATATTATACACGACGACCGCGTTGGATGCCCGTTGACCGACACCACACTACTACTACTACAACTGGTATAATACTACTACGGCGATGATGTCTGCTCCGGGAAAACGCGAGTTGGGTCCCGAGATATTTGATCCCTTAAAAAAAACACGAGTTGGGTCCGCGGTATTATTTTAAAATACTCGAATTGGGTCCGCGGTATTATTTTATAATACTCGAATTGGGTCCGCGGTAATATATATATATATATATGTATATATATATTATTATTATTATTATATTATTTTAATAAGATATTAACACGTATAATATTGACAGCACGTGTCAAGGTTAGAAGTGTCCATCTAATAACATTTTTTTTTTTTTACATTTTGTCTCTTCCATATTTATTAATATATTTGGTTAGGTATATCCATAGATATAACCTATCATATCTTATCTTAATAAGACGTATACAACGTAACCGGACAGTTGTCGCCGGATAACATATTAATGTAACTTGCCAGTATACCGGCACATGTCAACGCTAGAAGTATCCATCTATTAGAATATAAAATAAAATAAGTATAGTGTTTTGTAGTGTTAATATTATATAAAAATTAAATTATGGATTTCATGTCAAGCGAAAAAGGTAAAAAAATTATCATTGAAGACGGATTTAAATTTCGCTTCCACAAAATGTTGCGGAATGATGTACAACGTTGGAAGTGTTATCTTAATACATGTAAGTGTTTTTTAAAATTATCGTCCACTTTAGACATAATAGAGAAATGTAACGTTCATAATCACCAAAAATGTGATGAAAAGGTTCTGAATAGACAAAAGTTAAGTAACTCGGTTAAAAGAAAAGCACAAGATGATATTTCTACACGACCTTCAAAGCTCATTAGATCTGAGTTAAAAAACAGTGATATACCTTCGATAAACACTAACGATTTGAAATTAATAAGAAATAACATCCATCATGCTCGTAAAGTACTATATCCAAAATTACCTAAAAGCATCCATGAAGTACATAATTGTTTAAGCACAATGAACATAACTACCAACAAAGACGAACAATTTTTATTCTGTAATAATTTGGAAGATAATATTATAGGTTTTTCAACCGAGACAAATTTTAAAGCTTTGTGTGATGTTACTAAAATATACATGGACGGTACGTTTAAAAGCTGTACGAAATACTTCTTACAACTTTTTACTATTCACGGATTTCGAAATGGATTGTATGTACCATTGGTGTTCTTGATATTACCCAATAAAACATTAGAAACTTACACTAAAGCTTTCCAGTATATCGTGAGTTATTGCACATCTCTTCAACTGAATTTTCAACCTACCCAAATTTTTGTCGATTTTGAGGTGGCAATTCATACGTCTGTCAAGTGTGTTTGGCCAAATGCTATTATTAGGGGTTGTAGATTTCACTTAGCGCAAAGTTGGTGGCGAAAAATTCAACAACTTGGGCTATCGAAGGCGTATAAAAGTTCCAATAATGATATAAGTGACTATCTTAAGTGTATTTTTGGTTTACCATTTTTGAAACCAGAGGAGGTGTTTGATTGTTTTATTGATGACTTAATGACTATCAAACCAGTAAATACAACTGTAGATACATTTTGCGATTATCTACTGAAAACGTATATAGAGCAAGATGCATTATTTCCACCTAATATTTGGGCCGAGTTTGCAGCAACCACAAATCGCACCACAAATAGTTGTGAAAGTTATCATGCAAAATTAAATGCTAGTATCAGTGCAGCTCACCCTAACATTTTTGTTTTAGTAGAAATGTTACTTGGGATTCAGAGTGAAATCTATGTATCACTTCGGAGCTCAGCCACACAGCCAATCAAAAAAACCGTAGAAAAAGAAAATTTTTTAAGAGAAAAGATGCTTTCTTTTACTAGTGGAGAATTGACGCGGTTAAATTTTGTAAAAGAAGTGTCATTTAAATTTATTCCTTAGCTTATATTTATTTTAGTACAAATATTTATTACTTATTTTTTATTTTCTAAAATTAATCTAATTACTTAATAATAATTTTAATATTTTAATAATTTTTACATCAGACCTTAACATAACAAAAAACAAAATTTTTGGGAGACATTCTAGCCAACCTCCACGTGGTGTCTCCTGGGTAACGCAAATAGGCTAGTCCCAACTCATGTACTCCATAAAATATATCAGGACCCAACTCGTGTACTCTATAAAATATACCGGGACCCAACTCGTGTATTACATAAAGTATACCGGGACCCAACTCGTGTATTACATAAAGTATACCGGGACCCAACTCATGCTGTTTTTGAAATCTGGGACCCAACTCGAGTTTGTCCTCTGCTCCGACGACGACGATCGCGACGACTGCGACGGTACACACACGTGTGTGCGCCTTATATTATATTATACTATACACACACACGCGCGCGATAATATATTATATACAGTATTATTATTATTATTATTATTTACACGAGCGCTCGTAATATATTATTAATAATAGGTGCAAGTACGCGCCGCTGAGCGTTGGATCGACACGCGTCCGTCGGCCGGGTTCATTAGAATGTGGAATGAAAGGCTGCCTGTGCGAAGAGCTGCTGCTGCGGAACGAGATTTATTTTTATTTATTTTTTTAATTTTATTTTTTTTTTAACGCGGCGAGCGGACGGAGTGTGCAGAGTGCAGACCTTGAAATGGACAGCCGCCTCGGGCCTCGTACGAAAATGAGATTGTCAATCGAACTCCATACGCGCGCGAGTATATAATATAAATATAATATATTATATTATTATATAAATACTCACACGTACGCGCACACACACACTGACACACTGCACAATACACGTGTGTGAATAACTACTCGTATAATGGCACACGCTAATGCGGTTTTGCACCGGATATTTATCGCGTTGCCGATCGGAGGATCGTTTTTAACGGACCCACTTAAAACGACAACAACTATAATATTTAGCACATTGGTATGATATTGCTATGCTGTACAGACGATAATAATAATTAATATCATCGATCATGTTTTAACATTTTGATATGCACACGAACCAAGTGTGTATAATATAATAATATTATATTACACGCCTATGTGTGTGTGGCGAATTCCTCTAAGCGCAAACTCGATTTAGATCGGTCCGATTTTAAAATCGCACGGTGGCCCGCGGACTTAAGCGCCATTATCGGACGTCGAGATTATAACACTATGCATACGCATTGCCAAAGAAGACGGCTACTCTTAGATTAGAGATTGGCTGCTGAACATAACTAATAAGTTAAGAGCAAACGCGAACAAAATAAAAAGCGAAGAATCGATGTGGCGAAGGATGTTGTCATTTTCACAACACCATCACGTGGTTCCCGTTTAAAATTACACTTTTTATATTGTTATTTTTGAGTAACATTACTTTGGTCGTCGTTTTTTATATGGTTAAAAATAATTAAAAAATTTAACATTTAAAACTGCATGACTATACTGCTTGAAAAATTTTTGTAGTTGATAAATATAATATATATTTATGTCTTAGGACGATAACCATAATATAAATTAATAATTTCTTTAAATACTGTCACTTATACAGCTACTACAACCTCTCATAGTAGTCAGTAGAACCATAATTTATTAGACAAATAATGAAAACGTCATAAGAACAATTTCATCTGAAGTCATGTTCTGTACTTCTGTTTGAGTCATATAATTAAATTCAATAAAAATATTTGAGTTATAAACAACCAACACATATTAACACTCGAATGATCTATTAATATATTTTAAATTAATAAAAAATTTTAAAGCGTAATTCCATAAAATATATACTTAGTTTATTCATTTTTCTATGTACAATTCCGAATTCAGAACAATAATATTAATATTTTTTAATTTAAAATTTTCTGAGCTCGCGTTGACGTCGGAATAAATAAAATTCTGGCAGAACACAATATTACATAATTTATACAAACAATATTGAGTTCTATAATACGGAACTAAAATAAATGAAACAAATATTTAAATTGTATGTAATGGTATAAGTTTATTATCTAACCATAATAATCAGAAAAATTGATATGGAAAAGTAGATAGTCCTTTATCTTAATTTATTATATCATGTTTACTTTCTAGGTAAACTTTGTATTTTTACATTATTACGATACAGAGCGACAAAAATAGTTATGAGAAACATAATTTATAAATAATTCGTCACTTTTAAACCCAGAATATTATTGGATTTTGAACCCGGATGTTATATTGGTGTATTTTCAAGAATAAATGTAATAAAATCTAATTTCATAAACGTTTTGTCATTTAATTACTTCTAATTAAAATGTAAGCTAATTTAAAATAGAATAAACTTAAATTTAAGGTAACACGAATAACTAGAACATCAGAACGAAAAATTAACGGACATTAATAATTTATTGTTATTTATATTAGAATCAATTTTAACTGATTCGAAATATTTATGCAGCATTGCAGCATCTATGAAGCAAAATTTGATAGTCAAACTAAACAACTATTAAACTGCTGCAGTCGGATCGTTGGATTAGAATATATATTTTGTAAACGCGAAACCTAAAATTTTGGGTAAAAAACATTGTTAACAGATTAAATGGGAGTTTGTAATTTGCACCAAATTAAAGATATGTAATTTGCACCACTCCAGGTAGTCGAAAGTAGTGTTTGTAATTTGCACCAAAATAATTATTAACATTCTTGTGATCGATTGTTCGACTACTGATTTGTGTCTGGTCCCCTTCCGCTTGGTTTTAAAATGTATTCTATAGGTGGTAGTCTAAAACTTAAAAACTAAGCCTATTGTTTTTTTTATTTATACAAATTTATTTAATTTTTTTTTTAAATAGTATAAATTCAGATAGTGTTGCGAATTGGTTGATTCTAATATTGTTGTAAGGACGTAATAATAATATAATATTCAACATTGGCTGGTTATATTTAAGAATATTAACACGTAGTAAAGCAATAAATAAGTTACGCAACTAAAGTTTGAGTTGTCACTTTGTCAGTCATCAGGCGCTTACCGAGCACCGTTCTCAATAATTATGCTGAATTTTACACAAAACACAACAAAAAATTACTCATTCTATTTTCTAAGCTGACAAAGTATTATACTAATTTATATACTATCATACTATTTATTGTTATCAAGTCAACACAAAATTTCAACTGAATTGCAATAAAAATTACTAAAAGTCGAGTATAAGTGTACAAAATAATAGTAGTAAACATGCGAAATAATAGTCGTTGATAAGTCTAGACTAAAAATTTACGATTAATATTAGAATATTAGAAAAAAGAGACGATTGACCTTCAAAAAAAAAAATATGAAATAGTCCCTGAATAGCAAATGCAAATCCAACGCCCAAACAAATAGGCGAAAAATGTTACTCATGAACACGTTTTAAATTTCCTGCAATTTGTGTTTCATAGACACTTGGATGAACTAACCTGTCTAAAAAATAGGTGTAACAAAACAAATTTTTATAAAATGTTCAATCACGAAATTAAAAAAAAAAAGTAATTTGTGCATTTCCTGTAATTAACCAGTCAAGTCATTCATTCGCCATTCATCCTATCGAACATAATCGAAAATAGATAAATACATACCATCAAATTAGCATGTTTGGTGTGACATTTTAGGTTGATGGTATTGCGTTTTACAATTTTACCAAAAGGCTATAATTCATGATGTAATATATTATTCTATATTGTCCCAATACATTGTAATTTATTACGAACCCATTTTCTCTGCACAATAACTGAATTACCTACACTTGATTACGAAATAATAAAAATGAAAAGTTGCTATATTTTAATGTGTAATAATATACTATAATATGTAAACTGTGAATAGTCGAGTTAAATTTTTATCAAACCTAATTATTTTAACAATAAACTGAAATATTTAATACTTATACCTTTCCAATAAATAATAACGTTGGAAAATGTATTATCTCATGTTATATAGGTATACATGTTATATACCTTATACCTACAAAATCAATGTAAACCGAATTTAAGGAATCTACACAAATACCTGGGCTAATAGTCGTATGACAATAGTAGAAAAAAGTATTTTAGATCAATAATAAATATTATCATAATAATATAGGCATTTGCCTCGAACAAGAATAAAATATATAATAATTACTATCAACAAATTCGTTTTAGAGCAAAGAACGAATAATACAGTAAGTACCGGAAAAAATTATCAATGTGATTTCATAATATTACATGAAATAGAACACTCCTTCAACGTCTGTTTCTTCCCTCCCATCGTCACTACTTTGATTATGTAATTAGTGATTTATCCTGAAAGTTGATTTCCCTGTTTAATCCGTTAAATTTGTAATCAAATACACGAAATGCTATTTGCGGTAATCGTTAAACTGTCTCAATGTTTATTTAGTTTGTAATTAATCGAATAGTTTAAGCATACACTAGGAAATCCATTTAGTAACATTAAAACATGTTCTTGAGAAATTGTTTCCAAAAATAATACGTTTACTTACATAGTATATATTATTACTATAATCTTTGGGAGTCAAAGACTATGAAATTAATAATTGACATGGTTTTTACTTCTCTATAAACAGGAGACCTAGGTACAGACATATTCGCGACCAACTATAGTGTACATAAGCTAATGACTAACATAATGTCGTAAAAACAATTTTTAAGCATTAAAAACGAAGAACAATGTTCTCTCACTTCTATACGACTATGATTTTTGTATAATATTAAATATGCATAATATTACTTCTACAGTTCTATTAAACATATTACTAGCAACCGAAAAAGGTAAAACTTTAAATGGAAATTGTAACGTTATGGATGCAAATAATATGCATTATATAAACTAAAGCAAAAGCCAAAAACTAATTTAGAATAAATTACCGGATTTTTAAGGGTGCGATAACATAGGTAGTAGGTAGGTACTGAGATTATTCGTACATAATATTATTATATAGGTCACAAGTCACAACTCACAATAATAAATTGTGTTCAACACTTCGACCCAACCGACTTTTAATATTTGAATTTTGATTACGATATGTTTACCAGAAGTTTTTTGATTTTTGAAATGTAATAAATAATAATATTACCTAATAACAAATTATACGACGATAGCTGATAATAACAGCTGTACAACTCAATCATAAATACCACCTGTATACATAGTAATAAACTAAAAAACAATAATGCATTTAATATGTCTCATTGCAATATTGCATACAAAATGAAATGCATTAGTGCGAATTAAATTATTATCTTTGTCGAATAATTAAATAAACACTGTCCAAGACTTCCCCAACAGCACATGAACTATAACAAATACAATCGTTTTTTTCATTTTCTTTAAAATTTGTAAGTAGTTGAAAACAATGGCATGGCTATAATAATTAAAATATTATCTACAATAACATTTTAAAAACTATGCACTACAATTTGATTTATGGATCCATGGAAGAATATTGTGCGATGGTTTTTTCATTCTTCACAATTAGTATTTTATACGGGTTGCGTTGTTTTCACACGTGTTCTAAATTTAACGGACCAAAGACTTTTAGATAATAATATGTTTCAAGGAAGAGTTTAAAAACTAATAAATACATTTTGCAATAGCGGTAGTGGATTATTCCCAGATAAAAATAGCAAACATCGAGATACAAATAGTATACAAAAAAAAATTCTATCTAAAATAAGTACTTATCTATTTGGTGTTTCACAAGTAGCAATTTAACAAGACAATCAGTATGAAACCAGCTTTTTAATATTTCAATAGTATTAGGGTTTAACAGAAATAACTTGCTCTGATCAATATTTTTTAATCTTTTCTTTATCATTAACTGACTTGTACGCTACACATGTAATATAACATTTTCGGTTATTATTTTTTAATACTGAAAATATAAATTTTTATTTTTATTTAAATTTTTTATGAAAATTTATGAAAATTCCAAAATAGCCAATTTTTAAATATGGTTTTTAGAAAACTATTTATTGTAAAAACATTTATCAAGTGGTTTATTTTTTATGATTTACACAAAATATTACTATCAAAAATTCAAAGGCATGATAACAAAAATGTATAGGTTTAGAATGTTTCTACATTTAAACTATCGTAAATCCTTCCTATTTTTAAACTAATTTTTATCAATACCTACTTTTTAAGGTATGTAAATGTATTTATTGATGCGCTCTGTGACCATTGATGTTCAATTTGCTCGTGCAATCGCAGTGACGACTCATATGATCTGGGAAATAGGTAAGCTTACAGAAAATTCCTCAATTATGTAGTAAAAACGTTTTCTTTTTAAAGCTCCAACATACCTACGCGTATTCGTATATAAATCTGAATCCTATATACAAAGTATTATAATAAGCCGTATACGGTTAGGATTTAATACCGTTCCAAGTAAATGTTCATACATTTTGATAAAATATGATTTTATCCCTCATGCTTATGACCTTGTAGTGAAAATATATTGTCTTATTTTTATATTTACCAACGTTTTGTTAATTATTTCCATTTTTTAGATGACTGTACCTGCTGTCTGTACATCTTGCCGTCTTGGTACAAATTACGACATAAGGAAATACATTTAAATCGTTTCATAGTTCATTGTTATTTTATAAAGTACATTTAATAACGAAAAAAAATTTGCATTCATTGTAAGCTATAGAAATCATTAAATAAACACATTCCGCACACAATTTTTAACATCAATTTAACACTCTTTAGGTACGAATACAATTTCAAAATAAATAAACCTCAATACACAGGTGTACTACGATCCCGGACCCAAGGATTTCATAATGACGCAGCTGGATGACTTTGTTCCCTCAATGTCGCATCAATATTCATCATTTGTGTGATGAATATTATCACTCGTTCACACATACAAACACATCAATACATAAATCTATTGTCCGGATGTAATTAATTGGGTTGTTAATTGTTTTTACCTTAAACAAAAAACTGGGAAGTCCTGAATGAACAATATAATCTGGCGATATGATCAAATTGTAGAGCGTTCAAATTGTATGTTTTGTTACGGTCGAATTAATATGATGAAAAACTTCATGATTATAATTAAAACACAGATGAATGAATATAATGTTAATAGATCTAATTAGTAATATTATAATACGAATAATCTAAATTATGCGATAATATTGTATTAGATTCATTATAATATGTATAATATACGTGTAACTAACTCGTATTCAATACTCAATATTTGTTTTAATTAACTTTTATCAGAGTGATAAGTGATAACTAATAACATAATAACAAAATTAGTAAGAATAGCCGTATATAATAAATAATAATGTACAACTTGATGATATCAATAATGAATTTTTTTTTAAATGTATACATCATTAATTTTATTGATGTATACCTATTTTGATTGTATTGACTTTATGACTTAGTGGCTGCATTTTACGCGAGAGGGGCTTATGTTTTTACTTAATTTATTTTTTAAAAAATCCACCCTACAGTTTTCATTTGATAATGTATTTAAGACTTAAACCGGGCTAATTTATACTTATATATTATAATAGAATATTCACAAGTCCTATTGGTTATTCATAAAGCCTAAACTACAATAATAAAAGTAGTAAATAATAACTAAAATAATAGTCGATTATAGGTGTTATTCAGACGTTTTTAGTAGGTAATATTATGTCCATACATAATACTTTTTTCATACGAACTTTGAGGAATAAAAAAAATCAATTTTATTATAAGTAAAACATATTATTATGTATGTGTATAGGATATGATACATAGTAATAAGATGAGGCTTGCAATCAATTTGTATGTATTAGAAGTTAGAACCAATAATTGCTGTTATTTTTATTCTACAATCTAAATTAACGAAAAGAAATATCTGTTAATTTAATTAAAAATAAAAATATAATAAGCAAGCACCAGCTCCATAGTCTAAAGGTAGGTACATATTACATAATAATGCGACTGGTGTTACTGATATTTATAATAATAAATAATATGCTAAATTGTATTACATTAATTTGTACAATACAGTTTAATCGTTTTATGAATAATTTATCCATTTTTATAAACACAAGTTGGACTCTTGAGCTCTTGATTATAAGACAACAAAACAAGATTTCCTGTTGCCCAGTTGTAGGCACTAGAAATCTAGGCGTACTGACACCCGGGCTACCGTAATCTGAATATCAGTTGGTAGCAGGCTGGTGGGCGATGCCGCGACCAAGGGATTTTATATACGAAATATCCAAGTACAGTTCAATATGTCAACAATATTTGTTTAATTTATAGTCCACCAATACACGGACACACGGTAAAATGCAATATGCGATAACAACTACTAATAAGTAATCATTAATAATACAGACTGGAAATTAATTACTTCGGACATTTTAGAATTAAAGTTAATTTTGCTTTGCCTCAAAGTCAAACTATAATGCGTAATATTATATTTTAAAATAACAATCGTGAACTTTTTAAGCTATCGCATAGCTGCTTTTATCGCGGGCCTGGTATATACATGGAGTAATATGGGTATATATAATGCCAGTCTAACCAGTAGCTAAGCAAAAAAAGCCTCAAATAAAATATTTCCGTACGGTGTTTATTTTCAACCAAAAAACTCATTTTGTGATTTTTTACCGGTCGTCGCGTTCAAAAAGTTTAACTTGAATTAATGTCATACAAAAATAAATAATTATAATTGATACGGTACGATTAGTAATCAATAGACAATAAAATCTCCAAGTTTGTCAATATAATATTACGTACAATTTTACAAAAGCAAGTTTTTTTTAGTTTTCATATAATAATAAACTAAAATATATACAATATTATCAACTTCATTCGGTTTATCTTTATTTGATAATAAGATTTATGACAATATTCAATATTATGATCAATTTACAATTAAATGAACAAACGATACAAGAAAAGATAACGAATCTGGGAATCGATAATAATAGTTGTAACTTTATATGAAAATATATTATTTTAATTGAAATCAAAATGATTTTTTTTTCTTAGAAACGATAATACCAAGAGTATCACGTCATGTTATTACATAATGCATCACATTTGGTTCAAAGAATCGATAAATTCATCCCTATAATAATATAATAGTAAACACGCACAGTACCAGTGGTTTTGTACATCACCGCATACGTCAGTGGTCCTCAACCTTTTTTGAATCATGTCACCTTTAGTCACTAGAACACTACGTCACCCAAACATCAAAATAATAAACAATCTTAACTGTATATTTTAGAATTATTCTTTAAAAAAAAAAATATAGAAAAATATTAAGTACACGGTTCATTTGAATTGCTGGGTTCAATAAACGTTGGTACTTTAAACTTTAAATTGGTTGAAATATGTTGTTAACGGTCAATATGTTAAGATAAAATAATATAAATGTGACTTTTGTTCTGATTATTATTATATTTGTAAAATTTATTTACGGCGTTTATCCATAGTAAATAAGAGTATAAACAGCTTTTATTGGTAAGTAATAACTAATAACATAACAGTAAGTTTTATTCCTATAATAAGCGAATAATACTTTTAAATTAATATTTCATTGCATCCCTCGTCAAAAAAACTATAAAGGTGCATATATTTTATACTAAATCAAATAGACTAACAAATAATAAAATTATGATCAAATGAAAAATATAAATACGAAATTTGAAGTGTGCTATTTCCATGACAGTCTACGGCAATAAATAACAAATTTTCTTTTTTTCCTTTTGCCTTGGAGATTTTGTGTTACCCCTAAGCTGGGTCCAGCGGGGGTCACCCCGGTCGAGAACCACTGGCATAAGTCATACAGCAGTGAGAGCTGCAGCTGCTTACAAAATTAAACTATTTATTATCGTCTACTTGGTATTTAACTCTACTCAAGTTTTAATCCAATACGGATATTTAAGATAAATATTACCCATTTAATTTTACAGTAATATTATCAGAGAAAATAGCTATCTACAACAAATATAACATTCAAAATAATAAATACTAACATATTACGTAATATTATAGTGTGCACGATAAGTTAAAAATGTGTTATATTATCTAGGTAAATGAATACTTTAATTTAAGAAATTAATCATATTATATTCATATATAATAATTATTATAATTGCTTAAGTTTACAGATATAACAGATATAAAAAGACAAATCTTAAACAAATGCCTAAGAAAAATGGAAAATTGTATTTTATACAATAAAAAACCACTGATTGCACGTAATTTAAATCAATAAAATATGTATAATAGAGTTTAATAGAAATAGTACAAGTATTAATATAATATTATGGTATAGCAACAGTCTGGAAATTATTCATATAATAAAACCGAGCGTACTACACAAACTGATTACTCAAAAACTACTAACTAAATGCAAAAACTATTTTTTTCCTGAAATTCTTATGAATTATTTATATTAGATTAATTAAAATGAATTAAACAAAATAAAAAGAGAATATAATATAATATGAACCGATGTTTTTGATAATTTAGAAATATTATAAGGTCAATAATGGTTTTGAAATTAAAATAACGCCCACATTATGCAAATCGTTTTTCTTCGACGAATACAAGTTAAGTAACTTTATTATATTTACTTTGAGGTGCAAGTAAAATAATCATAACTCACTACGATATTACAACATTTCACATAGGTGTGTTGCAAGTTGTTAAGAAGCTGTTAAGAATTATAACTAATCGTTCATTAGCGGTGTATAAAAAAACATGTTAAATGTATTAAAATGAAAGGAGTATTCACTAAAAATAATTAACATAATGTTATAGGTTACCTATTGTTAATCGATAAACTAATAAAATAAAATAACGTTTAATTTATGTAAATTAATACATTAAATCCATGTACAACTTTATTCGCAGAAGTTATTTAAATTATAATACCCAGTGGATTACAATAATATTACAATATATTAATATGCATAATATTATGAAATACTGCACATTGTCCCAAAACAATAATTAGTGTATTAAATAATAATGCCAATTCCATAACCTCGTCAGTCATCACTTTAAATGTATAAGTAAAATGTCAAAATCGTCATCCGTCAATATATTGGACATAGGTTGTAATAAATATTTATGGAAAGTTATTCTCAACAATACAATAAGGCACGTGCCATGATAGTGAGAGGATGTTAGTACAATATTTGTTTTTTGTCTCCGACCCACCATAGTCAATTTGCGATCAGCAGAATTAATCTTGTTATATATTAGCTTTAATATTGTAGAGGGAATTGACCTGTTGGCTGTTATCAAACTTTAAGTTAGAAACGTTATCTGTGTTTTTACGTTGGATAATATACTTAAATTATTTACGATGTACGATCATTTTTAAATCACAATATTTTAACTTCTACATAAATTAATTATTTAAAAAAAAACCATCGTACAAACACAGATAATAATGTTATTGACTTTATATTTTATAATACGCCAATTTACTGTAATATTAAAGCTAAAACACAAAATATTGATTCTGCCGAACGTAAAATGTCCGTGTCGAGAGTGGGTCAGAGGAAAAAAACAAAGAGTGCTGGCATCCTCAGATCCTCTTGACTGCTAATATCTAAATAATTCTAAATCAAATATTATAACTGTTTATTTATATTTAACATAAAATAAATAATATCATACCTGCAAACTAAATGCAATAACTTACTAATAGCTAATCGTACCATGTACGGTGTATCTCCGCCATCGGTTAAAAAAAAAGTGATTTAGAGTCTAGGGTATAGATAAAATAACTGACAAAAAATTGTAAGTATAATATACATAGGCGCAAATAGGGGGGGGCTTAGGGGGTATTAGCACCCCCAATTTTAAAATTAGCACCCTCAAATAATTTTTGTGTTTATGTATGAAAACGTCTCTTTACAAAAAAAAAAAAAAACCTAAAACAGTTTATCATATTAACACAGATTATTTAATCTGTGATATTAATAATATTATTATCATTCGTCAGACACCAGGTTATCACTTATCAGAGTATAATGAATGAAACAATGTTACTCCACAATTGACATTTTGTCGAAGTCTAATCTATTTATAGACCATTATTTATTATTTCCCAATTTTTATCTTCCACTAAACACGGTCGTCGCTATCGGTTATATTATTATCACTTTTAGCAGCGACTCGAAGCTACGACAATAATGTCACGGCGAGTATTTACTATTTGCTAAAATAAACATTAAACATTGAACATTCCCGTGCGGACGTGCCCACATCTAATTTTTACGTCATATTTTTTTTGAATAAAATAGAAAAAAGAATAAAGATGTTTTCAATTTTCAATAAATTAAAAAACGTCAATAACAGTGGTTCGAATATAACTTCTAGTAAGTATAAATTATAATTTCTATTCCTCATTTCATTTAGTTTTCTAACATAAATTATTTTGAATAAACATGAAAAACTATTAGACCTAGAACAGCAAAGTGAGCAAGATTTTGATGACAGTTTCACTAATACAATCCAGGAAACTGAAAAAATTGTTTCATTTCCAGTCGATTTAGGAGATTTGAATACCGGACCTAAGCAGCCTGTATTACAAGTCAGTATATCTAATATCTATAAAAATAAAATTATGCAATATATATATTATAACTTATAATATATTTTTAATACCGGGTTACTTTAGGAATATCCATTAACAAGATTTGGATCTTAAAACAGATCGTTTTCTAGTAAATATTATTCAGAATACGATTGGCTAGAATATAGTATAAGTAAGGACTTAGCATTTTGTTTTTGTTGTCGACATTTTGGCTTGGGAAATAATTGTCAAGACACTTTCACAGAGAAAGGCTTTCAAAATTGGAGAAAAGTATTATATTTTAGTTATTACAAGTAATTTATCATTTATCAACCTTTTTTTACTTAATTATAACTAAAATTAATTATAAAATAGTAATGAAGAATGTATCAATTTTAGGTGGCACTCACACTACCAATTAGTTCTGCAACATGCGAACGATCATTTTCTGCTTTGCGCAAGATAAAGTCGTGGCTTAGAGTTTCAATGGGCCAGGACAGATTAACAGATTTGTCAATTCTATATATAGAAAAAGATTTGACAAAATTAATTAATGTTAATAAGGTTATTGACTCATTTGAAGAAAAAGACAGACGTATAAATCTTGTATAAACTTATACTTAATTCTTGTTCCTGTAAATTCTAATATTTATTGACTATTGTATTAATTTTTAAAAATGGAATAAACTAAAATTTAATATTCAATGTTAAATTGTTATAAAACATTTTTGCTCAAAAAAGTCATTAATGCCTCATAGTTATAATTTAATTTTAATTTACAGAAAATGCAGAGCTTAAGCACCCTCAGTTTTTTTATTGAAATTGCGCCTATGATAATATAATGACAAAATAAAAAAACAGTGGACAGTGGTGATTATTAAGTTAAAAATAGCAGCTACACGCACTTATCGTTATCGAAAGAACAAAATATTGCTACCATTATATTATTATTAGGGTGTTACATTGTGATATGGTTAGGATATTCATTGAAAAATTAAATAATAAGATAATAAGAAAATGTTAAAAAATGTTCAGTGTCTATGTTAAGGATTGAATGCTAATTTTAACTGTGACTTTGGTAAAATACATAGTTTATTTCCATTAACACTTGAAAAAAATCTTTTTTTCCAGGGGATGATAAAAAATACGTGACTTTATATGAGCATGATCAGAAAGAAGAGAAAAAGAATTTCACCATTTTAGTGTGTATGTATTATTTTTTTGGTAGTTTGTACAGAATATTCACTCAAACAATTTATATCCTATTGATAATTAATTTTTATAATAATGATATACTGTATTTAGAGAAAATATAACAAAAAAAAAAAAGGAAACCAAAAGTTTTGACGGTCAATGTCAAACCGTTGCGGTATCATAATATGTTGGTACAATAGTCGTGAGACTATATTATACAACCATTTTGCAATGAAAATCGTAAAAAATGACTACTTATTTAAAATTATTAATAACTGTAACTATATTATAGCGAGGTGTCGTGGTACACATCGATAACCACCAGAAATCGCCGTGAATCGACCAACGAGAATGCAATGGTAATGTATATTTTACGACGGAACGGAATCCGTCGATCAGACGGAATAATAAAATAAAATGTAGATCACACTCTGGAAACGAGACGTGCCATTTCGTCATGTAAACCACATTAAAATGCTAAATCACACAAATTGAGCAACAAAGCGTATGCACATTAATTGCTTACGTATTATGAGGACGTCCGTTTTTACTTTTTTCCAGTTAACACAAACAACGGCTGTGTAGATTACCCTTCATCTATTTCCCGTCTACGTAGGCTGTCACGAAAAAAAAAAAACATTACTTCCGATCGTATAATATATTATATTACATTACCACTGAATGGACCACGTGCACATCCAAGGACCCGCCCAAAGAACCCAAGGTATAATAATATCCAAAAACGAAAACAATATAGATTTTTTTGGACAATAAAAAAAAAAACCTTATGATTTCTGAAAATGTTCCGGAAAAAGAAAAAAAAAATACAAGGTCGGTGACTTTTTTCCCGATTCTTGAAAAAAAAAAATTCAATGTTATTCCCAATAAACGTTTTACAATGATGTTGTCAAAGTTGTTTGGAAAATACGACAACAAATCGTAAGTCACAGAGAATTGAACGACTGCAGCATTATTCAATTACAGAACACTATATTATTATGACTTATGAGTAAAGCTGCAGCCTGCAAATATTCAGGTGAAAGCAAATAACAATAATACAATACACTAACAAGTGCAACAATAATTTACTAAACACACACGGCAGAAAATGTACAAGGATTAACGAATTAGAGGGCAAATTCCTCGATATTGATTTTGGGGTATATGTCAATTGCGCCAGAAATCACAGGTAAGGAAAAAAAAATTATGGGATTCAAAAAGGTTATACATCAACTGCGCCGGACGATATTTAGGTCCAAAAAAGATTATACATTAATTGCGCCGGCAATACTGAAGTTGAAAAATAAGCGATTTGAACGTACTCGTCTGCGTTCATATTACACACGGACGATTTAAAATCGCGACGTTTTAAACTGTACATACTATACGTTATTTATCTACATGCAATAAATTGGTCAAATCGCAATATCCGCTAATAAAAATGAGATAAGGTAATAATATTATATTATGGAAGTAATAACTAACAAGTTATTTTTCTTTTTTCCAAATGATCAGTATCGTGTCGTCGTTCGTATAAATTCGTTTACGTGAAATAGTCTATAGCAATAGCAATTTCGTATAATATTATAATGGAAGTAATTTTGAGTGAAAGTGGGAAAGAACTAATTCTTTATAAAAATTATAAATTTTCATGTAAAAATCTTACTAAAAATGGACGTAAGTGGCGGTGTACAGAAAAAACTTGTAACGCTAAATTGTATGTTGACGAGGTTAAAACTACAATATTAAAAGAAGAAACTGAACACAATCATCTCCCTCCTAAAAACGTTCAACGACAAATTATATCAAATCAAGTTAAAAGAAAAGCTATGGATGATTTAATAGAAAAGCCGTTAAAATTAATTAACAAACAAATATTTACTGAAAAATCAACAAATGATCTCAAAATCGAAGACATATCAAATATACGACAAAATTTATATAGAGCAAGAAAAAAATCTATACCAAAATTACCCAAGAATTTGTGAGAAACTCAGGAAATAATAATGTCCACAACAACACTTACAAATAGAAATGAAGAATATTTATTAATAAATGATTTTGAAAATAATATAACAGCGTTTTCAACGGTAACTAATTTAAAGTTCATCTGTTGTCAAGAAAAAATATTTATGGATGGGACCTTTTCTTACTGTCCGAAATATTTTTACCAATTATTTACGATTCATACAGTAAATAATGGACATTATATTCCATTAATTTTTTTTCTTTTACCAAGTAAGGAATCTATTGTCTATGAAAGAGCTCTAAAGGCTTTAATTGATATTTGTGAATCAAAATTATCAATTAAATTCAATCCAAAAGTATGTGTTGTAGATTTTGAGAAAAGTTTACATAATGCTATAATTACTGTTTGGCCTACTATAATTTTACACGGCTGTCGTTTTCATTTATCTCAAGCATGGTGGAGAAAAATTCAAAATTTAGGCTTAACTAGTGAGTATAAGAATGATTTAAGTGAAATTGGACAATGGTTAAGGTGGATATTTGGTCTATCACTACTTGAACCAGAAAATGTTGGAAATCTCTTTGCAAACGATTTTATGAGTATAAAATCTACGGATGAACGGGTAACTCAATTTAGTGATTATCTTATTAATATGTATATTGACGAAGACGCAACTTTTCCACCATTTATGTGGGCGTCGTGCAGTATATCAAGTGAAAGAACTACAAATGCCTGCGAGTCGTTTCATTCAGCATTCGGAAAATACTTTTACTCAGCACACCCAAATATTTTTGTATTTTTGGAAGTTTTAAAACTTATACAAGTACAGACATATATAAAAATCAATAGTATTCAAAAAGAAAATAAAATACAAAATAGTAAGTATAAAAAACAAAAAACAAACATCGATGATCATATTTCAAGATATAAAAACGGTACTATCAATATGTTTCAATTTGTGAAGTCGGTAAGTCACCATTACAAGAAATGAAATTTTAATACTTTTCGACCATTTATTCATATGTAATTTATCATCGTTTATTTATATGTATTTTAATTTTTTAATTTTTTTATATTTTTTAAATTACACTTTAATGTTTGATAATTATATTATAATCTAATAATAGTATAATAATATGATATTTTATAATATCTTCCTGGCACAATAGATATATATATTATGTATACCAAATTAATTTGTGATAAATTTATTGGCGCAAAAGACGTATACCTTTTTCGTTTGGGATAAATCCACCGGCGCAAAAGATGTATAAATTTCAGGTAGTCTAGAAAAATCGACGCAATTGACAAACACCGGATTTTTGTTCGGTGTTTTTATGAAGTACGTAATATGAGTACTGTTTTATGCAATATGCACTTAAATAATATTATTATTTGCTATAAATTATAATATAATATATTATGCATTTAAAATAGTCATCACTCTGTTAACATACTTCAAGATGGACTACAACATGACACTGGAAAACTTCAAAGTAAGTAAAACGATTTTAATCATGATATAAATTTGAATATACTAAGAAAAACGTGTTCAACATAGTATCTTACATAATCTTACTTAATAGGTATAGTATTACTTATTAGTACCTGTACAAAATGTTGATATTATGTTATGACTTATGAGGATCGAGGATGTCAGAACACTATTTGTTTTCTCTCTCTGGCCCACGCGCAACATAGACAAAACGCATTTACGCAAAATCATTTTCCCTATGTTTTTAAGTAATCATAGAGTAAAATCACCCATTACAAAAAATATTGAGAATAATATACATAATTTAAATGTACAACATTTTTTTGTTTATTTTGAAAGTTTAATACAAAGTCAAATAACAATAAAATATAACATCGATATGTCATTCCCTCAAAAATATTATTCTCTATCTTTTTTGTAATGGGTGATTTTACTCTAAGATTACTTAAAAACATAGATTAAAATGATTCTGCGTTAATGAGTTTTGTCTATGTTGCGCGTGGGCCAGAGAGAGAAAACAAATAGTGCTCTGGCTTCCTCTTAATATGTTTATATTGTATGTAATATGTATACACATTATATAGACATAATATAATAGTCACAACGTATACAAAATAGTTAATTTGTAGGGCAATATTTAAATGCTGAATTCGGAATTTCTATACAGTGAAATAAACCTTTTCACCAAAATAATTCACAATAAAATATTTAAAATACTACACCGCTGTAAAACTGATACATTTCTTCCATGGAAAAAACCAGATGAAGCAAATCAACTGCCAATTGAATTGTAATATACTAATATTCATAACTCGAGAAAATAATTATGATAACAACAAAATATAACTAAATATTAAGCATAAAGTATCAATACAATTTATTTATTAATTTAATTATCATTAAAAAAAATAATATGAATGTGAATTATTTAAAACATTTAAAATTTAAATGACTTGTAAATGAATAGTAATTTGTCAACCAATCGTAAGTATTACTATTGATAAATACAATTTATAATCAATGGTATCACGAAGATCTGACATAATATTCAAATGTAATTTCAATAGATTTTCTGATGAACCTCTAGGTATATTATAGAACATAAATAGTTTGTTAATTAAATACGTATTAGTATAAAAATAGGTAGGTACTAATAAATAAACTATTAACTATCTGAAATCTGATCTGAATACCTAAATCAGAAAAATAATTTGATTTCACAATTTTTCTTTAAGTCAATGGATTAAATATTCATTATTTAAATGACAAATGACGTTAATGCAAAAATTAGAAAAATCCTAATCCATTGTTTGTAGTTTTAATCTTGGTTTAATTTAATTTAACTGTTCAGTGCAATCCGCGTGAACAGAATAATAATATTTACTTGGAGACGTATATAATTTATACATGTTCAAAACTTATACAAATTAATAAACTCCGTTAGTCTTAGTATTTTTCATTATAAATAATGTTGGCTATCTTATTATAAAGCTAAACTTTAATAATTTAAGTTTTACATTTATATTTATCTGATGACTGATGATTAAATATTTATCAGATACTGCAGGTAAAATATATTTATGAAAATGTAAACATTGTTAAATAAATGTACAAAAAATATTAAATCAATTGAGTTAATATCTCCTAAGTTAACCACTAATTGATTTGGTCCAATTATTAGGGTGATCATGAACATTTTTAACGAGATCGTGTTGACTTCTGGCAGTGATTCTAATTTGGTAATTTTAACAAACAATTACCTATTTCTTACTTCTTTAGTTGATTTTTTATAGGTAACTACTGGTAACCACATTTAATGCTCTTCTTGGTACATATTCTGTTAGCTGTAGTTTAATATTGTTAATTTAAAAAACAATATGGAATTATACAAAAATGTGTTCCATAAAAACTAAAAAGTACCTACAAATAATACAAGTAAAATAAGTATTAATTTAATAGAGGGGAGAGTCATATAGTTGGTTATATTAGTTATAATATATTATAAACAAATATAAACAAAAAATAAATCAAGAAAAATATTTCTTTTAAATGAAGCAAAAATTAATGAGTCATTTTAAATAAATAAAACTAATAATACAAAAATTTACTGATAATTACAATATCAACTTCCAAACTGCCTCACAATAAGCTATTAAGTTTATAAAAAAATGATTTTCTGGGCCCACCGAGTTTAAAAGGAAATTGATATTTAATGACATGTGAATTTGTGAAATTACAACACTAATATAATGATAAATTTTGTTATAAATTCAGATGTACGATGATGGATTTAAAATATTATGATGTATTGTGGACTGAGCAGCGCCGGCGGAAGGGCAGGGCAGAAGGGGCATCTGCCCAGGGCCCCGCGCCTGCATGTATGGTATTTGATAATTTGTAAGACCACAATTTTGTTTTTCAATTTAAAAATACAAGTCTCGGCTGGCCGTCTGCAGTTGCAGCTTGTGGGTTTTTCATATAATAAACGAGTGAGAGTAAAAATAAATTAGGTATTAAAAAAAAACCGACGTGTTAGTAGAAGTCAATACAATAAGCAAAAGTCTTCAGAGCCCGAACATGGATTTAGATATTTCAGCTAGTATGTTAAATGGGCTACTCTCATTTTTAAATGACTATAGAAATACTGGATTTAAATCTGCAAAAACAACTGCTAAAGCTTTGGCAGAGGCTATAGGAGTTTCTGCTGATTTTAAAAAAATTCGTATACGAAATAAAAAAAAACATTTTCGTATGAAACTCAAGATGAACCATCTAAAAATGAGGAAACTATTTTTTATCAAGATTATTTTTTAACTATTGTTGATCAAGCTATCGTTTCTATGAATATGAGATTTTCACAGCTTGAATCGTTTAATAATAACTTTGGTTTTTTATATCGGATTAGCAAAATAAAATTCATGGAAAAAGAAGAGTTAAGAAAATGTTGCCATGATCTACAAAACGGTCTAAACTGATGGTGAATTAAAAGATATAAATTGTTATGAACTGTATGAAGAATTACTTATTTTTTGTACTATAATTTCTGAAGAAACGACAGCTTTTCAAGCTCTTTCAGTACTAAAAAAATGTTGTGGTTCTTTTCCAAATATTTCGATAGCACTCCGAATAATACTCTCAATTCCTGTAACATCAGCTGGTGCGGAAAGGAGTTTTTCCAAATTGTAAATAATTAAAAACTATTTAAGGAGTACTTTATCACAGTGTAAACTTACAAGCTTAGCTACTCTATCGATTGAACAACAAATTACCGACTCAGTAGATTTTAGTGAGCTGATTGCAATTTTTGCTGCAGCCAAAGCTAGAAAAAAACAATTTTGAAATTTTAAAATCTTGAGTTTTTTTTTTAATTTTTGTGTAAAACTTGTATTTAGTGTACTTTAGTGCAGTTCACATAAACATTTAACTTGTACATATTTTATTTTTATATGAAAAATGTATCCAATAAATTAGGTGAATAAGCAAAATAATATTTGTAGCTTTATGTTTTAACTGTTTTAAGAAATAAATACATATTTACAAGTGAACGTTTTATACAATGTTTAATTGAGTAGGTACATGAAAAAAAATATATATAGGTAAGTTATGTAAAACTGAAAAAAATTTCATACAAGTACTGAAGTACCTATAAGTAATAGGACTTGCGAAAATTTTTTTTTTACATTACATTAGGCTAGGGTCCATCAAAATAATCTGCCCCGGGCCCCGCAAAACCTCCCGCCGGCGCTGGGACTGAGGTATTATCTTAGATATTATACTAGCTGGTACATTATTTTAAACCGATAGGCTTTCATTGCTATAAATACTTATAAAACCTGAACATAAATTATGCTATTATTAAAATATTATTATAGCGGACGTTTTCATTTCTAAGAGTTCTGAAAATTAAATTCTTTAGAATATAATATTAAACATGACGAAAGATACCTTATACCTATAATCTAGTATTTACGCCGATTCTGCCGACATGCGGAATTTGTTATTAAATAACATAATGTTTAAATTACCAAGGCATTGTGCGAAGGTAATTCACGGTATTCGCATGTATGCACCTCCATCAAAGTACAAATTGATACGTTTCCACGAACGATGTGTATAATTTATAATATATTATTACTAAAATGGTAACAGTAAATGGAGTATGCTTATCATATTCAATATTGTCTCGAGTGTACATTATTTTGGTTTATGATAAATATTGTTGGAAGATGACGCTACAATTTAACAATCCAATAACTGATGTGGGAGAATATGATTTTTCTAGCCGTTCTACAAAAAGTCAAAAAACTAGACAAGTTTAACAACAATTAATAACTCCCCACAAGTATTTCTCCGATGAGGGCCTACTTACAGCGTCAGCCACACGCGTAATATAATTATAATATAATTTGAGCCAAGTTTAGACACTTGTTGCTCCGCGGCGCGCAACCTGTTAACTAATCACTAATCAGATTTCAAACGCCACCAGCCCCGAAGACACACCATCTGGTATTCGGGTTAAATCAACATAACAGCCAAGAAACATAAATAAAAACACAAACCTTTTCGAAACGAAATACTTTGAAGTCACGTATTCACATAGGCAGGACTTGGGGTGATGCCTGAGCCTTGTCCCAGTTTTATTGATCTTGTATTTATGAAAATTTTTATTAGTTCTACTAATTTTATATTATTCAAAACGATCTAATTATTCATTGCACGTCTTATATAAATAATTTAAAAAAGAAAAAGAACCGCATTCCCTATCAGCTCCCCCCCACTTGGCTCATGGAAATCGCTCAGTTTAAAGACACCGTGTCGTTGAGCTCATGCTTGAAGACCACGAAACGATAGGTATACGTCAGCAGGGACGGATCCAGGGGGGGCTAGGGGCCCAGCCTCCCCAGACATATTTTTTTTATAAATATAAATATTATACACCTATTAAATAAAAAATAAACAAAATCTAAACTTCTTTTCACATTGTCGCCTTATAAATGAATAATTTATTCATCACATTGATTACCTAATACCTATACTTATTATTATGACAACATTTTAAAATTAAGAATAAAGTATAATATTTTATTATAATTGTATTTGTGTTGTAAAAAAATTGTTGGCTCCCCCCCCCCTCAGATCTTTGCTCTAGATCCGTGCCTGTACGTCAGTCGCCAGAGTATAAATTCTATTGGATATAAAAATTAGCTAGCGAAAGAATGGCAGACCGGCCCTAACTTGTTTTACTCGGCATGATTATTTAAAAAAAAAACTAAAATCAACTAGTGTATTTTACTATTAAGTAGTACCGAATAATCGTTCGTTCTGAATAAAACACTTGAACGCGAGCAGAAAATTAAAAATAATATATTCATCCGATGGCGGTCAGGCGGCTAGTGGAACTCTAGCTCGATATATTTTGTATATTATGTGAGGTACAACTTATTATACGGTTTCAGACTGATAACGCAAATTTTTTAGATTATATTGTAGAAACATTGGTAATAAATATCATGAATCACGGACGTTTTGCCCCCGGCAATTATTGACATAGGACGTTTGGTCCCCGGCATATTTTCATTAGGTTAGGACATTCGGTTCTCAGGTTATTAATTACTTCAAAGTTCATTATTTTAATACATTTATTTTTAATGAACAATTCTGTAATGTATAATATACAGTGTTGTAAGGTATTTGAGTAAAAGTATTCAAATACTTTTTTCCATATTGAGTACTATTTTATTGAATACTTTTTTTTTTCTTTTAATTTTGTTTCTACTTATAATTATTCTTGTTAAATAAAAATACCATGCCGTCGTGGTTTTACTTTAACATTATAACAATGTAATATTATATATTTATTTAACTACTTTATTTTAAGAGTATTTTATACAGAGAGTATTCAATCAGTGGCGCAACCAAAGGGGGGGTCCCCGGGTCCAGACCCCCCCTTGAGTATTTATAAAATGGAACATTTTTTAATTAATTTGGGATATAATAATATATTGTAAGTATAAATAAATTTGTTTGGCGTTATTGAAAATTTTCCTTAAGGCAACTGCTACATCCGGCGATGAAAGTTTTTTATTAGCAAGAGAAAATTGTGGTAGAAATGCACAATACATAAGTTGGAAAATACAAAATGAAATTGTTAGCATTTGTTATGAAATTATTTCATCAAAAATTGTAAATAGAATTAATGAAAGTAATTTTTTTTCAATAATAGCGGACGAAACCGCTGATATATCGGGTACTGAACAGTTTGCTCTATGTGCCCGTTATTATGATAAGAAAAACAAAAATATTCGTGAAGAGTTTTTAAAATTTATTCCAGTACATGATGTGAGTGGTAAAAGTTTAGCGAATCATATAATTACTGAATTAAAAAAATTGAATGTCGATGTAAACAATCTACGAGATCTTGTGAAATCAGAAATTTTACTATGGAATCGTTATCTAGATGATAGTAACATTAAAACAAAAAATGGCATCAACATATTGAATAATTGCAATTCAGATTTATTTCCAAATGTTTTTAAACTTTTGCAAATACTGGTCACACTTCCTGTCACATCTTGCGAAGCTGAAAGATCATTTTCTACACTCAAACGCATTAAAACTTACTTAAGAAACTCAACGTCCGAATCGAGATTGAATGGACTAGCTGCTCTCAATATTCACTATGATATTGATGTCAAATCCGAAGAAGTAATACAGCGTTTATCGAATTTAAAGCGTCGTTTAGACTTTATTTTATAATTTTATTTGATATATTTTCATTATATTTTTTTTATATATACATTTTATTATTAATATGGTAACACAAATAAAAAATACATTTATTATTAACACAATTATTTATGTTTATATCTGTTGTTATATAATTTTGGACCCCCCCCAAAGGATATTTCTGGTTGCGCTACTGTATTCAATACAGATGTGCAATGCGTCTGCAACGACTACATTGGTACAAAAACAAAATTAAATAATAAATGTACCGAAAATAGTTAGTTTTAAGGAAAACAAATTACAATCATAATAATATTATATTGTACGGGCTTTCAATATAATGACGATAATTACAATTTACATTTTATACTATTTAAAAAACATAAGTCAGTTACCTAAAAATAAATATATAATTTATCTTAATATTATAGTATTTAATTTTAATTTATTAATTTTTACTACAATTTGTGTTGACTTAATACAATATTGTGATTTAAATCTTGACTATTTGTAATTGTATTGTATGAATATTGATTATGTATTTGTATATT
The DNA here is from genome assembly GCA_949089665.1 of Macrosiphum euphorbiae. Lineage (NCBI taxonomy): Eukaryota > Metazoa > Arthropoda > Insecta > Hemiptera > Aphididae > Macrosiphum > Macrosiphum euphorbiae. The sequence continues at coordinate 88,089,865 of CARXXK010000001.1, read as the reverse complement.
TTGTAGTATTGTCATTTAAATTAATGTATTTAGATTATCAAAGTATACCGGGGACCAAACGTCCTATGGCTAATAACTCTCAGGGACGAAACGTCCTATCTCAATAATTGCCGGAGACGAAACGTCCGTGTACTGGTTTTTTTGACGGGGACGAAACGGCGGGGGCTAAACGTCCGTTTACCAAATATCATTGCCCATTGCCAACGAAGTAACATAAGCGGCATTAACACCATTCAGTCACCACTCACCTGAGCTTACAAATTAACGTTATTTCAGTAAGCTTCAGACTAATTGAAAATATTCACTATTAAAAATAACACATTTACACAAAAAATGCGGGCGTAGCGTCCCAAGTCTTCCGAGTGTTATTGCTGACCGTGATCTCACAGATATTTACCGACGGCGACGACGCGCCCAAACACCTTTACCCTACGAGGACGAGGAATAAGACGTGTTATTCGTGTTTTCTGGCGCTCACACGAACACGAAAAACCACGCTGTAAACATCGATAATCTGTGCACACTGTACGAAAACGGAACATCCTCGTTGACTAAAACGTAAAAAAATCAGATAATATAATACCTACGTATAATTCACTGTTTATTATATATGTTATTTCATTGTTTGTATTTTTCATGGGTTTTTTTTTTTAACCGTGACAATTATATTATAATAATAATATGATAATTATTATGAACTAGAGGAACACAAATATAAAAAAAAAAGCAAAAATCACCGGCATCATACCGGAACATAAGTACATTATATCTGACTTAACGACTAGGTTAGGTGCGAGCGACAATTGGGTTTGCGGCCGACCGATTTGTTTGTTTGTTGGTTTCGTTTTTTATCTGGTACACGCAAAACACGAAACGGGTTACCGCGGGTCGAAAACGGTATATGTTATGTAACATATCAACGGTTGTCGATGTCAAATGTTGATCATGTAATATTTACGTAGCTACGAAGTTTACAGTGTTTGTTAGGCACTAGTCAGGTTTCACACCACCTCCGCTCGTATCGTAAGTGAACACACCTTTAGACCTTTCTTGGTCCCTGCGTATTAACGTTTAGGAGAAGGGTGTCGGGATTACAAGAATTTTGAAACCGTAGCGGCGCCCAAACAACAACAACAACAATAATAATAATAAACTGCGTCGTAAATATTATTATTATTATTAGTCGTCTCGGCGGTTCCTTCTCGTTCGCGTCTCCTCCAATGGCGTGGTTTGGGGTCTCACACACGTCGGTGTACATTGTACAAATACTACCTATGACATACTTTACGCGGCAGTAATTGTGTTTCTATACGATTTATTTTCAAATCGACCGAGTTTTAAGACTGAACAATTTCAATTTTGATTTTTATCACCCGATTGACACTGGAAGCAACTAGCGCAAGTAGGGTTGTAGCCTTGTAGGTCGATTGCTTTGGTGTTTTAAGAGACGATAATGATATTATTATTACTATACGCAATGAAACTTGCCATGAAAATGTCGATTTTATTATTATTATTTTAGGGATGCGCGTACTGTACAATGTATCTTGACAAAAAACATTTTTTTTTGTCACATCACCTTGAAAAAACTATAGCCCCCCCCATTTTAACCCTCTACAATTTTATCTATGGTCACTTTTATTCGTGCTTTTGGGTAAAAACGATAAGAACAACAATATTCATATTAAACGAGTATAATATTAAGTAGTAATAAGTACGGACTTCGATATCCTATGTTTCGATAGGAAAACAAGTCTTAAATTATATATACGAATATATCGTGGGAGGGGGGGATAATTAATACGATAAAATATCTTCTATATCTAATACACATTTGTAGTATGTGCGGTAAGTAAAAATGTAAGGCTAAGATTTCGATTTACCACTTTTCCTTAAGTCTATAACAAATATTCGACATTTAAAAGCCTTTAATATATTTTTTCAAGGTTAAATCATCGAATAACAAATTTATATTTCGCCCACAAAAATCAACAAAACTTAATTGTTGGTGTAAGTGTGTAATATAAAACCTCAACGGTGTAACTATTTTTGCATTCAACTCGTTGTTTTAGCGCACATGACGTGTTATCGTGTTGCCATCTGACAACAAATCGTAAATCTTGAATTTCATAGCCACATAGGTACAGTTTATCGATTATCACGATGAACTCGTAACATGGTCCAAATATTAACCTTTCAGGATCATGAAAATATTTAAAAAAATCTAATCTACAACTTACAAAAGAAAACTAAGACTATCTGCCCAGGTTAATAGTTATTACTAGCGGTTAAAAACTAGAACTCAAATTCTCACCGTGAATTTCGTTCGACGAGACAATGGAATCAATCCCTTATCATAATGCACAATTAATTGTACATAGGTACTGTATAATATTGTAGCTATCCTCGTCCATTAATCAATAAGATATTTCGTGAATCAAACACTGGAAAACCAGACTCCACTTGGTATTTTTTTCACGATATAATATTATTTCGTCGAGTTGGAAACAACTTACTACCTTAAAATGAAAATAACACCTGTTGCGTTTTTAAATATTGTTCATTTCTACAAAGTACAAGACACTGGCGGAATAATTAAAATGTAAAACCGATATTCCACGGGCATAGTACAAATAACGCGACCGGCCGTAACGAATAACGACTGCAGTAACCGGCTAATGGCACAAAAACGAACGTCGTTATCAATCGCATTCTCGGCGAACATCGTTAATCGCTCTTTATCAGCAGCTGGTCTCGTTAAAAAGAAATAAAACCACAGTGGACCTCAAACCACACGTCGTAGTTACTATAGTAAGTTATGATAATAATGTGTAATGCACGAATATTAGGTTAACGCTTGTTGTAGGCTGTTACTTGTCGGTAGGTACCCATAACAATATTATTGAGCGCTACATTTCTCTAGCTGATCAGAGCGGCTGCAGAGATATAGACAACCGTGGCGGCGTGTGCGCGAGTCGTACGTTCCAAAAGTCAAATAAGAACGGAATGAAAACGGGAACAAAAATTATCGTAATATTAAATATTTAAAAAAAAAAAACCGTAAAGTGATTTCGCGAACACTGACGACGGTGCTGTTTACGATTATTAGTCATTACTCATTACGAATAATATATTGTGCCGGCGTGGTGACGATTGTTGTTCGGTTGGGGAGAAAACACGACCTTGGAAATCGTGTCCTTGAACGCGGTATAAGATGTGTTGTCCTTGGACCACGACTACGGCGAGTCGTCTACTCTGGATATCACACACGAGCGCGCGCACACACGTCTCACACACACACATACACACTCACGCGAGTTAGGAGCCATCGGATTTTTAGACCGCGTGATGATCAGAAACAAGACGCAGATCATGTACACTGTACACGGTTGGTGCCGTTGGTGGTGTGTTTCGTTTAATAATATTATTATACGGTTCACACCAGTCGTGTTTTCTCCATAAAAAAAAAAAAAAAACAGAACGGGACGACTCCCGACGACCACTTGTTATGTAACACACGACGGATGTTTTTATGATTTTTTTTTATCTTCCTAAATTTACCAGTGCACTGTCGAAGTCCTCCTCCTCCTCCTCCTCCTCCTCGACGGTGGCGGCGGCGGTGGTTGTCGGCTGAGGCACACTCGCGTGCACCACACACAAACACGACAATCGAACGCACGCACGCGCAAGAGTCGACGAAACAAAATATTATATAAAAACAATATAATATAAACAAAACTTAGTGAAATAACAATAATATTATTATTGCAATTCGCGCAAGACGGACGGGAACAGCGGCGCACCACTCGCTACACACTCGGAGACGGATACGCGGCGGAAAAAAAGGTTTCGCGAGGAATTTTTGGCAAAAACGGTAACACTCGCAACGGAGTAATAATCGACGATAAACGCTAGGTGGTTAGTCGACGACCAACCGACATGTCGGTTTACAATAAACGATAATATAGGAGGGTATGTCCTATGTTAACGATATTTTGTACCTGCGCGAAAAAAAAAAATAATAATAAAAAAAATAATGATCGTGTTGGTTGGTGTCCGTCAAACGGAACTTGGGCTGAATATGTAGGCGCTGAATAATATTAATTCGACAACGTGGTCGCTACGATTTATTTTACGATCGGTGTAATATTATAACAATATTATTAATAATAATATGATGTACACGGACGGGCGGCGCGTGTAAGTGTCCGGACAACCGAGAACGTCGCACTGTGGACGTCTGTGCGTATCGCGACCGCGGGCCACCGTTCCCCACTATTTTTTCGATTAAAAATATTTCGATTATGTGTGCACACGTTTTTTTCTCCGTTTCTTTTCTCCGCGTAGATCGTTATTCATTTTTTTTCTTTTCGTTTCTTCGGTCTCTCGGCTCTCACCCGCCGCCCGGGATTCACGAAACAGCACATAAACTACAGTGCCCCATCGATTTGTAATGTTTATTCGTCAACAATTGTTCAAGCCGACCGGTCTTGACCTTATCCCCCCCGCTTTCCCGTCGATCACGGGCCATCGGGATCTCTCGTTGTCGTCGTTGTTGTTGTTGTTGTTGTTGTTATTGTTGTTATTACAGACTTGCCCCCGCATACCGAGAAATTTTAGAGGTGGTGGGGGGGAAGAAAAGACCGAAAAGGGACAGCTCTAGTACGCCTTGGTACGGCCGCCGTCGGGATAGTGACGCGTTCTTCGACGTGAACTACTATCAAATGATATAATAATATTTATTTTAGTGCGATGATGCGATATGATACAAAATATAATACGTACTGTATAAAATAATATATAATATTATTATTAAGCATTGTTAATAATGGTAAGCGTGCTATCGTTGGAAAACGATTTATGTTCACACTACAATATTTTAAAGCACACCAAAATATGGACATTGTATTAATCTGATGGGACATTGGCCTGCTAATATATAACGCGGACAAAAATTTTATTTTAGTTTTAAGAAAAAATTATTTGGTAAATCAAAAATATAAATGCCGGTAATATATTATAACAATGTAATATTACCATAATATCATATTATCTATTGTTCTATACACGAGGATTGAAAAATATAATATAATGACATGAATACACGATATTTTATGAATGATGACTTATAAATAACAATATTACACTTAATTTGTTGTAAACTTGTAAATATACCATATTTTAAAACATTTTAAACGGCATAATATTTTGTTATTTAATAAAGTAATAAACTAATAACTCTCCACATCAATTGGAATTAAAATAAAATATGGGTGACGAGGTGGCTGAGGGGTCAACGCGTCGGCTGCGGCGCTGCCGGTTCGGGTTCGATCCTCGACCACTGGGCGGCATTTTTCTCCGGGCAAGTCACGGTGTCCGGAGAACAAGTGCCGCCGTCCCCCACTCCGGGGCATGGCAGAAACCTACGGGTGCCCCATTCGAAATTCTGCCAAAACACAAACACTCACGTGTAAACCCCCACCAACAAAAAAACCCTACCATCACCACCTTACAACCTACTAACAGCGAATGGCCATAGATACCGGGCTTAAGGATCAATAAAACAAAAATAAAAAAAATATAATAATGTAATGACTACTACTGGAGTCGCCAACTCTAATATAAATAACCTATATTTAATAAAACAAATGAACTAATGACATTTGTAATCGACGTGTTTTAATTTTTTTAATCATCGAATTACTTATAAATTATAGCTTATATAACTTATAATAACAACATTTATTAAATAGATACAGTTAAAATTAGTATAGATTTAAAATATCAAAGCTTTTCAGTTTGACTGTTTAAAACAATACATCGTAATATCATATTATTATACAAATTCAGCCGTGACTTCTGGTGAAGCGCCGGATTTCACTGCGGAAATTTGCTTACAACCATAATTCATACATTTAACATGAATATTAGTTAATAGTTATTACTTATTACTAGTAGTTATTAGTTATTACCATAGTCTTAGATCATTAATAAAATTAGTAGATAAGATTTGTAATGCACTCTAACCTATACAGTATACACTCTGTATAGCCTGTCGTAATCTAAATTATGTATTAATCATAATTCATAACTCATAAGGATTTGGTTTCGAACGACTTGAACTCACAATATTAAACCTGATCATTTTTTACTTTTGCTTACGAAAAATATTTTAGAATTTTATTAAGTACCTACGTTATTTTCAACTATCAAAATATGCACTATGTACTAAAACGCCAAAGTATGCCATTAAAATACTAAAATAAGCAAATATAATATGCCTTACAAATGTTGGTTATATTTTGGTCAACAACGTTGTAATTGTATTTTATACATACATCACGTACAAATAGCATAAACTATCAATATTAATTATAAGATATAATTCTTTATTTTATTTTTAAATACAATTGTATATTTTAGGTACAGCCAATACAGAACCATTAAGAATTCTTTTTAAATTGTATGTTTTAGTAATGTGGTACCTATTTTGCGTATGTTAAAATATATTCATTGATAAAATGTCAGCATATAAATAGTAAGAATGTGGCATTTTGCAAGTATAAAAAATCAATCGTGTCGATGTTGGCCGTCCTCAAACAATAATATTGTTTCAGTCCCGACTCCCGAAATGCCTACACAGGATAAATCATGGCTGATAGCCGTTGTTCGTTTTTATTTAAAATGTCGAAATCCCTTTTGGTTTACTGCAATGCTTAAGGTAAATACAGCAATATTCTTATTATAAGGGGAACGAAAGCGGTGATTTTCCTTCTTCGTCTAACACAGTGGTATAACACTTGGGGTAGTGCAATTTTAGGAGCAGGTCGCCAACAATTAACTGTGCTTAGGTGGGGAGGGGGACCGTGAAATATTTATAGTAAAATGTTGAGTGTCGTAGTACAAAATAGATTGGGCACCACTGGTCTAATACACGAATAATTAGGTATTATTTATTTAGCTTATGTAAAATGTGTTTTATTTCCAACGATACGATTAATCTATAAAAAAAAGTATAGCGATAAGAATATTCTGAAAACAAATTTGAATATGCCACGAGTTTTACTTGAATACTTGATATCGACTTTCCACATTTTTATGTTTTCTCCAAAAATTGAAATATAAAAATGTTTAAATATAACTTCTTGCGGATTTAAGTGGATACAGTAAAACATGTTGGAAAGTCAATCTCAACTCTCAATTATACTTGACGAAAAATTCAAATTAATTTTCAGAATTCTTATCGCTTAACTAAATCTCAATCGGTACGTTGAAAAGAGAAAACAACTAAATTCTAGTATCACACTTCAACATTTGCACGCGTTTTTGACAAATCAATTAAATAGCCGCTTTCAATCCCATTAATTACATATTGTATTTTTTTCCCTTTTATCAATTATTATTTATACCAATTTTTAAATGCTTATTTTAGCAATTTCAAGTGTATATTTCTATATATTCTTACATGACATGTATGTATAGCTAAGAACACGAACTTAACTTCCTACGACTTATATGTAATTGTAAAAAATAATGGTTATGTATTATGTGTATAAATTATTGTCATTAATAAATACAATAAAATGTTTATACAACAGCATTCATTGTTCTTAAGGTTTAGCTTTATAATAGCATAGAACAATATAATAGGTAAATGTAAATTAATTGCGATGTATTCACTACACATTCCATTTAAAAATAGGGAATTAAGTATTAACTTAATACTTAATATTATAATTTGTTATAATTATCAGTTTAACACGATTACAGTGGCGGATTTAACGGTCGTTTAGTCGGCAAATGCCAATGGGGCCCCCTCCTAAATTGTGTACTGAGGCCTACCTAAATTATAAAGT